>OY041622.1:5510709-6110709 GCA_955876795.1 Eupithecia tripunctaria
ATAATCTGAGATAATCTGAGATAATCTGAGATAATCGAGATACTCGAGATACTCGAAATACTCGAGATAATCGAGATAATCGAGATAATCGAGATAATCGAGAGAATCGAGATAATCGAGAGAATCAAGGTAATCGAGATAATCGAGATAATCGAGATAATCGAGATAATCGAGATAATCGAGATAATCGAGATAATCGAGATAATCGAGATAATCGAGATAATCGAGATAATCGAGATAATCGAGATAATCGAGATAATCGAGATAATCGAGAATCGAATCGAGATAATTGAGATAATCGAGAATCGAATCGGGATAATCGAGAATCGAATCGAGATAATCGAGAATCGAATCGGGATAATCGATAATCGAATCGAGATAATCGAGAATCGAATCGAGATAATCGAGAATAGAATCGAGATAATCGAGAATAGAATCGAGATAATCGAGATCGAATCGAGAGAATCGAATCGAGAGAATCGAATCGAGAGAATCGAATCGAGAATCGAATCTAATCGAATCTAATCTTAAATAATCTAATCTGAGATAATCTGCGATAATCTGAGATAATCTGAAATAATCTGAGATAATCTGAGATAATCTGAGATAATCTGAGATAATCTGAGATAATCGAGATAATCGAGAGAATCGAAATAATCGAGAATCGAATCGAGATAATCGAGACAATCGAGAATCGAATCGAGATAATCGAGAATCAAATCGAGAGAATCGATATCGAATCGAGAGAATCGAGATCGAATCGAAAGAATCGAGAATCGAATCGAATCGAGAGAATCGAATCGAGAGGATCGAATCGAGAGAATCGAATCAAGAGAATCGAATCGACAGAATCGAATCGAGAATCGAATCGAGAGAATCGAATCGAGAATCGAATCAAGAATCGAATCGAGAATCGAATCGAGAATCGCATCGATTCGAATCAAAAAATTTCGAATATTTGCAAGCCCTAGTTCAAACAAAATTACCCATTAGACTCTATCAATACAGCTATGTACATTGTCAATTTCTTGCATGCAAGAATGTCCAGGTGTTGAAAATTTTAAGGTAATTTGTTCCAATGTAGGAAACTTATCCATAAGCTGTCACAAAGCAAAGCTCATGATGCTGTTGCGGTTCTGTGGAACACAACTATCACTCCATAATATAATTGACCTGAAACGGGGGTTTTCAAGCAAAACCTGTTCCAAGATTTTATATACTGCACTTGCTATATCATTTCCACTTCTTCCAGCAGTGTTTTCACTCCAAATGGCACAGTACACTTTTTTATTAGTCGAAAGATGACCAGTCATGTTGTAAGTAGAATTTTTACTCTTGTAGAAAAAATTGCTTACTTCTGCCTTGGGACAGGATAACACATTCTCTAGATCAAAGCACACTACTGGAATTGTACCTTTCCTGTCTTTGTCACAGTTTTCCCTTGCATCTTTTCCATTTTGTGCCTGGTTATCTTCTCTTGTAGATCTGATGTTAAAGTATTTCCTTCTCACAAATCACATCTATCTTTTTTCGGTTTTTGGAAATAAATGTTGAAATCATTGCAGAATATTCGTCGATATACTGCTTCTTTAACTGGAAGCTTGTTCTTTTCTTCAATCCAGGCAAGGTTCTCACGAAGCTTTCGTTCGCCTAACGGTAGGTATTTATGGCCCATTCTTCCAGTTTAAGCCTACTGTTTTAAAAACTCTAAATTGTTACAAAGATTCACCGTCTATTGCGTGTTAATTACCTACCCTATACCCAAATGTACCATTAGGGACAAAGGTCCTGTTATCTTTATGCGTCCAAGCCGTCTTTACAATTTATTGGGATAGTTAAATCAATGTGTTGTGCAAGGTGTGTGGTGCTTAGAATTTTCACCACCTCAACTCTTCCCACGGGTGACGTAGGAGGCGAGTAAAGGATATCCATCGGGGGCGGGCAGTACCGCCCGCTGCAGAACAATTCTACCACCGAACTGCGATCCTCAAAACGCATGCCCAGCGTAGGGATTATGAGCATTACCCGCCATGAAATAAAAGCCAGTAAAGCGCTTATCAGGGGGAGGCCTGCGTCCAGCAGTGGACCAAAACAGGCTATCAATGTAGGTAGGTACATCAAATAAAAATATGACATCTAAGTTAATATCTTCATCCAGAATATAGTTAGCATAGAACCTTGTTATTTACAAGTCCATGTTTTATTCTCTAAGCAAAGTCCTATGTGAAACATAGGACTTTGGTATTTCCAAGTCCATGTTTTTTTTCTAAGCAAAGTTTTTTGTTTAACATAGAACCTTGTTATTATCTTTTCGTAATAAAATACAACATAGGACTACCTATGTAATATGAATGTTGTGATTTGTGAAGTATGGAACCGCCATCTAGTGATATATTTTAGCTAAAAGTGTAGCGAATGACACATAGAACCTTGTTACATTCATAACCTCAATAGTGCTAAAATTGTAACATAGAACCTTGTTATTTTAAGCCAATGTTGTTATCGAGAGAATCAAGATAATCTGAGATAATCTGAGATAATCTGAGATAATCTGAGATAATCGAGATACTCGAGATACTCGAAATACTCGAGATAATCGAGATAATCGAGATAATCGAGATAATCGAGAGAATCGAGATAATCGAGAGAATCAAGGTAATCGAGATAATCGAGATAATCGAGATAATCGAGATAATCGAGATAATCGAGATAATCGAGATAATCGAGATAATCGAGATAATCGAGATAATCGAGATAATCGAGATAATCGAGATAATCGAGATAATCGAGATAATCGAGAATCGAATCGAGATAATTGAGATAATCGAGAATCGAATCGGGATAATCGAGAATCGAATCGAGATAATCGAGAATCGAATCGGGATGATCGATAATCGAATCGAGATAATCGAGAATCGAATCGAGATAATCGAGGATAGAATCGAGATAATCGAGAATAGAATCGAGATAATCGAGATCGAATCGAGAGAATCGAATCGAGAGAATCGAATCGAGAGAATCGAATCGAGAGAATCGAATCAAGAGAATCGAATCGAGAGAATCGAATCGAGAATCGAATCTAATCGAATCTAATCTTAAATAATCTAATCTGAGATCATCTGAGATAATCTGCGATAATCTGAGATAATCTGGAATAATCTGAGATTATCTCAGATTATCTCAAATTATCTCAGATTATCTCAGATTATCTCAGATTATCTCAGATTATCTCGGATTATCTCAGATTATCTCAGATTTTCTCAGATTACATTAGAAATCTACTAATAATCTAATTCTAAATCGAATCGAGAATCGAATCTAATCGAATCTAATCTTAAATAATCTAATCTGAGATAATCTGAGATAATCTGCGATAATCTGAGATAATCTGAAATAATCTGAGATAATCTGAGATAATCTGAGATAATCTGAGATAATCGAGATAATCGAGAGAATCGAGATAATCGAGATAATCGAGAAAATCGAGATAATCGAGATAATCGAGATAATCGAGATAATCGAGATAATCGAGATAATCGAGATAATCGAGATAATCGAGATAATCGAGATAATCGAGATAATCGAGATAATCAAGATAATCGAAATAATCGAGAATCGAATCGAGAAAATCGAGAATCGAATCGAGATAATCGAGAATCGAATCGAGAGAATCGAGATCGAATCGAGAGAATCGAGATCGAATCGAGAATCGAATCTAATCGAGAATCGAATCTAATCGAATCGAGAATCGAATCTAATCAAATCTAATCGAATCTAATCTGAGATAATCTAATCTAATCTGAGATAATCTAATCTAATCTGAGATAATCTAATGTAATCTGAGAAAATCTGAGATAATCTGAGATAATCTAATGTAATCTGAGAAAATCTGAGATAATCTGAGATAATCCGAGATAATCTGAGATAATCTGAGATAATCTGAGATAATCTGAGATAATTTGAGATAATCTGAGATAATCTCAGATTATCTCAGATTATCTCAGATTATCGCAGATTATCTCAGATTATCTCAGATTAGATTATTTAAGATTAGATTCGATTAGATTCGATTCTCGATTCGATTCTCTCGATTCGATTCTCTTGATTCGATTCTCTCGATTCGATTCTCTCGATTCGATTATCTCGATTATCTCGATTACCTTGATTCTCTCGATTATCTCGATTATCTCGATTATCTCGATTATCTCGATTATCTCGATTATCTCGATTATCTCGATTATCTCGATTATCTCGATTATCTCGATTATCTCGATTTTCTCGATTATCTCGATTATCTCGATTCTCTCGATTATTTTATCTCAGATTATTTCAGATTATCTCAGATTATCGCAGATTATCTCAGATTATCTCAGATTAGATTATTTAAGATTAGATTCGATTAGATTCGATTCTCGATTCGATTCTCTCGATTCGATTCGCTTGATTCGATTCTCTCGATTCGATTCTCTCGATTCGATTATCTCGATTATCTCGATTACCTTGATTCTCTCGATTATCTCGATTATCTCGATTATCTCGATTATCTCGAGTATTTCGAGTATCTCGAGTATCTCGATTATCTCGATTATCTCGATTATCTCGATTATCTCGATTATCTCGATTATCTCGATTATCTCGATTATCTCGATTATCTCGATTATCTCGATTTTCTCGATTATCTCGATTATCTCGATTCTCTCGATTATTTTATCTCAGATTATTTCAGATTATCTCAGATTATCGCAGATTATCGCAGATTATCTCAGATTATCTCAGATTAGATTATTTAAGATTAGATTCGATTAGATTCGATTCTCGATTCGATTCTCTCGATTCGATTCTCTTGATTCGATTCTCTCGATTCGATTCTCTCGATTCGATTATCTCGATTATCTCGATTACCTTGATTCTCTCGATTATCTCGATTATCTCGATTATCTCGATTATCTCGAGTATCTCGATTATCTCGAGTATTTCGAGTATCTCGAGTATCTCGATTATCTCAGATTATCTCAGATTATCTCAGATTATCTCAGATTATCTCAGATTATCTCAGATTAGATTAGATTAGATTAGATTATCTCAGATTAGATTCGATTAGATTCGATTCTCGATTCGATTAGATTCGATTCTCGATTAGATTCGATTCTCGATTCGATAAGATTAAATTTGTTTCTCGATTCGATTCTCGATTCGATTCTCTCGATTCGATTCTCTCGATTCGATTCTCTCGATTCGATTCTCTCGATTCGATCTCGATTCTCTCGATTCGATCTCGATTCTCTCGATTCGATTCTCTCGATTCGATTCTCGATTCTCTCGATTCTATTCTCGATTATCTCGATTCGATTCTCGATTATCTCGATTCGATTATCGATTATCCCGATTTGATTCTCGATTATCTCGATTCGATTCTCGATTATCCCGATTCGATTCTCGATTATCTCGATTATCTCGATTCGATTCTCGATTATCTCGATTATCTCGATTATCTCGATTATCTCGATTATCTCGATTATCTCAATATCTCTATTATCTCGATTATCTCGATTATCTCGATTATCTCGATTATCTCGATTATTCGATTATCTCGATTATCTCGATTATCTCGATTATCTCGATTATCTCGATTATCTCGATTATCTCGATTATCTCGATTATCTCGATTATCTCGATTATCTCGATTATCTCGATTATCTCGATTATCTCGATTATCTCGATAATCTCGATTATCTCGATTATCTCGATTATCTCGATTCTCTCGATTCTCTCGATTATCTCGATTCTCTCGCTTGTCTCGATTATCTCGATTATCTCGAGTATTTCGAGTATCTCGAGTATCTCGATTATCTCAGATTATCTCAGATTATCTCAGATTATCTCAGATTATCTCAGATTAGATTAGATTATCTCAGATTAGATTCGATTGTCGATTAGATACGATTCTCGATTAGATTCGATTTTCGATTATATTCAATTCGATTCGATTCGATTCGATTCGATTAGATTCGATTCGATTAGATTAGATTCTCGATTCGATTAGATTCGATTCTCGATTCGATTAGATTCGATTCTCGATTCGATTAGATTCGATTCTCGATTAGATTCAATTCTCGATCAGATTCGATCTCGATTAGATTCAATTCTCGATTAGATTCGATTCTCGATTAGATTCGATTATCGATTCGATTCGATTCGATTCGATTCGATTCGATTCGATTCGATTCGATTCGATTCGATAGGATTCGATTCGATTCGATTCGAATAACATAACAACATGGACTTTTAAATAACAAGTTTCTATGCTAACTATATTCTGGATGAAGATATTAACTTAGATGTCATATTTTTATTATTTGATGTACCTACCTACATTGATAGCCTGTTTTGGTCCACTGCTGGACGCAGGCCTCCCCCTGATAAGCGCTTTACTGGCTTTTATTTCATGGCGGGTAATGCTCATAATCCCTACGCTGGGCATGCGTTTTGAGGATCGCAGTTCGGTGGTAGAATTGTTCTGCAGCGGACGCTACTGCCCGCCCCCGATGGATATCCTTTACTCGCCTCCTACGTCACCCGTGGGAAGAGTTGAGGTGGTGAAAATTCTAAACACCACACACCTTGCACAACACATTGATTTAACTATCCCAATACATTGTAAAGACGGCTTGGACGCATAAAGATAACAGGTCCTTTGTCCCTAATGGTACATTTGGGTATAGGGTAGGTAATTAACACGCAATAGACGGTGAATCTTTGTAACAATTTAGACTATTTAAAACAGTAGGCTTAAACTGGAAGAATGGGCCATAAATACCTACCGTTAGGCGAACGAAAGCTTCGTGAGAACCTTGTCTGGGTTGAAGAAAAGAACAAGCTTCCAGTTAAAGAAGCAGTATATCGACGAATATTCTGCAATGATTTCAACATTTATTTCCAAAAACCGAAAAAAGATAGATGTGATTAATTTGTGCGAGGAGGTTGAAATAAGTGATCGAGAAGGAAATACTTTAACATCAGATCTACAAGAGAAGATAACCAGGCACAAAATGGAAAAGATGCAAGGGAAAACTGTGACAAAGACAGGAAAGGTACAATTCCAGTAGTGTGCTTTGATCTAGAGAATGTGTTATCCTGTCCCAAGGCAGAAGTAAGCAATTTTTTCTACATGAGTAAAAATTCTACTTACAACATGACTGGTCATCTTTCGACTAATAAAAAAGTGTACTGTGCCATTTGGAGTGAAAACACTGCTGGAAGAAGTGGAAATGATATAGCAAGTGCAGTATATAAAATCTTGGAACAGGTTTTGCTTGAAAACCCCCGTTTCAGGTCAATTATATTATGGAGTGATAGTTGTGTTCCACAGAACCGCAACAGCATCATGAGCTTTGCTTTGTGACAGCTTATGGATAAGTTTCTTACATTGGAACAAATTACCTTAAAATTTTCAACACCTGGACATTCTTGCATGCAAGAAATTGACAATGTACATAGCTGTATTGATAGAGTCTAATGGGTAATTTTGTTTGAACTAGGGCTTGCAAATATTCGAAATTTTTTGATTCGAATCGATGCGATTCTCGATTCGATTCTCGATTCGATTCTTGATTCGATTCTCGATTCGATTCTCGATTCGATTCTCTCGATTCGATTCTCGATTCGATTCTGTCGATTCGATTCTCTCGATTCGATTCTCTCGATTCGATCCTCTCGATTCGATTCTCTCGATTCGATTCGATTCTCGATTCTCTCGATTCGATTCTCGATTCTCTCGATTCGATCTCGATTCTCTCGATTCGATCTCGATTCTCTCGATTTGATTCTCGATTATCTCGATTCGATTCTCGATTGTCTCGATTCGATTCTCGTTTATCTCGATTCGATTCTCGATTATCTCGATTCGATTCTCGATTATCTCGATTCGATTCTCGATTATCTCGATTCGATTCTCGATTATCTCGATTCGATTCTCGATTATCTCGATTCGATTCTCGATTATCTCGATTATCTCGATTATCTCGATTTTCTCGATTATCTCGATTATCTCGATTCCATCGATTATCTCGATTATCTCAGATTATCTCAGGTTATCTCAGATTATCTCAGATTATCTCAGATTATCTCAGATTATCTCAGAATATCTCAGATAAGATTATCTAAGATTAGATTCGATTAGATTCGATTCTCGATTCGATTCTCTCGATTCGATTCTCTCGATTCGATTCTCTCGATTCGATTCTCTCGATTCGATCTTGATTCTATCGATTCGATCTCGATTCTCTCGATTCGATTCTCGATTCTCTCGATTCGATTCTCGATTATCTCGATTCGATTCTCGATTATCTTGATTCGATTCTCGATTATCTCGATTCGATTCTCTCGATTATCTCGATTATCTCGATTCTCTCGATTCTCTCGATTCTCTCGATTATCTCGATTATCTCGATTATCTCGATTCTCTGGATTCTCTCGATTCTCTCGATTCTCTCGATTATCTCGATTATCTCGATTATCTCGATTATCTCGAATATCTGGATTCTCTCGATTCTCTCGATTATCTTGATTCTCTCGATAACAACATTGGCTTAAAATAACAAGGTTCTATGTTACAATTTTAGCACTATTGAGGTTATGAATGTAACAAGGTTCTATGTGTCATTCGCTACACTTTTAGCTAAAATATATCACTAGATGGCGGTTCCATACTTCACAAATCACAACATTCAATATTACATAGGTAGTCCTATGTTGTATTTTATTACGAAAAGATAATAACAAGGTTCTATGTTAAACAAAAAACTTTGCTTAGAAAAAAAACATGGACTTGGAAATACCAAAGTCCTATGTTTCACATAGGACTTTGCTTAGAGAATAAAACATGGACTTGTAAATAACAAGGTTCTATGCTAACTATATTCTGGATGAAGATATTAACTTAGATGTCATATTTTTTATTTGATGTACCTACCTACATTGATAGCCTGTTTTGGTCCACTGCTGGACGCAGGCCTCCCCCTGATAAGCGCTTTACTGGCTTTTATTTCATGGCGGGTAATGCTCATAATCCCTACGCTGGGCATGAGTTTTGAGGATCGCAGTTCGGTGGTAGAATTGTTCTGCAGCGGGCGGTACTGCCCGCCCCCGATGGATATCCTTTACTCGCCTCCTACGTCACCCGTGGGAAGAGTTGAGGTGGTGAAAATTCTAAGCACCACACACCTTGCACAACACATTGATTTAACTATCCCAATAAATTGTAAAGACGGCTTGGACGCATAAAGATAACAGGACCTTTGTCCCTAATGGTACATTTGGGTATAGGGTAGGTAATTAACACGCAATAGACGGTGAATCTTTGTAACAATTTAGACTATTTAAAACAGTAGGCTTAAACTGGAAGAATGGGCCATAAATACCTACCGTTAGGCGAACGAAAGCTTCGTGAGAACCTTGCCTGGATTGAAGAAAAGAACAAGCTTCCAGTTAAAGAAGCAGTATATCGACGAATATTCTGCAATGATTTCAACATTTATTTCCAAAAACCGAAAAAAGATAGATGTGATTTGTGCGAGGAGGTTGAAATAAGTGATCGAGAAGGAAATACTTTAACATCAGATCTACAAGAGAAGATAACCAGGCACAAAATGGAAAAGATGCAAGGGAAAACCGTGACAAAGACAGGAAAGGTACAATTCCAGTAGTGTGCTTTGATCTAGAGAATGTGTTATCCTGTCCCAAGGCAGAAGTAAGCAATTTTTTCTACAAGAGTAAAAATTCTACTTACAACATGACTGGTCATCTTTCGACTAATAAAAAAGTGTACTGTGCCATTTGGAGTGAAAACACTGCTGGAAGAAGTGGAAATGATATAGCAAGTGCAGTATATAAAATCTTGGAACAGGTTTTGCTTGAAAACCCCCGTTTCAGGTCAATTATATTATGTAGTGATAGTTGTGTTCCACAGAACCGCAACAGCATCATGAGCTTTGCTTTGTGACAGCTTATGGATAAGTTTCCTACATTGGAACAAATTACCTTAAAATTTTCAACACCTGGACATTCTTGCATGCAAGAAATTGACAATGTACATAGCTGTATTGATAGAGTCTAATGGGTAATTTTGTTTGAACTAGGGCTTGCAAATATTCGAATTTTTTTGATTCGAATCGATGCGATTCTCGATTCGATTCTCGATTCGATTCTCTCGATTCGATTCTCGATTCGATTCTGTCGATTCGATTCTCTTGATTCGATTCTCTCGATTCGATCCTCTCGATTCGATTCTCTCGATTCGATTCGATTCTCGATTCGATTCGATTCTCGATTCGATTCTCGATTCTATCGATTCGATCTCGATTCTCTCGATTTGATTCTCGATTATCTCGATTCGATTCTCGATTATCTCGATTCGATTCTCGAGTATCTCGATTCGATTCTCGATTATCTCGATTATTTCGATTATCTCGATTATCTCGATTATTTCGATTATTTCGATTATCTCGATTATCTCGATTATTTCGATTATCTCGATTATCTCGATTATCTCGATTATCTCGATTATCTCGATTATCTCGATTATCTCGATTATCTCGATTATCTCGATTATCTCGATTCTCTCGATTCTCTCGATTATCTCGATTATCTCGATTTTCTCAGATTATCTCAGATTAACTAAGATTATCTCAGATTATCTCAGATTATCTCAGATTATCTCAGATTATCTCAGATTATCTCAAATTATCTCAGATTATCTCAAATTATCTCAGATTATCTCAGATTATCTCAGATTATCTCAGATTATCTCAGATTATCTCAGATTATCTCAGATTATCTCAGATTATCTCAGATTATCTCAGATTATCTCAGATTATCTCAGATTATCTCAGATTATCTCAGATTATCTCAGATTATCTCAGATTATCTCAGATTATCTCAGATTAGATTAGATTATCTCAGATTAGATTAGATTATCTCAGATTAGATTAGATTATCTCAGATTAGATTCGATTAGATTCGATAAGATTCGATTCTCAATTCGATTAGATTCGATTCTCGATTAGATTCTGAGATAATCGAAATAATCGAGATAATCGCGATATTCGAAATAATCGAGATAATCGAGAATCGAATCGATATAATCGAGAATCGAATCGAGATAATCGAGAATCGAATCGAGATAATCGAGAATCGAATCGAGACAATCGAGAATCGAATCGAGATAATCGAGAATCAAATCGAGATAATCGAGATCGAATCGAGAGAATCGAGATCGAATCGAAAGAATCGAGAATCGAATCGAGAGAATCGAGAATCGAATCGAATCGAGAGAATCGAATCGAGAGGATCGAATCGAGAGAATCGAATCAAGAGAATCGAATCGACAGAATCGAATCGAGAATCGAATCGAGAGAATCGAATCGAGAATCGAATCGAGAATCGAATCAAGAATCGAATCGAGAATCGAATCGAGAATCGCATCGATTCGAATCAAAAAATTTCGAATATTTGCAAGCCCTAGTTCAAACAAAATTACCCATTAGACTCTATCAATACAGCTATGTACATTGTCAATTTCTTGCATGCAAGAATGTCCAGGTGTTGAAAATTTTAAGGTAATTTGTTCCAATGTAGGAAACTTATCCATAAGCTGTCACAAAGCAAAGCTCATGATGCTGTTGCGGTTCTGTGGAACACAACTATCACTCCATAATATAATTGACCTGAAACGGGGGTTTTCAAGCAAAACCTGTTCCAAGATTTTATATACTGCACTTGCTATATCATTTCCACTTCTTCCAGCAGTGTTTTCACTCCAAATGGCACAGTACACTTTTTTATTAGTCGAAAGATGACCAGTCATGTTGTAAGTAGAATTTTTACTCTTGTAGAAAAAATTGCTTACTTCTGCCTTGGGACAGGATAACACATTCTCTAGATCAAAGCACACTACTGGAATTGTACCTTTCCTGTCTTTGTCACGGTTTTCCAACCAAAACAGGCTATCAATGTAGGTAGGTACATCAAATAAAAAATATGACATCTAAGTTAATATCTTCATCCAGAATATAGTTAGCATAGAACCTTGTTATTTACAAGTCCATGTTTTATTCTCTAAGCAAAGTCCTATGTGAAACATAGGACTTTGGTATTTCCAAGTCCATGTTTTTTTTCTAAGCAAAGTTTTTTGTTTAACATAGAACCTTGTTATTATCTTTTCGTAATAAAATACAACATAGGACTACCTATGTAATATTGAATGTTGTGATTTGTGAAGTATGGAACCGCCATCTAGTGATATATTTTAGCTAAAAGTGTAGCGAATGACACATAGAACCTTGTTACATTCATAACCTCAATAGTGCTAAAATTGTAACATAGAACCTTGTTATTTTAAGCCAATGTTGTTATCGAGAGAATCAAGATAATCTGAGATAATCTGAGATAATCGAGATAATCGAGATAATCGAGATAATCGAGATAATCGAGAATCGAATCGAGATAATTGAGATAATCGAGAATCGAATCGGGATAATCGAGAATCGAATCGAGATAATCGAGAATCGAATCGGGATAATCGATAATCGAATCGAGATAATCGAGAATCGAATCGAGATAATCGAGAATAGAATCGAGATAATCGAGAATAGAATCGAGATAATCGAGATCGAATCGAGAGAATCGAATCGAGAGAATCGAATCGAGAGAATCGAATCGAGAGAATCGAATCGAGAGAATCGAATCGAGAGAATCGAATCGAGAATCGAATCTAATCGAATCTAATCTTAAATAATCTAATCTGAGATAATCTGCGATAATCTGAGATAATCTGAAATAATCTGAGATAATCTGAGATAATCTGAGATAATCTGAGATAATCGAGATAATCGAGAGAATCGAAATAATCGAGAATCGAATCGAGATAATCGAGACAATCGAGAATCGAATCGAGATAATCGAGAATCAAATCGAGAGAATCGAGATCGAATCGAGAGAATCGAGATCGAATCGAAAGAATCGAGAATCGAATCGAGAGAATCGAGAATCGAATCGAATCGAGAGAATCGAATCGAGAGGATCGAATCGAGAGAATCGAATCAAGAGAATCGAATCGACAGAATCGAATCGAGAATCGAATCGAGAGAATCGAATCGAGAATCGAATCAAGAATCGAATCGAGAATCGAATCGAGAATCGCATCGATTCGAATCAAAAAATTTCGAATATTTGCAAGCCCTAGTTCAAACAAAATTACCCATTAGACTCTATCAATACAGCTATGTACATTGTCAATTTCTTGCATGCAAGAATGTCCAGGTGTTGAAAATTTTAAGGTAATTTGTTCCAATGTAGGAAACTTATCCATAAGCTGTCACAAAGCAAAGCTCATGATGCTGTTGCGGTTCTGTGGAACACAACTATCACTCCATAATATAATTGACCTGAAACGGGGGTTTTCAAGCAAAACCTGTTCCAAGATTTTATATACTGCACTTGCTATATCATTTCCACTTCTTCCAGCAGTGTTTTCACTCCAAATGGCACAGTACACTTTTTTATTAGTCGAAAGATGACCAGTCATGTTGTAAGTAGAATTTTTACTCTTGTAGAAAAAATTGCTTACTTCTGCCTTGGGACAGGATAACACATTCTCTAGATCAAAGCACACTACTGGAATTGTACCTTTCCTGTCTTTGTCACGGTTTTCCAACCAAAACAGGCTATCAATGTAGGTAGGTACATCAAATAAAAAATATGACATCTAAGTTAATATCTTCATCCAGAATATAGTTAGCATAGAACCTTGTTATTTACAAGTCCATGTTTTATTCTCTAAGCAAAGTCCTATGTGAAACATAGGACTTTGGTATTTCCAAGTCCATGTTTTTTTTCTAAGCAAAGTTTTTTGTTTAACATAGAACCTTGTTATTATCTTTTCGTAATAAAATACAACATAGGACTACCTATGTAATATTGAATGTTGTGATTTGTGAAGTATGGAACCGCCATCTAGTGATATATTTTAGCTAAAAGTGTAGCGAATGACACATAGAACCTTGTTACATTCATAACCTCAATAGTGCTAAAATTGTAACATAGAACCTTGTTATTTTAAGCCAATGTTGTTATCGAGAGAATCAAGATAATCTGAGATAATCTGAGATAATCGAGATAATCGAGATAATCGAGATAATCGAGATAATCGAGAATCGAATCGAGATAATTGAGATAATCGAGAATCGAATCGGGATAATCGAGAATCGAATCGAGATAATCGAGAATCGAATCGGGATAATCGATAATCGAATCGAGATAATCGAGAATCGAATCGAGATAATCGAGAATAGAATCGAGATAATCGAGAATAGAATCGAGATAATCGAGATCGAATCGAGAGAATCGAATCGAGAGAATCGAATCGAGAGAATCGAATCGAGAGAATCGAATCGAGAGAATCGAATCGAGAGAATCGAATCGAGAATCGAATCTAATCGAATCTAATCTTAAATAATCTAATCTGAGATAATCTGCGATAATCTGAGATAATCTGAAATAATCTGAGATAATCTGAGATAATCTGAGATAATCTGAGATAATCGAGATAATCGAGAGAATCGAAATAATCGAGAATCGAATCGAGATAATCGAGACAATCGAGAATCGAATCGAGATAATCGAGAATCAAATCGAGAGAATCGAGATCGAATCGAGAGAATCGAGATCGAATCGAAAGAATCGAGAATCGAATCGAGAGAATCGAGAATCGAATCGAATCGAGAGAATCGAATCGAGAGGATCGAATCGAGAGAATCGAATCAAGAGAATCGAATCGACAGAATCGAATCGAGAATCGAATCGAGAGAATCGAATCGAGAATCGAATCAAGAATCGAATCGAGAATCGAATCGAGAATCGCATCGATTCGAATCAAAAAATTTCGAATATTTGCAAGCCCTAGTTCAAACAAAATTACCCATTAGACTCTATCAATACAGCTATGTACATTGTCAATTTCTTGCATGCAAGAATGTCCAGGTGTTGAAAATTTTAAGGTAATTTGTTCCAATGTAGGAAACTTATCCATAAGCTGTCACAAAGCAAAGCTCATGATGCTGTTGCGGTTCTGTGGAACACAACTATCACTCCATAATATAATTGACCTGAAACGGGGGTTTTCAAGCAAAACCTGTTCCAAGATTTTATATACTGCACTTGCTATATCATTTCCACTTCTTCCAGCAGTGTTTTCACTCCAAATGGCACAGTACACTTTTTTATTAGTCGAAAGATGACCAGTCATGTTGTAAGTAGAATTTTTACTCTTGTAGAAAAAATTGCTTACTTCTGCCTTGGGACAGGATAACACATTCTCTAGATCAAAGCACACTACTGGAATTGTACCTTTCCTGTCTTTGTCACAGTTTTCCCTTGCATCTTTTCCATTTTGTGCCTGGTTATCTTCTCTTGTAGATCTGATGTTAAAGTATTTCCTTCTCACAAATCACATCTATCTTTTTTCGGTTTTTGGAAATAAATGTTGAAATCATTGCAGAATATTCGTCGATATACTGCTTCTTTAACTGGAAGCTTGTTCTTTTCTTCAATCCAGGCAAGGTTCTCACGAAGCTTTCGTTCGCCTAACGGTAGGTATTTATGGCCCATTCTTCCAGTTTAAGCCTACTGTTTTAAATACTCTAAATTGTTACAAAGATTCACCGTCTATTGCGTGTTAATTACCTACCCTATACCCAAATGTACCATTAGGGACAAAGGTCCTGTTATCTTTATGCGTCCAAGCCGTCTTTACAATTTATTGGGATAGTTAAATCAATGTGTTGTGCAAGGTGTGTGGTGCTTAGAATTTTCACCACCTCAACTCTTCCCACGGGTGACGTAGGAGGCGAGTAAAGGATATCCATCGGGGGCGGGCAGTACCGCCCGCTGCAGAATAATTCTACCACCGAACTGCGATCCTCAAAACGCATGCCCAGCGTAGGGATTATGAGCATTACCCGCCATGAAATAAAAGCCAGTAAAGCGCTTATCAGGGGGAGGCCTGCGTCCAGCAGTGGACCAAAACAGGCTATCAATGTAGGTAGGTACATCAAATAAAAAATATGACATCTAAGTTAATATCTTCATCCAGAATATAGTTAGCATAGAACCTTGTTATTTACAAGTCCATGTTTTATTCTCTAAGCAAAGTCCTATGTGAAACATAGGACTTTGGTATTTCCAAGTCCATGTTTTTTTTCTAAGCAAAGTTTTTTGTTTAACATAGAACCTTGTTATTATCTTTTCGTAATAAAATACAACATAGGACTACCTATGTAATATTGAATGTTGTGATTTGTGAAGTATGGAACCGCCATCTAGTGATATATTTTAGCTAAAAGTGTAGCGAATGACACATAGAACCTTGTTACATTCATAACCTCAATAGTGCTAAAATTGTAACATAGAACCTTGTTATTTTAAGCCAATGTTGTTATCGAGAGAATCAAGATAATCGAGAGAATCGAGAGAATCGAGATATTCGAGATAATCGAGATAATCGAGATAATCGAAATAATCGAGATAATCGAGAGAATCGAGATAATCGAGATAATCGAGATAATCGAAATAATCGAGATAATCGAGAGAATCGAGAGAATCGAGAGAATCGAGAGAATCGAGAGAATCGAGATAATCGAGAGAATCGAGAGCATCGAGAGAATCGAGAGAATCGAGATAATCTAGAGAATCGAGAGAATCGAGAGAATCGAGATAATCGAGAGAATCGAGATAATCGAGATAATCGAGAGAATCGAGAGAATCGAGAGAATCGAGAGAATCGAGATAATCGAGAGAATCGAGAGAATCGAGAGAATCGAGATAATCGAGATAATCGAGATAATCTAGAGAATCGAATCGAGATAATCGAGAATCGAATCAAGATAATCGAGAATCGAATCGAGATAATCGAGAATCGAATCGAGAGAATCGAGAATCGAATCGAGAGAATCGAGATCGAATCGATAGAATCAAGATCGAATCGAGAGAATCGAATCGAGAGAATCGAATCGAGAGAATCGAAACGAGAGAATCGAATCGAGAGAATCGAATCGAGAATCGAATCTAATCGAATCTAATCTTAAATAATCTAATCTGAGATTTTCTGAGATAATCTGAGATAATCTGAGATAATCTGCGATAATCTGAGATAATCTGAAATAGTCTGAGATAATCTGAGATAATCTGAGATAATCTGAGATAATCGAGATAATCGAGAGAATCGAGATAATCGAGATAATCGAGAAAATCGAGACAATCGAGATAATCGAGATAATCGAGATAATCGAGATAATCGAGATAGTCGAGATAATCGAGATAATCGAGATAATCGAGATAATCGAGATAATCGAGATAATCGAGATAATCGAGATAATCGAAATAATCGAGTCAATCGAGAATCGAATCGAGATAATCGAGAATCGAATCGAGATAATCGAGAATCGAATCGAGATAATCGAGAATCGAATCGAGATAATCGAGAATCGAATCGAGATAATCGAGAATCAAATCGAGAGAATCGAGATCGAATCGAGAGAATCGAGATCGAATCGAGAATCGAATCTAATCGAGAATCGAATCTAATCGAATCGAGAATCGAATCTAATCGAATCGAGAATCGAATCTAATCGAATCTAATCGAATCTAATCTGAGATAATCTAATCTAATCTGAGATAATCTAATCTAATCTGAGAAAATCTGAGATAATCTGAGATAATCCGAGATAATCTGAGATAATCTGAGATAATCTGAGATAATCTGAGATAATCTGAGATAATTTGAGATAATCTAAAATAATCTGAGATAATCTGAGATAATCTGAGATAATCTGAGATAATCTGAGAGAATCGAGAGAATCGAGATAATCGAGATAATCGAGATAATCGAGATAATCGAGATAATCGAGATAATCGAGATAATCGAGATAATTGAGATAATCGAAATAATCGAGATAATCGAGATAATCGAAATAATCGAGATAATCGAGAATCGAATCGAGATAATCGAGAATCGAATCGAGATAATCGAGAATCGAATCGAGATAATCGAGAATCGAATCGAGATAATCGAGAATCGAATCGAGATAAACGAGAATCGAATCGAGACAATCGAGAATCGAATCGAGATAATCGAGAATCAAATCGAGAGAATCGAGATCGAATCGAGAGAATCGAGATCGAATCGAAAGAATCGAGAATCGAATCGAGAATCGAATCGAATCGAGAGAATCGAATCGAGAGGATCGAATCGAGAGAATCGAATCAAGAGAATCGAATCGACAGAATCGAATCGAGAATCGAATCGAGAGAATCGAATCGAGAATCGAATCGAGAATCGAATCAAGAATCGAATCGAGAATCGAATCGAGAATCGCATCGATTCGAATCAAAAAATTTCGAATATTTGCAAGCCCTAGTTCAAACAAAATTACCCATTAGACTCTATCAATACAGCTATGTACATTGTCAATTTCTTGCATGCAAGAATGTCCAGGTGTTGAAAATTTTAAGGTAATTTGTTCCAATGTAGGAAACTTATCCATAAGCTGTCACAAAGCAAAGCTCATGATGCTGTTGCGGTTCTGTGGAACACAACTATCACTCCATAATATAATTGACCTGAAACGGGGGTTTTCAAGCAAAACCTGTTCCAAGATTTTATATACTGCACTTGCTATATCATTTCCACTTCTTCCAGCAGTGTTTTCACTCCAAATGGCACAGTACACTTTTTTATTAGTCGAAAGATGACCAGTCATGTTGTAAGTAGAATTTTTACTCTTGTAGAAAAAATTGCTTACTTCTGCCTTGGGACAGGATAACACATTCTCTAGATCAAAGCACACTACTGGAATTGTACCTTTCCTGTCTTTGTCACGGTTTTCCCTTGCATCTTTTCCATTTTGTGCCTGGTTATCTTCTCTTGTAGATCTGATGTTAAAGTATTTCCTTCTCGATCACTTATTTCAACCTCCTCGCACAAATCACATCTATCTTTTTTCGGTTTTTGGAAATAAATGTTGAAATCATTGCAGAATATTCGTCGATATACTGCTTCTTTAACTGGAAGCTTGTTCTTTTCTTCAATCCAGGCAAGGTTCTCACGAAGCTTTCGTTCGCCTAACGGTAGGTATTTATGGCCCATTCTTCCAGTTTAAGCCTACTGTTTTAAATAGTCTAAATTGTTACAAAGATTCACCGTCTATTGCGTGTTAATTACCTACCCTATACCCAAATGTACCATTAGGGACAAAGGTCCTGTTATCTTTATGCGTCCAAGCCGTCTTTACAATTTATTGGGATAGTTAAATCAATGTGTTGTGCAAGGTGTGTGGTGCTTAGAATTTTCACCACCTCAACTCTTCCCACGGGTGACGTAGGAGGCGAGTAAAGGATATCCATCGGGGGCGGGCAGTACCGCCCGCTGCAGAACAATTCTACCACCGAACTGCGATCCTCAAAACGCATGCCCAGCGTAGGGATTATGAGCATTACCCGCCATGAAATAAAAGCCAGTAAAGCGCTTATCAGGGGGAGGCCTGCGTCCAGCAGTGGACCAAAACAGGCTATCAATGTAGGTAGGTACATCAAATAAAAAATATGACATCTAAGTTAATATCTTCATCCAGAATATAGTTAGCATAGAACCTTGTTATTTACAAGTCCATGTTTTATTCTCTAAGCAAAGTCCTATGTGAAACATAGGACTTTGGTATTTCCAAGTCCATGTTTTTTTTCTAAGCAAATTTTTTTGTTTAACATAGAACCTTGTTATTATCTTTTCGTAATAAAATACAACATAGGACTACCTATGTAATATTGAATGTTGTGATTTGTGAAGTATGGAACCGCCATCTAGTGATATATTTTAGCTAAAAGTGTAGCGAATGACACATAGAACCTTGTTACATTCATAACCTCAATAGTGCTAAAATTGTAACATGGAACCTTGTTATTTTAAGCCAATGTTGTTATCGAGAGAATCAAGATAATCGAGAGAATCGAGAGAATCGAGATATTCGAGATAATCGAGATAATCGAGATAATCGAGATAATCGAGAGAATCGAGAGAATCGAGAGAATCGAGAGAATCGAGAGAATCGAGAGAATCGAGATAATCGAGATAATCGAGATAATCGAGAGAATCGAGATAATCGAGATAATCGAGATAATCGAGATAATCGAGAGAATCGAATCGAGATAATCGAGAATCGAATCAAGATAATCGAGAATCGAATCGAGATAATCGAGAATCGAATCGAGAGAATCGAGAATCGAATCGAGAGAATCGAGATCGAATCGATAGAATCAAGATCGAATCGAGAGAATCGAATCGAGAGAATCGAATCGAGAGAATCGAATCGAGAGAATCGAATGGAGAGAATCGAATCGAGAGAATCGAATCGAGAGAATCGAATCGAGAATCGAATCTTATCGAATCTAATCTTAGATAATCTAATCTGAGATATTCTGAGATAATCTGAGATAATCTGAGATAATCTGAGATAATCTGAGATAATCTGAGATAATCTGAGATAACCTGAGATAATCTGAGATAATCGAGATAATCGAGAGAATCGAGATAATCGAGATAATCGAGATAATCGAGAAAATCGAGATAATCGAGATAATCGAGATAATCGAGAATCGAATCGAGATAATCGAGAATCGAATCTAGATAATCGAGAATCGAATCGAGATAATCGAGAATCGAATCGAGATAATCGAGAATCGAATCGAGATAATCGAGAATCGAATCGAGATAAACGAGAATCGAATCGAGACAATCGAGAATCGAATCGAGATAATCGAGAATCAAATCGAGAGAATCGAGATCGAATCGAGAGAATCGAGATCGAATCGAGAGAATCGAGAATCGAATCGAGAGAATCGAGAATCGAATCGAATCGAGAGAATCGAATTTAGAGGATCGAATCGAGAGAATCGAATCGAGAGAATCGAATCGACAGAATCGAATCGAGAATCGAATCGAGAGAATCGAATCGAGAATCGAATCGAGAATCGAATCAAGAATCGAATCGAGAATCGAATCGAGAATCGCATCGATTCGAATCAAAAAATTTCGAATATTTGCAAGCCCTAGTTCAAACAAAATTACCCATTAGACTCTATCAATACAGCTATGTACATTGTCAATTTCTTGCATGCAAGAATGTCCAGGTGTTGAAAATTTTAAGGTAATTTGTTCCAATGTAAGAAACTTATCCATAAGCTGTCACAAAGCAAAGCTCATGATGCTGTTGCGGTTCTGTGGAACACAACTATCACTCCATAATATAATTGACCTGAAACGGGGGTTTTCAAGCAAAACCTGTTCCAAGATTTTATATACTGCACTTGCTATATCATTTCCACTTCTTCCAGCAGTGTTTTCACTCCAAATGGCACAGTACACTTTTTTATTAGTCGAAAGATGACCAGTCATGTTGTAAGTAGAATTTTTACTCTTGTAGAAAAAATTGCTTACTTCTGCCTTGGGACAGGATAACACATTCTCTAGATCAAAGCACACTACTGGAATTGTACCTTTCCTGTCTTTGTCACGGTTTTTCCTTGCATCTTTTCCATTTTGTGCCTGGTTATCTTCTCTTGTAGATCTGATGTTAAAGTATTTCCTTCTCGATCACTTATTTCAACGTCCTCGCACAAATCACATCTATCTTTTTTCGGTTTTTGGAAATAAATGTTGAAATCATTGCAGAATATTCGTCGATATACTGCTTCTTTAACTGGAAGCTTGTTCTTTTCTTCAATCCAGGCAAGGTTCTCACGAAGCTTTCGTTCGCCTAACGGTAGGTATTTATGGCCCATTCTTCCAGTTTAAGCCTACTGTTTTAAATACTCTAAATTGTTACAAAGATTCACCGTCTATTGCGTGTTAATTACCTACCCTATACCCAAATGTACCATTAGGGACAAAGGTCCTGTTATCTTTATGCGTCCAAGCCGTCTTTACAATTTATTGGGATAGTTAAATCAATGTGTTGTGCAAGGTGTGTGGTGCTTAGAATTTTCACCACCTCAACTCTTCCCACGGGTGACGTAGGAGGCGAGTAAAGGATATCCATCGGGGGCGGGCAGTACCGCCCGCTGCAGAACAATTCTACCACCGAACTGCGATCCTCAAAACGCATGCCCAGCGTAGGGATTATGAGCATTACCCGCCATGAAATAAAAGCCAGTAAAGCGCTTATCAGGGGGAGGCCTGCGTCCAGCAGTGGACCAAAACAGGCTATCAATGTAGGTAGGTACATCAAATAAAAAATATGACATCTAAGTTAATATCTTCATCCAGAATATAGTTAGCATAGAACCTTGTTATTTACAAGTCCATGTTTTATTCTCTAAGCAAAGTCCTATGTGAAACATAGGACTTTGGTATTTCCAAGTCCATGTTTTTTTTCTAAGCAAAGTTTTTTGTTTAACATAGAACCTTGTTATTATCTTTTCGTAATAAAATACAACATAGGACTACCTATGTAATATTGAATGTTGTGATTTGTGAAGTATGGAACCGCCATCTAGTGATATATTTTAGCTAAAAGTGTAGCGAATGACACATAGAACCTTGTTACATTCATAACCTCAATAGTGCTAAAATTGTAACATAGAACCTTGTTATTTTAAGCCAATGTTGTTATCGAGAGAATCAAGATAATCGAGAGAATCGAGAGAATCGAGATATTCGAGATAATCGAGATAATCGAGATAATCGAAATAATCGAGATAATCGAGAGACACGCATTTATTTAGGGCATACATAGCTAAAAAGTGTTGATTTTCTTGTCATAATTATAACCAGCATTAATAGTAGCAGTAAAGCATGACCAGTTTAAAATATGGAAATACTCTAGTAAATCTAGTACTGAAGAATCGTATGGTTCGATTTGTTTGGAAATTAGTTAAAAACGTTGCCTGTGATCCAAAGCCTCAATCTCTCAAACAAAAGTTGTCCAGTAGGTAAAATAAGTGATATTTTCATTTCGTTCAATCTATCTTTTTTCGTATTCCGTTGGCATCTAAAACAAAGGTTGGGCAGGTGCTAAAATTGTTTTCCTAAAATTATGGACGGTTTCCACTTACTGGCAACACCCGCAAGTGCAAAGCGTCGGTCCAATA
Source organism: Eupithecia tripunctaria (assembly GCA_955876795.1). NCBI lineage: Eukaryota > Metazoa > Arthropoda > Insecta > Lepidoptera > Geometridae > Eupithecia > Eupithecia tripunctaria. The sequence continues at coordinate 5,533,903 of OY041622.1, forward strand.
AATCCGATACAAAATACGTATCGGTGTTTACCTTGTTTCCTCTTATATTTCCCACTTTTTGTTTGTTTTCTCATCTCTTTCTATTAAGGTTGTTCGCATATATGACATTGCATTGGATAACGGCATAACTTATTTTCTATACGTTCTATACTTATTTATGTATACTTATTTATTCTCTCACTAAATAAAAAAAATATATTGTTAACTCATGAGCTGGCCATGTCCGGTTTTTGCGTTTATGAAAATATTTAAAAAAGTCGTGTTTTGTCTTTTACGACATTTCATACTGCAAGACTCGATGTTCAAAAAAGTCTTCATAAAAAAACAAAAATATTTTAACATAACCAAGGCTAACAAGCCTATGGCCCTCACTGAAAACCAGCGCTGAGTAGACACACCAGAGTGCAGTGTTCACACAGCACAACGCTGAGTGGAGGCCATATTTGCCTTAGACTCTGCTGCGCACATGTTAGTATACCTAATACTACACTTTATTGCACATCATGGGAGGTGTGCATACACACACCTCTAATCTCATAATCACAGAAAAAAACAAAAAAATACTGGAAAAGAGAGATGCCTACCAGAGTTGCAAAATGGGCGGCCTTATCGCTAAAGCGATCTCTTCCAGGTAACCTTAGGATGGACAGAGTCAGAGTCAGAGTCAAATCGTTTATTTCTTTAAACTTACAAATTTTTACCATGTAAACAGCTTGATAATATAGTAGGTAATTACTATCAAATAAGAAATAAGGTACCAGGTAATTCACTTAATTTTTTTTGTCCACTAGCGTCATAAGTGAACAAGAAACCACTAGCAAGTTTATCGCTTATCAACCATTGATTTAAAAAGGGAAGATAGGTTACGTTCTCCCAGCGCTTACTCAAAAGTTGGCATGTGTTACAATTACACGCAAACACATACGCTCACAGTTATATTTCCAGTCCTGTGCAATACAAAGAAGAACAAAGATGGAAAGACGTATCTAGGACCGAAGTGAGACTGAGACAACAATATTTCACGCGAATCACGACCGCCCGTGCCGCCGGTCAGACGGTGACTGATGTGGGAGAACACAATTTTACACAATTTGAGGTTGCCACTTTCGAGCAACCAGTACCTCATCTTCGTTTTTAATAAATCAATGTTATCAACTAATACAATCTTTGCATAACTAAGTCTAACACAACTATGTTCTTACATAGGTTAGGTACTATTGTCGGTGTGCAACTGGGCGACATCCGGCACGAAACTGTTGTGTACACGGTGGCTTATTTATTACTCACATATATGTACAATACATAGTAGGTACTATAATACTTAAACTATAATAAAAATCTAACCAAGTCTTATAATAATAATAAAAAGAAATTTAATACAGATTTTACTTAGATTGTATAATGTTTAAAGGTTTAAAGGTAAAGTCTTATTTAGTAGCATATTTTTTTTTAGTAGTAGTTATTAGGAGATTTTTTTTTCTCTTTCTGTTATAACCTTGAGGAGGTTAAAATAAAAAAAAAATTGCTGAGTTATCTTATCTGTTTAGTACACCGATTAAGCGGAATTTTGTTTATGTCTTTCACATAGATAACTAATGGTATGGCTCCTTCTAACCTACTTACCCATTGTGTGGCAAATGCCTTCCCCAAATCAAATATCCTTTCAGTAGGTAACTTACTACTACCTTAGAACTAAGATAAACCAATTTTCCATATTTCTCTTTCAAGTATCGATATCTATTTTGAACTATCGAATGCAAAATCCTTACCGCGAACAGAAGTGAACTGGTAAAATATGTATGAACTACGGATCGAATAAACTGTGCGGGGATTGTTTCACCGATTGCGCCGAGATCTGATGTTAAACAATCATATACCTCTACTCCATCGTACCGCGTTGTTGTTTTATTTTAGAACTGGCAGCACCTCGCAGTTTCATCCGCGTAGTTCCCGTTCCCGTGGGAATTCTGGGATAAAATATAGCCTATGTCAACCCCTGAAAAGTAAACTTTATAATGATGAAAGATTCTTTTAAATCGGTCCAGTAGTTTCTTAGCCAATTCAATACAAACGAACAATCAAATCTTTTCTCATTATAATACATAATAGAATAGATTTGCTGAATAGCTTCGCTCTCGGAAATCGTGGAGTATGACGCCCTCAGGCCAGAGGGCGTAGCCAACCGGCATTCGTTATGAAGCGAATCGAAAACAAATGAAAGATTCATAGGGAAAAATTCGAAACAGATCACGTGACATATCTAAGCCATATGTCAAACCCATACATTTATGTACTTTTCTACTATCGCTTTCGACATCGATTGTTACATTGTCTAGACCCTCAGGTCGGATGGTTATCTGCGAAAACTAGGCAGTTGCTGGATCCGGAAAGATGAAGTCATTTTTTATGATAATTATTTTTTATTTACTCTTCTCTTGCGTACATAATTATGATGTTCCTTTTCTTGATTAATATGTTTAGATAGTGTTCAAATCAAATCAAATCAAATCATTTATTTGCAGACAACGGGTTACATGGTTGGTATGATTATTTTAAAATATCCCTTGCGATGGCTTACCAGCTAGACAGCTTTGGTGTGCAAAAATTATATTATAATGTACAAAAATTAAAACGACATGACGATAATCTAGAGAATCGTTATTATCTTCTGAAAATATTTCGGTTTTCCCTTGCATCTTTTCCATTTTGTGCCTGGTTATCTTCTCTTGTAGATCTGATGTTAAAGTATTTCCTTCTCGATCACTTATTTCAACCTCCTCGCACAAATCACATCTATCTTTTCAACCGAAACGATAATATAGAGAATCGAGAGAATCGAGAGAATCGAGATAATCGAGAGAATCGAGATAATCGAGATAATCGAGAGAATCGATAGAATCGAGAGAATCGAGAGAATCGAGATAATCGAGATAATCGAGATAATCTAGAGAATCGAATCGAGATAATCGAGAATCGAATCAAGATAATCGAGAATCGAATCGAGATAATCGAGAATCGAATCGAGAGAATCGAGAATCGAATCGAGAAAATCGAGATCGAATCGATAGAATCAAGATCGAATCGAGAGAATCGAATCGAGAGAATCGAATCGAGAGAATCGAATCGAGAATCGAATCTAATCGAATCTAATCTTAAATTATCTAATCTGAGATATTCTGAGATAATCTGAGATAATCTGAGATAATCTGCGATAATCTGCGATAATCTGAGATAATCTGAAATAATCGAGATAATCGAGAGAATCGAGATAATCGAGATACTCGAGAAAATCGAGATAATCGAGATAATCGAGAATCGAATCGAGAAAATCGAGAATCGAATCGAGATAATCGAGAATCGAATCGAGATAATCGAGAATCGAATCGAGATAATCGAGAATCGAATCGAGATAATCGAGAATCGAATCGAGATAATCGAGAATCGAATCGAGATAATCGAGAATCAAATCGAGAGAATCGAGATCGAATCGAGAGAATCGAGATCGAATCGAGAATCGAATCTAATCGAGAATCGAATCTAATCGAATCGAGAATCGAATCGAGAATCGAATCTAATCGAATCTAATCTGAGATAATCTAATCTAATCTGAGATAATCTGAGATAATCCGAGATAATCTGAGATAATCTGAGATAATCTGAGATAATCTGAGATAATCTGAGATAATTTGAGATAATCTGAGATAATCTGAGATAATCTGAGATAATCTGAGATAATCTGAGATAATCTGAGATAATCTGAGATAATCTGAGATAATCTGAGATAATCTGAGATAATCTGAGATAATCTGAGATAATCTTAGTTAATCTGAGATAATCTGAGAAAATCGAGATAATCGAGATAATCGAGAGAATCGAGAGAATCGAGATAATCGAGATAATCGAGATAATCGAGATAATCGAGATAATCGAGATAATCGAAATAATCGAGATAATCGAGATAATCGAAATAATCGAGAAAATCGAGATAATCGAAATAATCGAGATAATCGAGAATCGAATCGAGATAATCGAGAATCGAATCGAGATAATCGAGAATCGAATCGAGATAATCGAGAATCGAATCGAGATAAACGAGAATCGAATCGAGACAATCGAGAACCGAATCGAGATAATCGAGAATCAAATCGAGAGAATCGAGATCGAATCGAGAGAATCGAGATCGAATCGAAAGAATCGAGAATCGAATCTAATCGAATCTAATCGAATCTAATCTGAGATAATCTAATCTAATCTGAGATAATCTAATCTAATCTGAGAAAATCTGAGATAATCTGAGATAATCCGAGATAATCTGAGATAATCTAATCTAATCTGAGATAATCTGAGATAATTTGAGATAATCTGAGATAATCTGAGATAATCTGAGATAATCTGAGATAATCTGAGATAATCTGAGATAATCTTAGTTAATCTGAGATAATCTGAGAAAATCGAGATAATCGAGATAATCGAGATAATCGAGAGAATCGAGAGAATCGAGAGAATCGAGATAATCGAGATAATCGAGATAATCGAGATAATCGAGATAATCGAGATAATCGAAATAATCGAGATAATCGAGATAATCGAAATAATCGAGATAATCGAGATAATCGAAATAATCGAGATAATCGAGAATCGAATCGAGATAATCGAGAATCGAATCGAGATAATCGAGAATCGAATCGAGATAATCGAGAATCAAATCGAGATAATCGAATCGAGAGAATCGAATTGAGAGAATCGAATCGACAGAATCGAATCGAGAATCGAATCGAGAGAATCGAATCGAGAATCGAATCGAGAATCGAATCGAGAATCGAATCAAGAATCGAATCGAGAATCGAATCGAGAATCGAATCGAGAATCGCATCGATTCGAATCAAAAAATTTCGAATATTTGCAAGCCCTAGTTCAAACAAAATTACCCATTAGACTCTATCAATACAGCTATGTACATTGTCAATTTCTTGCATGCAAGAATGTCCAGGTGTTGAAAATTTTAAGGTAATTTGTTCCAATGTAGGAAACTTATCCATAAGCTGTCACAAAGCAAAGCTCATGATGCTGTTGCGGTTCTGTGGAACACAACTATCACTCCATAATATAATTGACCTGAAACGGGGGTTTTCAAGCAAAACCTGTTCCAAGATTTTATATACTGCACTTGCTATATCATTTCCACTTCTTCCAGCAGTGTTTTCACTCCAAATGGCACAGTACACTTTTTTATTAGTCGAAAGATGACCAGTCATGTTGTAAGTAGAATTTTTACTCTTGTAGAAAAAATTGCTTACTTCTGCCTTGGGACAGGATAACACATTCTCTAGATCAAAGCACACTACTGGAATTGTACCTTTCCTGTCTTTGTCACAGTTTTCCCTTGCATCTTTTCCATTTTGTGCCTGGTTATCTTCTCTTGTAGATCTGATGTTAAAGTATTTCCTTCTCACAAATCACATCTATCTTTTTTCGGTTTTTGGAAATAAATGTTGAAATCATTGCAGAATATTCGTCGATATACTGCTTCTTTAACTGGAAGCTTGTTCTTTTCTTCAATCCAGACAAGGTTCTCACGAAGCTTTCGTTCGCCTAACGGTAGGTATTTATGGCCCATTCTTCCAGTTTAAGCCTACTGTTTTAAATAGTCTAAATTGTTACAAAGATTCACCGTCTATTGCGTGTTAATTACCTACCCTATACCCAAATGTACCATTAGGGACAAAGGTCCTGTTATCTTTATGCGTCCAAGCCGTCTTTACAATTTATTGGGATAGTTAAATCAATGTGTAGTGCAAGGTGTGTGGTGCTTAGAATTTTCACCACCTCAACTCTTCCCACGGGTGACGTAGGAGGCGAGTAAAGGATATCCATCGGGGGCGGGCAGTACCGCCCGCTGCAGAACAATTCTACCACCGAACTGCGATCCTCAAAACGCATGCCCAGCGTAGGGATTATGAGCATTACCCGCCATGAAATAAAAGCCAGTAAAGCGCTTATCAGGGGGAGGCCTGCGTCCAGCAGTGGACCAAAACAGGCTATCAATGTAGGTAGGTACATCAAATAAAAAATATGACATCTAAGTTAATATCTTCATCCAGAATATAGTTAGCATAGAACCTTTTTTTTTACAAGTCCATGTTTTATTGTCTAAGCAAAGTCCTATGTGAAACATAGGACATTGGTATTTCCAAGTCCATGTTTTTTTTCTAAGCAAAGTCCTATGTTTAACATAGAACCTTGTTATTTTCTTTTCGTAATAAAATACAACATAGGACTATGTAATATTGAATGTTGTGAAGTATAGAACCGCCATCTAGTGATATATTTTAGCTAAAAGTGTAGCGAATGACACATAGAACCTTGTTACATTCATAACCTCAATAGTGCTAAAATTGTAACATAGAACCTTGTTATTTTAAGCCAACGAAATGGTTATTGACTCATTGTTTTTATAGCGTAGAGGAATATTTTAATTTTAAACAGACAAGACATTATGTTATTTAATTCTTAATCGTTATTATTAAGTTAGTAAGTAGGTTTTTTTAAAATTCACACACCAGTCCATAAATACTGGTAGTATTACATTGATACCACTCATACAACAACAGCATTGTGATATTTGACATGTTTTCTGTTAATAAATGATTCTATTCTTCTATTCTATTCTATTCTATTCTATTCTATTCTATTCTATTCTATTCTATTCTATTCTATTCTATTCTATTCTATTCTATTCTATTCTATTCTATTCTATTCTATTCTATTCTATTCTATTCTATTCTATTCTATTCTATTCTATTCTATTCTATTCTATTCTAACGGCAATGGCTGCTGGCTGCCACCGCAGGTCAAGGCACTCTAAAATCTATTTTATAAAGGTACCATTCCCTGTGTATCTTAAAACTTACATAGGTTCGCTAGAACAACTATTCGCGGCAACTTTACTTTATTGTACAAAGATAAAAAAAAATAAGTAGGCGAAAGTTGAAGGGTTTAACTCTTCAAGAGTTAAGCAGTAGTACAGTAAACCCATTTTTGTTTTTTTTTACCGACTTCAAAGAAGGGGGAAGGTTCTCTATTCGACTATTTTTTAAAGTGTTTTATGATAATTCTTTTTTTATTTGAAAACTGGTGCTTCCCGTGTGCTCCCATTTCAATTTGGTCTAGTTTTGACAGTGGCATCCATGAGAAAATCACATTATTCGTATATATTATGTTTTATAGGTTTTTTTAAAACTTACTCAATTATTTTAACCTGCTATCTTTTTCGTTCTTTTCGTGTAATGGATTGATTAAGGGCTAAACTTATTTGGAAACCACAAATATAAATTTTAATATCGAGTACATTGCGGGAAACGAAGTAAAGGCTTTAATTTTCTAAAACGGTTCTTGTGTGAAATAGGCTGACTTAACTACACTAAAACGATATCGTTAGGTAAGTCAAGGCACAGAATAATGACGACCACTGTCGCAATAAACCAACATTACGAAGACGACTGTCTCAATAAGCAACAGAGTAATATAACAGTTTTGATACAACATGCCAACTGTAATATTTCTTCTACATTTTTCTGACACTAACACAAGTAACACAATGTGACAAGTCGTCTCCAGCGAAGTGACAGCGACACTCACGAAATATAAAAATATTCATTTAGCCAGTCAGTCATACAAACAACAATTTTTTATTTAAGCTATAAGATTCTGCAAATCTGCAGTGGCATAATTATCTTAATTGTACACAAATAATACATAGTATGAACTTATTTAAGAGATATGTTCAAAAGCGAGCTTAACCCTAATAAACAAAAGATTTCTTCCAGCAAAACCTTAGAGTTATAGGAGAGGCGATGGAATAGGTAGTCAGGGTGATTATTTTCCATCCTGCACATAATTATAAGCATATTATGTAGGTATATTATTATTATTTGTACACTTCCTGTGTACAAATTACGAATATAATAATAATATACCTACATAATATGCTTATAATTATGTGCAGGATGGAAAATAATCACCCTGATTCTCTCCATTGGGCCTAAAATATCACAAAAATGGGTCCTAATGAATATACAGAGATCTAAATCAAATCAATACTTTTATTTGCTGAAATGTAGGTACAGTAGGATTTATATTTATAATTGGCTCTAGCTCTACAACATTCTGCCACAAAGTGCGTACAAATTTCACAACGGTAGGTAAAATGAATATCTAGAGGTCCTTATTTATATGTATAGGTAATGAATGGTACGGAACTCTTGCGAGCCGGACTCGTGCGCGAGTCCGGCTCGCACTTTGTCGGTTTTATTTTAAGATTGCAATGAAAAGCCCTCAGTATCAAGAAACTTGTGCTGCGAATAGGTATTGCTCCATCTTATCCAGGTAACTTTAAAATCAGTGCTCAATCAATAACGCGTTTCTTCAATGTACCCGCTGCTGTAACAATGAAAGCGCTGTTGGCTCGGGAACGCCCGGACACAGAAGGGTAGTCAGTACCCACTGGTAATTTATTTAGGCTATTACTTAGCGAACAAGACTTTAAATTAAGAGCGGTGTTCCGTAGAATGTTGTTTTAGGAGATTTATTGGCGCTATAATATGCAGAAACTATGAACATGGTTCAAATACTTGTATCTAAGTATTGTGTTTGTGATGCTGATGACACGAGATAGGTACCTATTGCCTTCGCGTTGTAATGGGGTTGAAACTTTTTTTTTACTTTTATTTTATTACAAGACTCGCGGTTTCACGCGCGTAGTTCCAATTCCCGTGGGAATTCCGGGATAAAATATAGCCTACTTTTCAGGGAGTGACTCCCTGAAAAGTAAGCTTTTTAATAACAGATTTTTTTAAAGGTTCCATTCGTTTCGAAGCATATTCAACGAACAAACAAACAATTAAATCATTCCTATTTATAATATTAGTATAGATAAAATTAAATCTAGGCTAAAATAAATAAGGAAAGGACATTACATACAGGTAACAAAACAAAGATCGTCCTATTTTAATTTAAGCAGATATCTTTAAAGTCATTTATTTAATCTTAAAACTGATAGAAACACAGCCTTTAGACATGTCACAAAATTTAACTGAAATGTATACAATTTACCTTTATCTCACTTACCTATATTTAAGTACTCGTAGTTAAGTTAGGTACCTACCTACTTACTCAATAGTAAATGAATAATCTGAGCAAAGCTTTCTCTTACAATTACTTATCTTTTTAATATTTATTTATTTAAACAATATAACATCGTAAATATTGAACATCTCATCATCATCAGCCTATATTACTCCACAGCTGGACATGAGCGCCATCCAGCATCTGCCTGAAGTCTTTCAGAGATCGTCATCCCACCTGGCCGATGGGCGTCCAACACTACGCGTTCGCAGACTGCAGAGTCACGGTCTCCACTCAAGAACTTAATTAAAATATTTTTTGATTAATTTACCTCAGCGGTTGTCGATTCTTCTCGAGATATGGCCGGCCCACTAGATATGGCGCCGACATCCTTCGGTTTGCCCATTCATTGAGCTATGTCAAAAACTTTTGTTCTCTGTCGGATGTATTCGTTACAAATCCTATCCTTGGAATTGTCACAATAACACATTGCGTCAAATTTTCTTTGTTAATAAATAAGTCAACGACGGTATTGTTGTGTCTGCCGTTTACGAAACACAATTTGTAAATGACAACTAAGTCAGTTGCACCTTGTTTAACTCTCACAGTGGATAACACCCTCTACAGCTGTAAATAAACCCAACTAAGAGGCTTGCTGGGGCCTAAACAATACAGATTGTAACAAGAACCATAAATTCGCTTGTGTCGAGCCTATTGTTTTAGAAATTATGTTATCAGTACTGTTGTGTTCGATATTGTTCTTGATTTATTAGTGTAAGGAGTATTTTGGTTACGATTTACTACACTCTAGCAGAGAAAATAATATATTCTGTGATAGAGTGTAGAATGTATAGAATGGACACTCTTCGCCTACCCCCTAACGTGGGTAAGAAAGAAGCTCCCTCACCCCGCCGCCGCTGGCCGCTAGTTGATTTTTAACCGACTTCAAAAAAAGGAGGAGGTTCCCAATTCGACTGTATTTTTTTTATATTTGTAACCTCAGTACTTTCAGACTGGGTGGTCCGATTTTCATGATTCATTTTTATATGAAAGCTGGTGCTTCCCGTGTGGTCTCATTTTAGTATGGTCCAGTTCTGACAATGGAATCCATGAAAAAAAATTTAAAAAATTAAGTCGGTTTATAGTTTTTAAATCAAAATTAATTATTATTGTGGTCCAAATGCAAGTGACTAAGGGACGTACGGCGTACGCACTAAGCGCAGATGGCATGGGTATCCAAACTCGGTTCACATTTGGATCTCTTTAATGTTGACTTTACTAGTAGGTTAAGCCATTGGTGTTTGCACACACACTTGTGCACTATAATAGTCCTGTGCATCTGTCGAGTCTCCGGTGAAACTAGCCGCCGGCCGCGCCGCCGGAGTCGAAATTCGACTAACAGGATCTCTGCTGGATTTGATTTACAATCAAATCCAAGATATTTTATGTCAACAGAAGTACAAACAAACAAACCCATAAACTTTTGGGTAAATGAATCGTCCATTATTCCCTTATCTGTGTTAAAAGTGTAATCATTTCAGCTTAATCTGCAGTGGAGAAAAATCTATAGGCAGTACATAAAGCTAACTAGCTAATAAATAAGATAACGTCCGCCTCACGGATTATCTGCTCTCAATGAAGAGGGACAGGCGATAGGGACAGGGGGTAGGTAGAGTTGAAAGAGAGCATGTTAGTGAGTAGAGCGATTTTTGGGCGGCATGGATTCGACAGAACTTTTGTTACTATCCTATCAAGGTTAGTACCTAACATACTAAGATGTGTGGTGCAACTGGCTTTATTATATTTCGGCAGAGAAAAGCTATGAACTAAATTTGTTAGAGATTTTAGTCAACTCAAACATAACACAGGTACCGTCAAGTGGTCTCTCTCTCATCACAAAAAGGTCAGGAACCCTTCTTAATTCCTAGTTAATAGCTAAGATTGCCAAACATTATGGTCGGGTGCCTGCAGCCAAAGATATAAATCGTTAGATATGCCCTTACTTCAGTGAGACCGCGCCGTTTTGTGTCCAAGTCGAACCTTACGCCTGCTTAAACCTGCACTCAGTGTACATCTACGCACAGTGTTAGCCGGACATGTAGTGAAGGATGTTTGCGAGCAGTATTATAGTGATACAAAATGACGTGTGCCTTTCGAAAGTGCAACAAAAATTCAAGAAACACAAATAAAGCCAGAGGTGTAACATTTCACTCGTAGGTATTGCGAGTTAATGAAATAACTTTTATTTTATCGTCCGCATTGTCAAAAATGACTACAATAACAAATTTAAATGGCGAGTGCACGAAAGAGAAAGTTGTGTTTGCACCTAACGTGTGAGAAAAAGATATGACACTATTTTCTCAGTACGCTTGTTTTGTTTGTGTACATTGCTACAGTTTTTGGTGGTCGGGGCGTATCTAACGATTTATATATATGCCTGCAGCGGTATATTCGACGGAAAGGCCGTCGGATTCGATATCGAAAACTTTTGACAAATCAAAATAGCGTTCGAAAGGGTCCGTCGGAATAGAATTTAAATTCGAATCTGACGTTTTCGCTTCGGAAACGAGTAGAATGAATTAAAATACACCTGCTGGTGTTTCATTGTTTGAGACCATCGTGCAGTTGGTCTGTGCTTCTGATCTGGTATTGGTCTTGTCCAAGTTTTATTTTGTACTTTTTTCGTCATCACTTGGAGGGTTCCGAACCCAAAGGGTAAAACGGGACTCTTTTACTAAGATTTCGCTGTCCGTCTGTCTTTTTTTTTACGTTAAATAGACCTTTGTTTGACCGCAATCTAACCTGATGGAAAGCGAAGAGACCCAGGTTGTAATTGGCCAGAAAAACAGAGGCAGGGAGCGAGTTCCATTCCTTTGCGGTGCGAATAATAAAGGTGGAGGAAAACCGCTTAAGCTGGGGATACCATGCCCGTAGCTTGCACACTAGCATACCAGCTCCATGCAAGTGCCAGCTAGAGTCATGTGTATTCACTTACTGGCATGCCTGTAACTGGAAGCTAGCTAGTTGCAAGTAGTTAGCACAAAATTTGATTTTCTTGCATGCCCGTTGAGGGAGGGGTCGCGGGGGGGCTGCTAACCTGGCACGTGTGAACAGACGCGACAGCTACGGGCATGCCAGTACATTCAATTGCTAGTAAAAACACGATTTTGTTTAATTCACTTCGAATGTTATCCATGTTTAGCCCGCAAGAATTGGTACGAAATGCTCTCACGAACTGTCCTGTGTATACGCAAGGGTAATACTGGCATGCCAGGGCACAGTATAGGTACATGCCAGTATTACTTGCAAATGTATCCGCAGTGTGCCAGTTACTCGTACATGCCAGTAACTTTCATGCCACCTACTTTCCCGATTTACTGGCATGTGTATGCGCCATGTGTGCCCAGCTTTAGTGCGAGTGGAGGGTACGTCTGTCCGTCTGTCACCAGGATGTATCTCATAACCCTTGATAGTGAGACAGCTGAAATTATTTTCACTTATGATGTAAATACCCCTGCTGCAGTGGACCAAAATAGGCTATTTAGCTAGAGAAGTGAGTTGTTCTGCAAATTAAGCAGTCTGTGTGGCTTTTTCATTATAAAAACTGTCTAGTCTCTCTCGTGGTTCTTATTTTGGATCTAGAGAAAATATAAAAATATTAAATCGCTTCCGCTCAAACACAATCCTCTCTCTCCTTTCAGCCACCGGTAAAACAGAAGGCTATTGTCATGTCTCCACTATAGATATGAGCAAACCAACCTACCTGCCCCACCACCTGCTCGAACAACCATCCTTATTCCATAAAGCATAAGGATCAAAACACCTGCAGAATTAACTTTGCAAAAATCGACATGATACAAATTTTAGAGGGAGAGAATTCGCTTAAAAGCGTCCTTATTACGAAAAGAATAGAGGTGGAAGTGAATGAAGTTTTGTAAAGAAACGTTAAGCACTCGATTCTCTTTATCTTAGATTAAAAAGGGTGGGGGCAGTCAATGGAGTGAAGTGATGGTAGGACCTTACATACATCATTATTAAAGTGCTTCATCATCCTCATCATCAGCCTATGTGAGTCCAGAGCTGGACATAAGCATCCCCATAATGAGCACCATAGCCCCTGTCTTCAGTATTTCGCAGGTCGTCATCCCACCTGACCGTGATGATCATCAGACATCCAGAACACCCTGAACATATATCTGCAGATCGTAAACACATTTGTCCCGAGGCGGGAATCGAACCCGCAACCTGCTGCGTCGCAGGCGGACCTTCGCCGACTTCATGTAGTCTTCTTCTGACGGTTTGGTCGCTGACTGACAGCTGGTGGTCTAACTGAAGCCTTTGCACTAGCTGCTTTGCTGTGAGATTGGGTTCCCTCCTGGCGGAATTTTGGAGAAAACGATCCTGTCTAGGGGTGGTTATGGTTACTCGTTTTTTCCAGTGTGGCGCTCTCTTAAATCCCCAGTAATATGAAAATGTGACCACAATCGAGAAATTACGTTTTGATTGGTGTTTAGGGTATTGGCAACCACGCGTTGGATAGCACCGGCTTGTAACATGCCTATCGCTCTTATCATTACTTCTCTTTTTAAATGTCGACGTTCCATGACATAAGAAATATCAGAAGATCTGGTTAAAATTAAAAATTACTTAAAAATTACTTAGATAGCACATCATCAATGGCCTTTACATCCACGAAGGATGGTTTATGTAGTGTTCGATTTTTGGCACTTACGTAGATGACTTGTAAGGCCTATACGGGAACGACAGATGCGGCCGCAGTATTGGCATCCCTGTACCCCGGTAGATAATGGTGGGTCTGCGGCAGCCGCTACAACCCGTTGGTGCTAGATAGCACATAGTGTTAATTAAATACAAGTAAATTTATCTTAGGCAAAATTGACGTTGTTTTATCTAGATCGGAGTCCCCAATTCTATCTTTTGTTTAATGCGTTCTATTTTTGTTCATTTTACAAATTTTGAAAAGAGAACAAGAGGTTTTATTCCATGTATAAAAATTTTCTAAAAAGCAAATAGTTTGTGAGCAAATCATTTCGAAATGGAATATCCCTAGACAATGTTGATGTGTGTATGTAGTAATTATAAGAGCTAAATATTGCCGTGCTCTATCCAAGTGCATGTATGATACCCTTTATCGTATGTACAACATGTTGCAATAAATACATATATTGAGTATAGTATTGAGTATAGAATTAGAATTAGAACGCATGCATGGTGTCCAACCACAAGGTGTTGGTTGGTTATTGAACCCCTACAATAGGGTTCCTGAATGCTTCCCCTATACCTACCTACCCCATCCTAGGGGAAAACAATGTAAAGCGTTTCAGGTTTTGTTTACCAGCAATGAATTGACGCGGCATAACGGTATCATGTAGATATCTCCGATATTGTCCTTTGGGTATCATTTAACAATGAAACTTGGTGGAATAAATGTAATTTTAACAATAAAATTGAGTGGATCTGGATACCTACGCCTTGCGGCTGCCATAAGGAGTGGCCAGCCTATGTCCTTGCATGATGACGAGGAATATATTTGTGAAAACTGATTCGGATTTCACATACCTATGAACTAGTTGGTAAGAAAAAAATACCTTATTATTATTCTGTATATCCAAGGTTGACTAAAAGAAATATTTTCGAAGCGGTAAGGCTGCTAATGGCCTAGTGCCTCATGGTGCCGGCTTAGAATTCGCACCACCCCAACTAACCCCTCTTCCCGCAAGTGTCAGAGGAGACTAAGGGATATCCACCGGGGGCGGGCAGCAGCGCCCTCTGCAAATGAGATTTTGTTATTTGTGTCGTAGTTTGTGTACTAACTTAATGCTTCATGCTAATGCTTCATTCAAAATGGACACGGTATAGGAACCACAATCTGGCGAAAGAAGCCCAACAGTGAGTGAGATTATGAAGACTGAAGAAATTAAGGGATATTATTTGAGAGGTTATTAAGATTTAATCCACAATACTGTTAAGCTTAATTTGTACTATTACTGTTTCTACACATTCAGTTTTTTAAAAGCTGTTTGTTTTCCACATTAATAAAAAATAAAGTAAGAGCACAATAATGCTATATCGACGTGAGACGATGGGAAGAGAGTTTTACATACTACGTGCGAAATGAGAGCAAAGTATGTTAGAGAGCGATTGCTATAATAAAATGTGTAGGGGTTTCATAACTGCGAAAACGTTCTAGGACCTATGAATTCCTACAAAGATACAAGGCGCTTCGCCATGGTAGAACCGTGAGTTTAAAAATGAAATACTCAACTAAAGCCACCCTACTTAGGTACTTCATAAAGTGAATGAGAAAAACTTCATCTCAACGTTCTAATAAAAAGTGTAGTGTCTAGCAAATACACTTTATTGCCATCGGCCGTGCGACAGTACACTGCGGGACCAAAAGAAACAAACTCAAGGATACTAGACGTTACCTTATTCAATTTTTAAAGCAGTTTATCGTCGATTTATCTTAGTAGGTACCACATGGAAGTTCAAACACATGCATTTCGTTCGTCATAAATGTTTTCCATCGCGGCTAACACATTTACAGAACAGTGAAAAAAACAGTTGAAATAAATAACACTATTGTAAAATAAGCATATTCGATTTAATTC
Organism: Eupithecia tripunctaria; assembly: GCA_955876795.1. Lineage (NCBI taxonomy): Eukaryota > Metazoa > Arthropoda > Insecta > Lepidoptera > Geometridae > Eupithecia > Eupithecia tripunctaria. The sequence continues at coordinate 5,549,658 of OY041622.1, forward strand.
GTGATTTAAATCATCACAAAGTTGTTGCAGCGTTGCCTGTATTACAAAAAAAAGACGTGTGGCACTCGGGGACTGCCGCGGTAAAGCTATTGCAATGCCATCTAGAGGCGAGTTGCTGAACTAAAGAGACAAACGTCAAGGTTTTTTCGTTACGGAATTTCTGGATTCGGTCCCCGCGCTCAAGGCCCGCGATAGAAGCTATGCAATAGCTTAAAAAAATATTCATTAATTTAGGAGTTTGAGAGTGACGACCACGTCACAGAATTACTCAGAACAGAAAACACATTTTCGTCGGAAGGTTTACAAAGCCTACCTACTTATTCGTTATTTTATTAGTAATGCTGGTATATCTAGTATAGCCGTGTCCGTTTTTCTTGCAAGGCAGTGTAATAACAATACAATACATGTCGCCAGCAGGCTTCCGTTCCACTCGCCTGCTTACCTTCTATTAAATTTGTTTTATTTTATTACCTACTCAATCTTGTTTGATAACGTCCTTATGTGTATTTATTGAACAAAATAATTTAATGTTAAACTAGTCGCTCATCTTTTCATTCAAAGTTGGAAATCTACTACGCTGTTTGATGTTGACCATCCAAAACTATGGATAATATCAATTCATATTGTCCTTATCTATGGTTGTCAGCTGTGTGGTGCTTAGAATCTGCACCCCATCTCTTCCCGTGGGTGTCGTAAGAGGCGATTAAGGGATATCCACCGAGGGCGGGCAGTAGCGCCCCCAGGAGAACCAGTCTACCTTCGAACTACGATCCCAAACCCGCTTGCCCAGCGTATTGGGTACTGGGTATTATGGCACTACACTACCCTCCATTAGATAAACGCCAATAAGGCGCTTTTTTTTATTACTCTTGATTAAGGCCTTTGTCGCACATGCGAATAAGACGCCCTGGTGAGTTAAACATAGAACCTAGAATGAAATCAAATCTTATAAACCTATAACAAAATTAACCTAATTCCCTAACTAATAAGGCGCTTATCAGAGGGAAGTCTGCGTCCAGCAATGGACTAATAGGCTGTTGAGGTGAGGTTGTCTATACAATACCAAAATCGTAAAAAAGTATGCATTTGAAAAATACAAACTTCATTTTTAAATCCATCATGGTTATTAATACTAAAGCTCAAAATTCAAATCATGGTAAATATCCCGTTGAAAATAACTTTAGTTCTAAACTTTCGTTTGTCAACACCAATTTTAGCCTGAGTTTGAATGGTGGCTGAATACTGAATACATTAAATGAATACACTGCTGAAATACCATGTATAATTAAAAAGTACCTGGCTGACCGGTTTTTTTTTTATAAATTTTGTGCTGTTTAAAATTTATAGTAGTACTTACTATTCGCCAATAGATGGCAGGAAAATACATATTTTTCACTTTAATTCCTAAGACAATTGGGTTAAGGTTCATTATTGAAAACACGAATAAAATAGTACTACTAATTCGCCAATAGATGTCATGAAGAGTCAATTGAATACGATAAATCTAATTATTGAAAACATCATTAAACTAATAAAACGACATTTACTTACTGAAAATGAATCCTAGCTATCGATTTATCGCCCCCGAAACCTCTGTATATGAAATGAAATGAAAATATTTATTGAAAAATGAAATACACAATAACAATGGTTAATGTTAGGTCCTTACATATGAAATTGGCGTTTTGTATGGGAGGAACAAAAAGTCGAATATTTTTTAATATAATATATTTAATTAATCAAAGTATGAACCATTATTTTCTATACACTTTTGCCATCTTATAGGTAGTTCATTGATCCCTTTACTAAAAAAACCAGTCGGACGGGAATCAATAAAATCTTTGAAGGCGATTTGGACTGCCCCATCGGAGTTGAATTTTTTCCCTTGCAAGAAGTTATCCAAATTTCGAAAAAAATGGTAATCTGTTGGAGCAAGGTCCGGGGAGTACGGAGGATGTCTTAGACTTTCCAATTGAAGCTCTTCTAATTTAGTAGCCGTCTGTTGCGCAGTGTGTGGTCTAGCGTTGTCGTGAAGCAGCAGTGGCGTGGAGCGATTAACCAGCCTAGGTTGTTTAGCCGCTAGCTTTTCCATCATGGTTTGCAATTGCTGACAATAGACATCAGCCGTAATAGTCTGGCCAGATTTGAGAAAACTGTAATGAACAATACCGGCACTAGTCCACCAAACGCTTACAAGTAACTTTTTTGGGGTTAATTTTCGCTTGGGGCAGGATTTGGCTGGCTGGCCAGGATCCAACCATTGCGCTGAGCGCTTCCGATTATCGTAAAGAACCCATTTTTCATCACAGGTAATGATTCGGTTTAAAATACCTTCATTATTGTGCCGGTTTAGTAATGTAACGCAGCAGTCGACGCGCGTTTGCCGGTTTGCTTCAGTCAATTCGTGAGGTACCCACCTTTCAAGCTTTTTAATCTTCCCAATTTGCTTCAAGTGAATTAAAACAGTTTTATCACTAACATCGCAGCCTGCAGCTAACTCGGACGTGGTTTGCGATGGATCCGCTTCCACAATAGCCTTCAACTCTTCATTATCAACTTGAGTCTCAGGCCGTCCACGGGGCTTGTTCTGCAGGTCGAAATTTCCAGAACGAAAACGTTGGAACCAAAAACGAACTGTGTTTTCTTTTGCAACACGACCGCCATACACATCATTCACCCTTCGAGTTGTTTTCGCAGCACTAGTGCCACGGCGGAACTCGTACTCGTAAATAATGCGATATTTTAAGTTTTCCATTTTGTAAAATGAGTGACGCAAACAGAAAAAAACAGAAGAAAAAAAACAAATGAATGACGATCATCGAAGCACAAATACATGAGTCTATAGCTGTACAAATTTGAATTTGGAATTCCTTACCAAAGAGGAGAAATTTGTGATTAAAGTGGCCAGTACGAAAAACGCCAATTTCATATGTAAGGAAGGACCTAATAATAATGTTAGCTAATGTAAGGTGTTATTAGTTTCTCATCAAGTAGGTAATATTACGATTTAAATCTATGGTAGGTATTATGTATAAGTTACATAGATTAGTTTGATTATACTAAATTTCATGAAAATCGTTGTAGCTGTTTCCGAGATTCGGATTTTATATAACTAGCTGCGCCCCGCAGCTTCGCACGCGTTGTTCCTATGGAAACGTTTAAAGGTGATTTTTATCCCACGGGAACAGATTTACGGGATAAAAAGTAGCCATGTTTTATTTCAGTATTAGAATTACCTGTATGCAAAATTTCACCCAGATCAGTTCAGTAGTTTTGGCGTGAAGAGGTAACAAACATCCATCCATCCATCCATACATACATACAAACTTTGGCATTCATAATATTAGTGTGATATCTATTAGTGAGTTGAATTGAAATACAAACGCTAGTTACTACTAGCGTTTGTATTACAGTAGGTAGTAGGTAGGTAGGTAGGTACTGTAATGATATTCATCCAATTATTTGGACACTAAAATAATAAGTAGGTAATGTCCAAAAAGTTCCCTCGTAGCCATTTGACGAATTAACTATAATTGTTTAACTACGTCGTTTCGTCGTTTCGTCGTGTGGTGCCGGCGGCATAGAATTTGCACCACCCCAATTCTTCCCGTGGGTGCCGTAAGAGGCGACTAAGGGATATCTTATGGGGGGCGGGCAGCAGCGCCCCCCGCAGAACAAATCTTCCACCAAACTGCGATCCCCAACCCGCATGCCCAGCGTGGGGATTATGGGCATTACCCCCCCATGAGTTAAACGCCAATAAGGCGTTTATCAGGGGGAGGCCTGCGTCCAGCAGTGGACCGGTACAGGCTGTGGATGTTTAACTACGAACCTTGTTTGTGTTGGAAGAACAGCACACCAAGAGGGAGGGACATAAGAGGGACATCTTCAGGGCGAGAACGGTTCTAAATCAGTCAGCTTGAAGTATTTATGTCCCTTGGAATCCTCGAAGGGATGTGGCACTCGCCCTGTAGATGTCCCTACGTTGGTGTTCTTCTTGGTGTTCGTAGTTAACCCGCTTAAATTCACATTTGTTGTTCGGTTTTTTAAAGTAGCGCATAGCGCCACGTTTCACCTCAGACCAAGTAATAATTATATTCCTTGGTCTGAGGTTTTACCTTAGGTTCTAGAGATAGGTACTTATAGGTCGTTGATCGCAAAACCGTTCGGTGCGATTTCGTCACGCATACAATCACACGTCTAATATTATAAATGCGAAAGTTTGTATGGATGTATGGATGGGTTTGTTACGGATCAAACACTTACTTAATGAGGTGATATGCCGTAAAGAATAAACGCTAAAGACCTGATCCGTTTCAGATAAAATACATACAATTGGCTAATATACATATCTCTTTTAAATAAATGGAAATAAAAGTCACATAAGCTATTGGTAAAAAATATTTTTTTTGTCATAATATACTAATCTACTACATTACAAAAAAATCAGAACATGTCAATCACATTTATTTATTTATCAAATAATCACGCTGGAGTAATCCGGTTACAGTACTACAGTTATCCAAAATAATACTTATAATCGTTGAACAAAAATCGCTAATGGTACAAGTAAGTTATCATTGTTACTAACATTTTTTTATTGAAATCGCTATTTTTTTAACTAGAAATCATAATAATTAGACTACAATTTTAACCATCATTAACTTATAACTATAAATCTGACAATTAAAGTAAGTACCTACCTCACTGGTAGCTATGACTCATAAAATTAGTATTAACATTTATCAGTTTCAGTTTCAACATTCATTAAATATTTGGCTTCAATATGTGCCGTATAGTTTTTTTGATAGTAGCTGTTGAAACACTTTTCTCAATTACTAAGTGCATGTAATCAACTGGTATGAACTTATGAAGGTTCGTTCCGGGAGAAAATAGCTGATTTGAATGGTTGCGATATTATTCCACTTTTTTAAACACTCATGGGTGCAAACCACAAAGTTTTATTTCGGTATTGCCCTGGACAGGAATCGCAATATAAAAGTAAATGTTTCACGTTAGTCCACTATTTCAATTAGGTACTTAGGCTAATGGTGCAAACTTCATTTGCACCACGCTTCCCTTCAACTTTGTTCCACAAGAAACAGAAGCCGTCTCTTGCTTAAGGTGACGCATTGATAAACAATAATTTCAAATCGGGCGCCACGCCCCCATGAGCTCCCCCGAAAGCAGCGCATACCCCGTCATTTCTACGCGGTTTGCGAACTAGCACTCGCCGTCGGGCCGAGCCGCGTCGTAAGTACTAGCGCGCTTCTCGGCCCGGGACATCTAGACGTCATGGACTCGCATTAGCTTTATTTATTTTTCAACCGACTTCAAAAAAGGAGTTTCCCAATTCGACTGTTTTTTTTAATGTTTGTTACCACAGAACTTTTGACTACGTGGTCCGATTTTCTTTTTTATTTGAAAGCTGGTGCTTCCCGTGTGGTCCCATTTTAATTTGGTCTAGTTTTGACAGTAGGATCCATGAAAAAACTATAAAATTGAAGTCGGTTTATAGATTTTAAATCAATTATCGAATATTTTTTGGCGGTACTACACAACTACCGATAGGTATAGTTATATAGGATGTTCGAATGGTTTGGTGGTGAGTACTTTAGACTGGCAGGCCTGAGTCGCGGGTTCGATTCCTGCATCAATACAAACTTAGTGTGATGAACATAAGTGAACACACCAACCTACAAACTTATATACAAATACAATACATACAAAGCAAAAGCCGGATTCTTCAATAAGACTGATGATAATCTTCGCCTTACTCGATCAAATATTCACTGCTTCCAACTCTGATTAGATATTTGTTATTGCATCGAGAACCGGGCATATTTTAAAAACCGATTCTTTCGGTTCCGTATACAACACAAAACCGGGAACCGGGTACTTTGTAGTATCTTTTCAGAAAATTTATTTTGCTAGTTCCCCAAGTATAATTAATAGAAAATAAAATCAGATAATCATAAAATTCTATTCACCTTCATTCTTTAGGCGCAGGATAAAACCACTATGGAAATCGTCTGGCAGTGCCAAGATAAATATATTTATTTGCAAAAAACATGTGTATAAAAAATGACAAAAATATAGGTGAAACAACATGCTTGACCGGTAACGGTATGCAAATTAGGTAGAGGGATGGCATGCATTTAATGTAACCATACAAAAGTTTAACAACTAAATAGAATTTATCATTTAAAAATTCGTCAGGACTTTAATAACATTTTGTACTTAACTAAATTTTTTAAAGTTTTAATTTGTAACATTTATCTCTATACACGGTATAACTGTGAAGGTATAATTGTGGGGGGGAGATAATTAAAAAATCCTATTTTCAGTTTCCCATACAAAAAGTTTTAATTTCCTAGTGCCTAAATAAAGTGACAACCCTATCCGGGCAACCTATACCTACCTATACTACCTCTACAGGTAGCTACAGCTATGGCGGCAGATTACTAGACGATTTAGTAAATGCGTAATAATAATAAGATGCAAGTAGGTACCTATACCGTGTCCATTTTGAATGAGGCATTAACATATACAAACCGCCCATTCTTAACCTAAAATTCACTTTGTTGGCGCGTCCTTTTGTACGTAATTTACATTACTTGTCGATTTTAGATCCTCCCTTCAATAAAAATTGCTTACAATTATATCTGAAACTCGACGCCAAGCAAGTGAGATTTTCAAATTTGTGTCGTATTTTATTTACTAACATGCTCCATTCAACGTGGACAAACCATAGGTACTAATGAGAAAGTTGTAATAGCTAATAGTAATTTAATAAAACTTACATGATACAGAAATTATTTAATTTCATTCCAAGTAGGGCTTGCATTCGAATATTCAAATATTCGAATATTAAATCATTTCGAATATTCGAATATGATGTTGCAATATTCGAATATTCGATTTAAATAAAAAGTCAAAATTCTGATGTGAAATTTTGCCACTTAAAAGTTCGCGCGGTATATCCATACAAGACAATACAAGTTTACGTTGTTCAGGTAAAAGTTAATGGGTTTGGAACACGGTTCGGAAACACTCGGGAGTAATCGGGAGTGCCGCGCGCGATTGCATAGTGCGTTCGCATATTTGACGATACTCTTCTGTCTATCCGTCTCTGTTGCTCACGTGAATGTCCTTGTGTTAACGCAGAATTGTGTTCAGTTGTGTATTGCACGCGGTCGTGGTGGCTATCTTTATTGTACGAAGTAACGCGAACCCAGAACAGGCCCGGTTTTGCGGAGGCTATGGCACCATAGACCACATACACACAGTGAGGCAGATTATTCAAAAGTCCGAAGAGTATAACCAGCCCCTGTGTCTGGTCTTTGTGGACTATGAGAAGGCCTTTGACTCTGTCGAAACCTGGGCTGTTCTGGAATCCTTACAGCCATGCCAAGTAGACTTTCGTTATATCGAGGTGCCGAGATGTCTTTACGACGCCGCCACCACGAGTGTCCAAGTACAGGACCAGCAGTCCAAACCCATCCAACTGCGCAGAGGAGTGAGGCAGGTGGATGTTATATCCCCGAAATTGTTCACGAGCGCGTTGGAATATATGTTTAAGACGCTAGACTGGAAAGCCCTTGCCTTTCATTAGCATAAACAGCGATTACATCTCACACCTGCGATTCACTGATGACATAGTCTTAGTGACGGAGTCGCTGGAGGAGCTGAACCGGATGCTGGACGGCCTAGCTTCAGCCTCGCGACGCATCGTTCTTGGCATGAATTTAGATATAACAAAGTCATGATTAATGGCCTCATTGATCCGGGGCCGGTCGTCGTATATGGACTCTCGAAATTGTTTCCGAGTACACTTACTTTGGGCAAATTCTGCAGCTAAGAAAAAACAATTTAGGGAAGCAGGCCAAGAGGTGGATCCAGCTAGGCTGGGCAGCGTTTGGAAAACTACATCGAGTCTTCTCGTCATCCATACCGCAATGCTTGAAAACCAAAGTTTTCAATCAGTGCATCCTACCCGTCATGACCTACGGAGCTGAGACGCGGACACCCACGATAGGGTTGATTCACCAGTTCAAAGTCGCTCAGCGAGCTATGGAAAGAGCTATACTCGAAGTCTCTCTGCAGGATAGGATTCGTAACGAACGCATCCGACAGAGAACCAAAGTTTTCGACATAGCTCAGAGAATTAGCAAGTTGAAGTGGCAGTGGACCAGCCATCTCGCGCAGAACCGACAACCGATGGGGTAAACGAGTTCTAGAGTGGAGACCACGACTCGGCAAACGTAGTGGTAGGGCGCCCTCCGGCCAGGTTGGATGAATATCTGCGAAAGACTCCAGGCAGATACTGGATGCGTTAGGCTGAAGACAGGACAGGGTGCTGTCTTCAGCTTAACGCATCCAGTGACGCTCATTAGAGGAGGCCTATGTCTAGCAGTGGACTAATATAGGCTGATGATGATGATGATAATGATACAAATAAGATAAAGTTAGAGAAGAGTAATTGCTAATTTTATAATTTGTCATTTAAAAGACCTTTTTTTGTACTTTAGTAAATACTAACGCGCTATCGTTACTTAACGTGTTTATTTACTTTTTAAATTTTATTGAAATACCTAGATTTTGAAGACTATTTAAAAAAAATTTTGTTTGATTGTGCTTGTAAATCGCCAATGTCTTGTCGTTACAGCGACACATTTTGTATTTAAAATTGTTCATGGAAATAATACTTATTCCATTAAAAGAATGTGATTTTAATAAAAAAATAGTTTTTTTCTATATAATATTCTATTATTCGAATAATATTCGAATATTCGAATAGTAGCCGAAAAATATTCGAATATCAAAAAATTTCGAATATTAGCAAGCCCTAATTCCAAGGTCGTGATTTCGAGTCAAAATCGTGACACAATTTGCATCATATTTCACTTCACAGTTGATATTCACTAAAACTAACACTTTTAGTAGGTAGCATAGGTATTTACGCATAATTACATGTATTCACATCACTTTATAACAATAATACGACACAATACTGTTTACAAACTAAAACGAAACCCGGTGCAATTTTAGGTATGTGCCGCGCGCCGCGCGCTCGTGGACTGGTCAATCACCTTGAAAAAGGATGCGTCGAGCTGAAGACAGGGCGCTATAGCAATATTAGGGGAGGCCTATGTCCAGCAGTGGAGTAGTATAGGCTGATGATGATAATGATTTATGTTTATTTAATTTGAATTTGATTGATACATAACATAAAAGAGATGAGCCTACTCGTAAGTTTGATCTCAAGACTGTGCTGTTTTGTTTCTTTGTTATAATCGTTTTAAAGTACTTATTAAAATAGGAATTTGATTTACATTACTACTATCCGAATTATCCGGATACGAAAATTTATCGGATAATGCAATCCCTAGCTTGGAGTCTCTCTGAAGGATAGAATTCGTAACGTATACATCAAACATAGTGTAGGAAGCCCTCCAACTAGGAGGGATGACAAAAAAAATGTATGCAGCATCTGTCTGCAAAAGAATGCAGGCAGATGCTGCATACGTCACACTGAAGACAGGGAGCTATGCCGCTCATTAGGGGAGGCCAGCTGTGGACTAGTATAGGTTGATGATGATGATGATGATGATGAGGACGGATCCGTAAAAAAGCGAGAAAGCGGTAATCCATCCTTTATTTGTTATTTCGAGTATAGAGATACTAGAGATATGTATGATAATAAGTTCATCTGATTTAGATAATTATATGGATGTTAAATCCACTCTGAACTGATTTCACGTCTTCATCTGATTTCACTCATCTGTTTTTTAGGTTATTCATGTTTTTATTTTTATGTTTCCGAACGGTATTTTTATGGATCAGTTGAGCTACCTCCATGGTACGCAAGAAATGGCGATCTTCATCGGGTGAGGTCCCGAGATTGAATTTGCCGATAAAATAATACAAAAATACGATTATGTATGATAGCAAAAAAAAAATCAGCTACCTCTAGATTGTTTACGTTTCAGACTGGTATTGATATGGATCAGTTGAGCTACCTATAGATTGCTTACACTTCAAAATGTTATTAACATGGATCAGTTGAGCTACCTGTAGATTGTTTACGCTTCCGGCTGGAATAGATGTGGATTTTTTAAATGACCATTATTATAATCAATCATATACGTATTAGACACTTAGCCATTTATTACTTATTATTACTTTCATTGTCTTTGTGATAAAAAGCACAGTTTTTGCCTCTGGCGAAAGTAACTTATTTAATCCTACAAATTATTAGCAAAACCCAGTCTCGGGACTAGATAAGTTACTTTCACCCCTTGGGTAACAATGTACTTTTTTAATGTAAATGCTTAATAGTTGTAAGGATATCCTTTTGAGTATAATATTTATATATGCCAGGATGTCCTGCTCTTCCGTAGAAATACATAGATAACCGAAAAACCGGTTTTCACCAAATTTGAAAATATTTACCGGTTTTTAAAATAACCCGGTTTTTACATCGATCTCGGCCCCTTTCTAAATAATCGATAGGTACCGTTTCAGTTTTCAAATCCAGAGACGTGTCCTTGCATTTTCTCCGACTTCTAAAAAGGAGAAGGTTCTCAATTCGACTGTATTTTTTTATGTTTGTTACCTTAGAGTTATTGACTGGGTGCTCAGATTTTCATGATTCCTTTTTTATTTGAAAGCTGGTGCTTCCCGTGTGGTTCCATTTAAATTTTGCCGAGAGCTGACAATGGGATCCATATAATTGAAGCCGGTTTATAGTTTTATAAAACAAAATCAATTACCTCGAACAATTGTTCGCTAGAATATTTATGTTAGGTTTTTATTTCTCTTTTCGATGGCCGATGTGGCGTGGCAGGCGAAGGTCCGCATGCGACGCGGGAAGTTGCAGGTTCGATTCCCGCCTCAGGATAAATGTTTGTACGATGCGATCAGCATAGTTTTTATAAAACAAAATCAATTACCTCGAAGAATTGCTTGCTAGAATATTTATGTTAGGTTTTTATTTCTCTTTTCGATGACCGATGTGGCGCGGCAGGCGAAGGTCCACCACATGCGACGCGAGAAGTTGCAGGTTTGATTCCCGCCTTAGGATAAATGTTCGTACGATGCGATCAGCAAATATTTGTTTCGGCTACTCTGGTTATTTTTTGTACTTATGTATATTATATCTAAGTATGTAATGTATTCTATTATGTATTTCAATCCTCTAGTAGGTACCCATAACACTGTGTTAGCTTGAAACTACCTTAGATGATGTTGTGTGGCTTGTCCAGCATTTTTATTATTATTTTGTTGGTATTTTTCAATACACAGGGCTTTTATCTTCATATTAGATGAATTTACGTTCTCTTTTAAATTTTTTAATAATTTATAATATTTTACCTAGAAAATAATGTTGATGATACGGTTATCGATGTCTACTAGACCGTGGGAGCTCGATTGGCACAGGTCCGACGCTGATAACGCTCAAAAGCGGACTGAAGGGGGCCGCTTGCATACAAATAGATGCGAGACTTAGCTTGAAACGAAAAGTCGACGTGTAAAATAAAAACGATTAGTTATTATGTAAAATCCAACTTGAATTTCAAAGAGGGTGTATAGACTTATCTGTACACAAAATTTAAAGGCATAAATCGGTTCCGTTCGTCTGTAAAATGAGAAACCATGTATTTATAGACCACTTTTTGGGATTTTTTTTTGTGCTGTAAAAGTTAATCAATCGTGAAACTACAACTGTACATTTTAAGTAAAAAACATAAAGAATTCTAAACAAAAAAAACCTATTCCAAATGTTTTGTAATTGCTGAGAAAAATTGAAAACCATGATCCCCGATTCCCCAATGCTTCACCTTAATGCACCCTTCGATGTTTGATCGAAGACTGCACCCGTCATCAACACAAACTGGTGTCAAATTGTGTCAAATAGTGTCCATAGCGCGGTCCCTGACTTCGTCGTAGAAGCTGACTCATATTAAGGCGCATAGGTACCCCCATTTCTCTTTGGCATACCCGAGCCACTAATGACAGCGATACCTACCTATACCTACTTATTTTATCATATTTTTACGTTCATCATAGGAATTTTTAAAATTAAAACTTGCTGCGTTTAAGCTAATAATAAGATAAAATAGTTGGGGGCGCCACTTTCACTGTTGTAGGTATGGGCCTTAAATAGCTACCTACCTTACCTACCAATCTTACAATGATATTGGCAAATAAGTTAGGTAGTGCCTAGTGAGTGGTCAGGTCAACCTAGGTAAGTTAAAGTAGGTATCTTATCTACCTACCTACAAAAATCGCAACTTCGTATCTCTGCCTAAGCTTTACAAAATGTTGCAATATTACAATGGATATTACAGAGGTACCTATTATTAACCCTTTGAAGTTGTCAGTGCGAGCAAGCGCGCGCGATATGTTACCGCCACTCGAACACCTCTTTTTTGCCTCACGGCGCCAGCCCGGCGAGACCACTTGATAAACTTATCATAAAATCTTAAGTACTGAACCGATTTGTATTCTGTAAATGTAGTTCTGATGAGAAATATATTACCTATCCGATAGGTGACAAATATACAATTTTTTTAAAGTTATAAATATTGATTTTCAAACACTAAGTCAAAAATAGATGAGTTTTTTGTCAAGGTAATTTTCTCTCATTCTCGGCTCGATTTTGAGGCTAGAATATCTACCCCGGCACTAAGAAGGAACCATATTTTCCACCAAACCTCCTTTTCATGATAGTTTATAATAAAAATCAACTAAAAAATCAAAATGAAATCGATTATTTGCTGTCGCAAAATTGCTCGCAGGACTAGTGATCTCCGACTGATTTCGTGAACTCACAGCCTGAAAAATTCCCTTACAATTTCGTAGGATTTTATGACTTTATTTTGTAGTTATTATCGTGATTACCGATGCAATATGTAATTATGACCTATTTCTATTGATTTCAAGCCCATTGATACAGAAATTACACCATAAACTATGAAATCAGATGCGCGCATTTCAGTTTGAAATAATCAATTATTATGACTGAATTCGGGATATCTAACATCTTAGCAGCTTTATTATAAGCATAGAACAAGAAATAATAGCATTTTACATAATAATATTCAGCACTTATCTCTTGAAAATCCAAATAATCACACAAATCAGAACAACACAAAACTTTGAACCGCGTGCGTGGAGGGCAACTTCACAACTGTTTTTGTCACAACTAAATAGCACTTGACTAATGAATGGCGGGCTTATTTTACAGTTCATTCTCTAAACAACAGATGGATATAAAATTCCCATGCTATAATCGACTCTATACCCTTGTGAAAAGGTTTTAAATGACCTGTAGTACGATGGTTCAAATCCGCACCATTAGCCGTAGACGGATGCAAACATTCTAGTATTTTTGTTTGTTCGGATTGGAATCATTAGCCGTCAAGGGGTTAAATAACTTATAAATCTTATAATAGATCGGTACCACAAACGGATTTTTAAAACTTGCTGCGTTTAAGGTAGGTACCTACATAATAAGATAAAATAGCTGGGGGCGCCACTTTCACTGTTGTATTGTAGGTATGGGCCTTAAATAGCTACCTAGGTACGTAGGTACCTACCTACCTACCAATCTTACAATGATATTAGCAAATAAGTTATGTAGTGCCTAGTGGTCAACCTAGGTAAGTTAAGTATCTTCCTAGGTACCTACAATGAGGTTAAAATAGAACCTCATTGGGTAGGTATAGATAGGTAGGTAGGTAGGTAGTAGGTAGGTACTAGGTACCTAGCTTACTATTACCAGAATAAACACCGAATGTCTAACTAAGTTCCTTATGCCTATGGGGAAGACATGGATTGTAAATAAAATTTCATAGATGATTGACAAATATACAAAACAATACGTAAGTTACAAAACAAGACCCTTTTATTTCCATATAGTTAGTTCTTTCTTTCACAAATTCTCGAGCTGGCAACGCTGCGCCAGACGAAGGAGATAGCGAGATACAACAATAATTAAGTTAGAAAGAGTTAACACTATTATTCAACACCCGCTTCGAATTCGTCGGTTGGATGGCGCGTCAGGTTCCGCTCTGCATGATTTTGATGTAAAATTCGAGACAGATTAGGGTGACCATGCTATGTTTTTCTTGACTTGTTTATTTATTCGTCTTCCGATTCGTTTTGATTTGAATATGACGGACTGTTTTCTGATTTAATTTCTAGTAGCGGATCTTCCGCTTCGGCTGCTTCTACATCTTCCGTTATAGTAACGAGATAAGCATCTTTATCATCTGTGTTTTCCGTCACTTGCTCAACTTCGTCTATCGTTTCTGAATTCTCGAAATCATAATCCGCAGAATTTTTAGATTTATATCCGGAGCCCGTGTATTTGTAACCAAAAACTCTAGAAAATGGCGTCCTTCCCTTCTCGTCCAGATTGTTCATTTCCCATTGAACTACGTGACAACCCGTGCCCCAATTTGAGCAACTTGTTTTATCCATCCAATCTATGATGTTCTGTGCTACTTGTTTGATTACTGCACTGTCCGTGTTGTGCTTTGCGAGCTCTATTTTAGTATTAGACAAAATATCCACCCTTTTTAGAATAAGTTCGAATAATTTTTTATTATCGTCGTCAACAGTAATGCATTGAGGTGGTCCGAAATCCATTAAAATTTTTACAAGTTCTACACCAATGTCCGCTTCATTACAATTGTTTAGAGGTCTGAGTTGGATAAAATTAGTTTTTTCGTCTTTGTAGATGAGTAAATACTTAAAGTTATTGTCCGGTTTCTGCGTTATGTCCAAAATGTCAACAGAGCATACATGGTTCAAGGTCAATTCTAGTGGTGGTAGTATTTGATCAAGGACTTTTTCTTCTTCCTCTTCGTCGCCTTCTTCTTCTTCGTCGTTGTCAGTATCAGGTACCTCAACCGGAGGTACAGGATTAGAATCATCACATTTATCTTCTGTGTTGCATTGGACACATAGTTGACAATAAACTTTAGCACACATATCGTGAACTAGTAAATAGTTTTTGGCGAGCCATTCTTGCATTTCCTTAGGATTACCATGATCCGTAGCGAGATGCGCTTTTTTTATTGTTACGTGCGAGTCTTCTAATGGCACAATCGTACTTGAGCGATTTTCTATACCTGGTACGGGTCGCTTCACCAAAACACTGACTTCATTTGAAAAATCCACGAAGTAAGTAAGGAGGGTCGACTTTATGCTCTCGTGCAGCGAGGCGTAACCTTGTTTTTCGACGACAGTTTCGGCAGCAGTTATTCGTTGTATCATTATTTGTACCCATTGCGAAGTCATCAAAACCTTCTGTGATAAATTGGTTCTTAATGGGCTGTTATTCAATGTCTTGTAATAAACAGCAGGAGAAACCGTTTCTTCATCTTTCTGCATTATAACGTGTTCACAAAGTGACAGACGCGAGAGAACTGGCAGACGCCCCGCCCCCGTTTACGGCCCCGCTTCCCCGCACACATAGCGCCGTCTCTGTCATTTAGTCATTCATGCTCGCTTCAAAGCGGTCTGGCAACGTCGCATAATAAACGTCAACTGCCATTTCGTTTCGAATCTGTCCGATTTCAGACGAATTTTATCGGTTGAAACAAACGTCTAGCTACCGTTATTTTTTAATTTGGATTGGCGCGAGATTCAAATTTTGTAAGTAGGTTGTTAGGTAAGGTAAGCTGGGGTATGATCGGACGCAGAGTGTGAGTGAAGAGCTTATGAAATTAATTTTATTTTTGTGTGTGATGTGTGTGTACCTAGACATACATTAACAATGTTAGCAGAATTGTTTAATTAATTAATAATCACATCTGCCAACATTTTATTGCATTCGTTGCGGGTTCGATTCCCGCCTCGGGACAAATGTCGTGTACCTACGAATTGCAGATATTTGTTTAGAGCGTTCTGGTTGTTTTCTATGTATAAAAAGAAATATCTATTATAGGTAGTGGATTGTATTAAGTAAGTAGGTAGGTATTATATCAGCTTTCTAGTAGGTATCCAATAACACAAGCTCTGCTTAGCTTGGGGCTAGATAATGCTGTGTGAATTGTCCAATTATTACATAAGTAAACAAACGACGACCGATATATAATAAAACTCACTCGCTTGGCGTCTAGTTCAGTTAGGTAGGTAGCTATTATTTCTTTAAGCTGTAGGCACCTAACTGAAACTGACCTGAAATGTTAACATTTCAAGAAAGGATCTCAAATCGACCAGTAATGTAATGATGCGGCAACAGTAGCAGTGTGCATTTTAGGTTTAGTATGTATGAGCAGTTTGTTTACTAACATTTAACATTGACTTTGCCTAGTGTAAAGGCAAACCTACCCATTTCCAGTTTCATAATTAATCACGAAAATGCTGTCCGGACTTATTATTGAGTTACATTTTGGGTAGGAAGGAACAAATTCTGAAAATTATCGGACGCATGTCCACTAAAAATAATTAGGTAGAACCTACCTAACTAGGTAGTTATTATTATTATTGTATCATTTTAGTGTTCTTTCTGGTTGGGATATCATCGACATCTTTAGGAAGAGTTTATGTGAATTGGATACCAAAGGCCAGAGATAAAAAAATGTGGAAGGAGCTGGAAGAGCCTTAGGATATCAAAAAGTTAAAAAGGGTACCTACTATACTACCAACATAATAGGTATGTATACATTATTATTTATAACAAAGTTTGTAAGGATATGTTTAATAATATTTTTGTGATTAAATAAAGTGAATTTGAATTTGAATTTATTATAAGAAGTAGGTATAGTATAGTATAGACTAATGGCATTTCTTTACTAGGTACTACCTACTAGGACCTATACCGGAAGACGGGCACTATGGTGGAAGTCAAGCCCGTGGGAGTAGGTAGGTACCTACGGAGTTTTCCATTTTCCATTTGTTTAAGCTTTCCCAAAATAATATGATGTGAGATTGCTAATACGATTACGTCATGGTTGCGCTGCCTGTGACGTCGTAACTCAATTTTCTCCCTTTTTGCATTAGCATCGTTTCGTGTTTTGTACTTGCAAATTATACTCGTATTTAATTTTACTTTAGTTTTCATATAAACTCGGTTGGTTTGTGTTAATATTTACGTAGGTACATAAATAATTAATATAGTACCAAGGTTAGGTGTAGTGGTACGCTAGTGACCCTTGACTTATCTTCATAACCCATAAACAAAATTTTAAAAGGCAACGATTTTTTTTTGTTTTTAAAGCGGTTTCTACGTCTGCAAGTCATTAAAATTCATCTCACACCGATGGATAAACGTAGCCATAAAAAAATAGGCAACACTTCAAAACAATAAACTCTCCCAGCAAAATATCGATTCTAAATAGGCTTTTTTGTTGAATAAGAAGGAATTCGGTCTCCACACGTGCAGTTTTAGACAAAAGTGGAACCATGGCTATTCAAATACACTTAAGCGCAAAGCAATAAAGTATATTTTTTATTGCTTTGTTTTCTTTTAACTCGGTGCGTCGAGGTTTCTAAGCGTCGCACATGGTCAACGATAAGTATTGTTGCTATTAAAGTTTTAGTTTTAATGAATGGTAATTTATATGGAATGCCTAGTATTAAGGCCTGATCAGAAATGCATGTATCATTATTCATTCTCGTTGGAGACGTCACAGCGAAAATGAATAAACTAATTAAGATCTCTCATCTGTATTACTGAATTAACATGCCATACAATTGGCGATATTGAAGGTTAATTGTCACAAAAAGACAATGGTAATGACTCTCTATGTTGTTATAAGTTAAAACTAATGTTTCTTTTATTTTCATTATTTTAAGAGAGACGGACTTTGCGACGTGTAACGACATCTCGCGAACAGACGTCGAATTATTCGAAAAGGGAGTGACAATTACGCCCCCATAAGGTCCCGAAAGCTGATGGCGAACCAATAGAGACGCGGCACGATAGCGTGTTTCTTGGAATTTCTAACATGCGTCCACGCCGAAGGGAAGGTAGCAGGGGAAACGTAAATAGGCTCGCATCAAGGAGCTCGGGATAGTCGGCACGATATTTTAGCGAGATACAAAGGTCACAATGGCTGAGCGTCATTGTTACCTTTTAGTTTGGTTAAAGAAGTACTTTTAAAATTAGAGTTAGAATCTGTGGTGAACGTGTGTTCCTGTTTCGAGTATAAAAGCTAAGTTTAATATATAATTGTTGTATCCATACGATTGATATTGGTGACTCTAATATATAGCATACTGAGAGCCTGAGAGGCCCATTTGGATAACATAATCAGAACTCACTGTTACTGAAATCAATCGTGTTATTTACTGTTTATTATTGTGCTCTCCACAGAGAAATCCCGCCCATTTTTGAGGCCATTTCCCCGTAAAACTCTACTGAGTTCATAGAGCGACTGTGTTTCGCAATTTACATAACTATTCTCTGATTGATTCTGGGTACAAGGTTAGTGTAAGCCTTCAGCTTTCAATAGCCTTGGAGGCGCTGTTATTGAGACAGAACGGGTCGCCTATTAACTTAAAACCTTGGGTTCGTGCTTACACAGCTACGTAACAAAGCTCTAAGTTACAGCACCAGGGTGGCGGAATCAATCAAAACCTATAATTGTTTAATAGTCTTATTGTAATGTTTCCTTGTGCATCTTAGGATTAAGTTCTGTATATTTACTGTATTTTTGTGTGTGTTATATGTATTAAACAATACTAAATTCCTGCCAATCAGCTTGTTTACATTTCATATTAATTTGCCCTACAAGTTAGAGATTTCGTAAAGCTTACGCTACTCAATTAAAGTCTAGGTTAATTTAAAGCCTTAATCGAAAGACAGATCACTATTAAGGAAAAATAAGCCTTCCTCACAGCCAAGTCACTCAGAGTTACAGAGATGGATTGATATTTGTTCGAATACTTACTTACTACGTCAATAAGAGCATTATCTATACTGAAATTGATTTGGTCTATTCTAGTAGAATGTAACACATGCGTAGCCCACATAGCGGTGCGTATGTAGCAGCAGGAGGCCTCCTCATAATTAAAAATATAAATCCACATACACATCATATTGATGTAAGGCTGCCCTCTGGTAAAGTCCATAAACCGAGAGACACAGGCATATCGAACGAATTAAGAACCAATCAAAAGGCCATTAATCTACCTGAGGCTCAGCTTAATTGACTGGGGCCTTCCTTTTACATGGGTAAGAACTGTGCCGCACAACTTAAAACACACTGCTCTATACGGTATCAATCCATAAACTGTACGTGTCTAAAAGTTCAATAAGGTCATTGATATAAGCTCTCAACAAATAGATGAGCTGTACATGCTATTAATAAATTTAATCTGGTGTTCCTACAAGCACATAGGCCCGGGTCCGTTACATTTGGTGCTCGTGAGCAAGGATCTAGTGAAGTGCGAAGCGGTAGCCTCGCTGCTAGATAAAATCTGGTGAATTAAAAATATAAAAACACAACGTAGACTTTAATTTTGACGATCACAAACCCAGATTCATTTTATCAACTTATGCTAAGTTGTTGCAAGTATAATAATATGCTATGTTTAGCAAAAAGGCAAATAAATAGGTTGCCGCTAAACCAGTTGATGAGCATTAAAACGAATGAAATATAATTAATTTTGACGATTACAAACCCAAATTTATTTTAACAATTAACGATCATTTGTCGCAAGCATAATAATATGCTATGTTTAGCTAAAAGGCAAATAAATAGCTTGCCGCTAAACCAATTGATGGCCATTATGCATAAAAAAAATATCAGACCTAATTTTATGACCAAAGACTTTATATTGAAGCGATGGCGGCGTGTTATTTTATTTGTTGGGCAAAATAATAACACAGTTATTCAAAATAACGAAACCAAGTACGAAACAGAAATTTAGTACTTGTCGATACATTTAAGGCTTACAGTGCATGATGGTTGTGGTGTCATTTTAACGTGTCAAGCAGATGTAAAACAAAGTTGCGCTACAAAGAACTATATTTTGATAAACGACTTTTCTAGATCTCGAAAAGATAAAAGTGAAATACATAAATACACACTATTATAACAGACAAAATAGAAATTACAATATCAAACGTAATGTTACGTTAGGATTCACGAAAAAATATATATAATCAAGAATCCGACCTGCCGTGTCAATAATTAAATTGCATTTGATTCAAAAAACAAAATAAACTACCTTGGGCAACAAAATTATAAGATGGCAAATTAAATGTTGAAAGAGACAAAAGCACAAAGTACGATTGTAAAGTGTAAGTATGATTTGTATAATCTGCCTCAAATCATAATCACAGTTAATTACAAATCTATTACTAGGCTACCTAGCTAGCGAAAATATTAATAAACCTAGAACCTATATAATTATAGTAGCAATCGAGCACGGCTCAGCTTAAACAAGCAGTTACTAAGAAAATATTGTCTTAATTGAGAGTGGTTACAACTTTATAAAACAAATCCTAACAGTGATGATAATGGGTTTTAAGGATAAAATCCTAGATATTCGAAATAAAAAAGGTCATGAACGATACGAATGAAAGGAAAACTTAGTTGTTTAGAAAAGGTTTACGGAACCGATTCATGGGATAACTTCCATAAGGTTTTATACAAAACCGATTGTTTACGCCAGGTGTTAGTAGAGCAATATATTTAGGTACACATTAGCTACGAAAAGGAAATGTCGACATTGCAAAACAATAGTTTGGTAATTCCTCTCATACCTAGAAGGGCACAACGTACAATGCAATGCAATACCAATATTCGTTATTACAAACCAGTAATCAAGAAATACAGAAAACAAAAACAAATACCGATTATGTACAATAGGCGACCTTATAGCTAAAAGTGATGGTATCGTGTATACATAAATAATGTTAATAATATAGTCACAAAATATATGAAATAATACATCACAAAGTAATACATTGTATATAAAATTACGATATAAAGCTGAGGAATTGAACGTACTACGCTGTAGAAATTAAAAAGATAATAATACACAAAGTGATAATACATTATTTAACAGCCTAGACTCCTCCTATATAAAATATATAGTATATATAATTATAATACTGTATTTTCTAGTACGCTTTAAATCTAGACTATGCTAGGTTATTTGGAACTGGGCTGAGATGGTGTGACACAGTAAGTGGCCTATCCGACAGACTGAATGCGACGGGTTCGACTCCCGACACTCGGCTAATAGTTGAATTACCATAATTGATGATGAAGGCCATTTTGATACATAATAAAGTGGGTTAGACTCCCAACATTATGTTAAATTAAAAGTGTAGCTGATAATTTAAATTAATAATTATAATTTATATTGGTATAACTAAGACCCCTCGTCCGATTAAAAGGACAATCCGAAAGGATAACTTTTATAAGAGGAGTAGTAGAAGTAATTGGTTCGACTCCTACCATAATACAAAAGGCTGTATTTACCTCGATAAATGGATTGATGAAGATGTAATTCAGATGTAAGACACAAGAGTTCGATCCTCTTACTCAAATGATATTTCTATCATCATATTCATTATTATAAATGAAATCAATAAAGAACACTGGTTCCAATGAAAAATACAATCCTAGAGGATAATTTATATAAAAGGAAGGAACTGGTTCAATTCCTAACCTAATAAATAAGGCTGTATTTATATAGATAAGTGATTTTATGAAGGCTTAATTAAGAAGACACAAGAGTTCGATCCTCTTGCTGAAATAATGTTATATAATCATATTTCTATAAACGCAATTAACAAAGGTTAGCTTAATGCTTAGAAGACCACTAGTCCCATTAGAAAAGGCAATCCGAAAGGATAATTTATATGAAAAAAGGGTATTGGTTCGATTCCTACCATAGTACATAAGGCTGTATTGATATACTTTGATAAACGGATTGACTAAGGTTTAATTGAAAAGTAGCATTGGAAAAGGCAATCCGAAAGGATAATTTATATGAAAAAAAAAGGTATTGGTTCGATTCCTACCATAGTACATAAGGCTGTATTGATATACTTTGATAAAAGGATTGATTAAGGTTTAATTGAAAAGTAGAGGACAAGAGTTCGATCCTCTTGCGGAAAAGATGTTTCTATAAACATGATTATTCTTATGAACACGATTGGTAGAAAAAAATTTAAAAAATTGGTAAAAAGTATTGCCTAAAACCTAATATATTCAACTTCTATCACAGTATGAAGGCTTATATTGTATAAATAACTGATAATCATCAGTACTACTGCATAAGTAGATTTTAATTAGGTTACAACCCGTGAGAACGCCTGATTTAAGCAAATATTTTAGAATTGTTGAACAGACGAAAGTCAAATAAAATCAAATGCTAGCATTTTATGGTACCATAATATTGGTTATAATATAAGAGTATACCCAAACAATTAGCCACGTCCGTAAAGTGATAGTCATAACGAGGGTTGCTATGGCTTACAAATACAGTTCTAGTTTAATAAAACTATCGTAGAAAGGGATGTATTGATGCATTATTGAATTTAATTGATCAATTATTGATCTAATTGATGATATTTTTAGTATTGTCTGGTGCATTACAAACAAGTACGAGTAAGTTAGATTGTAAGTTTTACTCAGAGGCACGATAAGCAGTATAGTTATTTAAGTACCGTAGGAAGGTCATTATTAGTCATTATTAATAATAATAGTTTATAATAAAAATTAAGATTGGGTCCAATCAAAGGTGTGGAAAAACAAATAATGTTTACAAAGAATTGTGGTCTTATAAATATTGATATGAAACTTGAATTTTAATTGTATTCATAACAAGAATGGAGGATACTCCAAATTAGTTAATTGCACATTAATCACACAAAAGCTAGTGTGTTGGAACAAATTGATAATTATTATAGTAGTTTTATGAGACGTGTTGCAAACTATACACTTATTGCATCGATGAGGGAAAGTTCGATTATTATGACGATGTTCGATGACTTAATTTGTCTTTAAGTGTTATGATAGCGTTGAAATTCATGTGCAAGCAAGCTATGACAGTTATTATAAGTCATTAAAATCCTAGACCCGTTCAATTAAATATCAGATATGGTGCAAATTAAGGATGTTATAATATGATAATAATAAAGGATGATGTTACTTGGGCCACAATAAAATTAAAGGCTGACTTGCAATACTGCCACAATTATTTTAAATACGATATAATGTAATACATATACTGTATACAATATATTCGAAAAAGTATCTAACGAAGGTGGGAAGATGAAATACAATTCTATTGCTGTCATTATTTTTAAAAGTTATTTTGATAAAAATGTTCATAGCTGGTTAGGTAGGAACTAAGGTAGTTATTTGTTTAGGTAGGTGTATAGGTATATACTACGGGCGATAATAACATTAAATGAAAGTATTTAGGAGAAAGGTGGATAAATAGTTTTTTTAAGTGCGTTTAGATGTTAAGTGTAGCTTAAGGATAACGAAGGTTTGAGGGTGGTCAGTTAAAGAAGATAGAAGAAAAATCTATCTTTCATGGATGAAAAGGGATGATGATGTTTAGTGATCAGCTTCAGTACGTCCAGTCTGAGGGTGGACTAAGGTCATATTATAATGCCGCAGCATAGATGTTAAATTGACGATGATTTGATAGGAACACAAATACCTACAATATGATTAAGAATAAAATAAAAAGACAGACGTTAACAAAACTAATTATATTGATGGGTTTGAATATAGAGTCAGATGCGTGAATGGTCTAATGAAAACTTCAGCACTCGCATTCTCTGCGTGTTTAATTTTCAGAGGGTGGAATGTAGTGGTACGCTAGTGACCCTTGACTTATCTTCATAACCCATAAACAAAATTTTAAAAGGCAACGATTTTTTTTTGTTTTTAAAGCGGTTTCTACGTCTGCAAGTCATTAAAATTCATCTCACACCGATGGATAAACGTAGCCATAAAAAAATAGGCAACACTTCAAAACAATAAACTCTCCCAGCAAAATATCGATTCTAAATAGGCTTTTTTGTTGAATAAGAAGGAATTCGGTCTCCACACGTGCAGTTTTAGACAAAAGTGGAACCATGGCTATTCAAATACACTTAAGCGCAAAGCAATAAAGTATATTTTTTATTGCTTTGTTTTCTTTTAACTCGGTGCGTCGAGGTTTCTAAGCGTCGCACATGGTCAACGATAAGTATTGTTGCTATTAAAGTTTTAGTTTTAATGAATGGTAATTTATATGGAATGCCTAGTATTAAGGCCTGATCAGAAATGCATGTATCATTATTCATTCTCGTTGGAGACGTCACAGCGAAAATGAATAAACTAATTAAGATCTCTCATCTGTATTACTGAATTAACATGCCATACAATTGGCGATATTGAAGGTTAATTGTCACAAAAAGACAATGGTAATGACTCTCTATGTTGTTATAAGTTAAAACTAATGTTTCTTTTATTTTCATTATTTTAAGAGAGACGGACTTTGCGACGTGTAACGACATCTCGCGAACAGACGTCGAATCATTCGAAAAGGGAGTGACAATTACGCCCCCATAAGGTCCCGAAAGCTGATGGCGAACCAATAGAGACGCGGCACGATAGCGTGTTTCTTGGAATTTCTAACATGCGTCCACGCCGAAGGGAAGGTAGCAGGGGAAACGTAAATAGGCTCGCATCAAGGAGCTCGGGATAGTCGGCACGATATTTTAGCGAGATACAAAGGTCACAATGGCTGAGCGTCATTGTTACCTTTTAGTTTGGTTAAAGAAGTACTTTTAAAATTAGAGTTAGAATCTGTGGTGAACGTGTGTTCCTGTTTCGAGTATAAAAGCTAAGTTTAATATATAATTGTTGTATCCATACGATTGATATTGGTGACTCTAATATATAGCATACTGAGAGCCTGAGAGGCCCATTTGGATAACATAATCAGAACTCACTGTTACTGAAATCAATCGTGTTATTTACTGTTTATTATTGTGCTCTCCACAGAGAAATCCCGCCCATTTTTGAGGCCATTTCCCCGTAAAACTCTACTGAGTTCATAGAGCGACTGTGTTTCGCAATTTACATAACTATTCTCTGATTGATTCTGGGTACAAGGTTAGTGTAAGCCTTCAGCTTTCAATAGCCTTGGAGGCGCTGTTATTGAGACAGAACGGGTCGCCTATTAACTTAAAACCTTGGGTTCGTGCTTACACAGCTACGTAACAAAGCTCTAAGTTACAGCACCAGGGTGGCGGAATCAATCAAAACCTATAATTGTTTAATAGTCTTATTGTAATGTTTCCTTGTGCATCTTAGGATTAAGTTCTGTATATTTACTGTATTTTTGTGTGTGTTATATGTATTAAACAATACTAAATTCCTGCCAATCAGCTTGTTTACATTTCATATTAATTTGCCCTACAAGTTAGAGATTTCGTAAAGCTTACGCTACTCAATTAAAGTCTAGGTTAATTTAAAGCCTTAATCGAAAGACAGATCACTATTAAGGAAAAATAAGCCTTCCTCACAGCCAAGTCACTCAGAGTTACAGAGATGGATTGATATTTGTTCGAATACTTACTTACTACGTCAATAAGAGCATTATCTATACTGAAATTGATTTGGTCTATTCTAGTAGAATGTAACACATGCGTAGCCCACATAGCGGTGCGTATGTAGCAGCAGGAGGCCTCCTCATAATTAAAAATATAAATCCACGTACACATCATATTGATGTAAGGCTGCCCTCTGGTAAAGTCCATAAACCGAGAGACACAGGCATATCGAACGAATTAAGAACCAATCAAAAGGCCATTAATCTACCTGAGGCTCAGCTTAATTGACTGGGGCCTTCCTTTTACATGGGTAAGAACTGTGCCGCACAACTTAAAACACACTGCTCTATACGGTATCAATCCATAAACTGTACGTGTCTAAAAGTTCAATAAGGTCATTGATATAAGCTCTCAACAAATAGATGAGCTGTACATGCTATTAATAAATTTAATCTGGTGTTCCTACAAGCACATAGGCCCGGGTCCGTTACATAGGGACCTAACCTAACCTACGTCCCAAGCACTAATTGTTTTTATTTAAATTTTAACAGAATTATGCCTATCTAACCTAAGTATAGGTTCCTATACCTACAAGGTTTCAACGTTTTTAGATTGAGCTAAATTTAATTAATATCACTGAAGCTTTTCGTAAAATTTAAGTTTCACAACATATACATAAGTGTTATATATGTAAGTACTTACCTACCTAACCTAACCTCTCTCTTACTAAGGCATTACCTATCTACTTAGTTACCTAACCCAGATGCACCAGTTATAAATAAAACCCTGCTCAAAAATACACGTTTTTTCATTAAAACTTTATAAACTCGCTAGGTATATCCAAACATAAATAAACGTTTGAAATTTTTCACTAGGATTTTATTAAAAAACCGGCCAAGTTGAGAGTAAGCAGACAGTGATAGTTAAGTGCTTAATGTATCCGTGGAGAGGCAGTCGCGAAGCTTGGAAATTGAAATTGCTTAAGGTGTTGTTACATAGGAGAGACTTTTGGAGTAAAAAAAGCTGTTTGATAGAGAATACATAAAAAAACAGTAAGGCTGACCTGACCTTATGTATTTTGCAAAATCTTCTAAGGTCTACCATAGGTCAACAAGACTACTACCATTTTACGGTGATC
Source organism: Eupithecia tripunctaria (assembly GCA_955876795.1). Lineage (NCBI taxonomy): Eukaryota > Metazoa > Arthropoda > Insecta > Lepidoptera > Geometridae > Eupithecia > Eupithecia tripunctaria. Next base: position 5,576,333 of record OY041622.1, read on the forward strand.
ATTGCTTTGCTGCCAAAACCCGCCAATATTATGTTTTGGACAGAAATGTCAAGTAACAAAAAAGACTGAAATCAAAATGTTTTTTTTAATATTACCTACTTATTATTAAACATATTAATTTGAACTTGATTTTGACATTTCTTATTTTATTCATACGTATGCAATTATACTCGCATTTTTTTATAGTAGATGAGTATGAGCAGGTTTAGATGGTTTTTTAAAGTTACATTATTTTATAAAAGAATAATTAATGCCAATAGGGTAGGATTTAAATTTATAGATAATATATGTTTAAAACTTTCTTTAAAAACATGTCTATGATTGTTTGTATGTACTTGTACCGCTTAGGAGTCGCAGGTCGCGCTGCAGTTAAACCTCACTCTTGGCAAAGTCTACTTTATGAGTGTATTCAGTTTTAATATTTTGCCAGCAAAATAAGCTTTAATAGCAAATGTTTATGATAAAACCTTTCATTAGTTACTCTCATTACGTAAATTATTATTAATGTAAATTATGCAACGATAATAACGGTATGATTTTTGAAATTATATATATAGTTTCCTTAATCTTCTTATTAATATTAATAAATCAATATAATCAACCATAAATCTTTTAGATGATTTTCACAGATAAAATGTATAATCAAAAAAATATGTTTCAAAATACAAAATAGGTTACATTAATTGGTCAAAAGTAGACAGCTTACTTTGATGAATCAGTTAATTAATATAACATTCTCGTAATAAAACAGCTTGCTTTGTTGAATCAGCTAACATTTTATTTCCAAAAGTAGACAACTTGCTTTGATGAATCAGCTAACATTTTTACCTATATCCTACATACAGTAGACAGCTTTTATGAATTAGCTAACATTTTATTGCACCAGTAGACTACACGACCTACTTAATCCAGATTTAGGTGTTCCATCCGGAACATTTATCCATGTATAACTACATAGCTAGTATAAAACAGGATAGGTACGGTCTGTTTGCTGTGACAGAGCAAACAGCGACATACGGCGAGCGAGAATCGTTGGTACTGGCACGTAGAAAATAGGGTAAGTTTAGATAAGTACCTACTTTGCTAACATGTTCACTAGGTACCTAACCTACCTACCTGCTTACCTGTATGTACTTAATTATGTGTGCCTTTGATATTTGTTACTGTTCTTTTTTGTTACTTTTCCTGTGATGTTTATGTGTGTGTGTACGTGTACCCAATAAAGAGTCTATCATATCAATCTATCATACTTAAACATTTAAGTGGATCTATAGAACAGATAAAAGTTAAACAAATAAATAAAATATTGATAATGGTGTCTATTCAGATGTCGCCAAAACTAAACTAATTTGACAGTACTAAAAGTGTCGCTGTCCCTGTCTTAACTATTAAAGTGACAAGGATGACATAATTTTTAGACTTGTCAGATTAGTTAAGTTAAGTTTTGGCAACATCTCAATAGACACCGGTGTCTCATAAAAGTCATAAAAAAGTGAATATTACTAAATACCAAAAAAATCCATTGAATCTAAATGAACGTAATAAATATCAAATTAAACATGTATCAGAATTTACTCATTTTTGTAAAAATATTCACCAATAATCAATGATAAATCAATACCAATAATCATAACTAGAACTATGATGTCTGTTATCCCTGTATTATCTACAGGAAATAAACAGTGAACATTTCTAGGAATGATTGCCCTGTGGAAATAAGACTGTAAAGTTGTTCCATCCACCCACCACGTGCTGAGATCAGGGTTGGAAAAAAACAGTTTTTATTAAGCTATTGCATAGCTTCTATCGCGGGCCTTGAGGGCGGGGACCGAATCCAGAAATTCCGTAACGAAAAAACCTTGACGTTTGTCTCTTTAGTTCAGCAACTCGCCTCTAGATGGCATTGCAATAGCTTTACCGCGGCAGTCCCCGAGTGCCACACGTCTTTTTTTATTTTATAAAACAAACTGTCCAAAATGTTTAAAACAGTTAAGTACTGTTTTAACATGATCGAAGGTTTTAACTGATTTTTCCCGTAACAGTACAAGCTCGTAACTGGGACACGAGATCTGCATGTTTGTGCAAACACCGAGCGGGGCTTTGCACCACAAAACTCGGTAATGGAACAAAAAATAACAAATTCCACCTGGAAACATACTGTCTAATTAAATGCATTGAAGTAGGTACGAGTATGGCCAAGGCAGATGGCTATCTATCTGAATTAAATACAACTGACTACTGCTACATAAGCAAGCAATAAATATCACAGTCCTTACCTACTTCGCATTAAAACAAAATGTGTCTCCCAAAACAAGGGGGATCACTACTCTGGGCAGGCTGATTATTTATGGCTGTAAAGGGGTTCATAATACACTAAAGAAAGCTGATGCATTTTCTCTGGTCGATTTCTTTAGTCGCCTCTTAAGTTCCATCCACCCACCACCTGCTGAGATGAAGGGGTTGATTCTTACGCGTGACGATTGCTTCGGCCTCAGCCCTATTCATTCACCAAAAAACCTAGTACCTAAGTAGATTGAGTTACATGTTTTAGTTTCAGTAGGCTTGGCTAGCTCAAGTAAATAGTACCTACCTATTTTAAGTTGTCTCAATCAGATTGCACCTACAGGGAAAAAGTTAATTTTATAGTTATACTTATATACATAATGTATTTCTTCTATTAGTTAGTAGTCTACAGCAAGTAATTTATTTATTATTGTACTATTTCATTATATTGTTATCGTTAAGAATTCATAAATACCTAGGTACTTTACTACACTAAGACAATAACTTTTACTATTCATTATATATGAAATAGTACAATCAAAAAACGTTGTCTGTTTGTTTGTAGTAAGTACTTGTTCTGCTTGCTCTCTATCAGGTTTTGGCAAAAAACCTGATAGTGAGCAAATTCGCTGAGCCATGGCCTATTTGATGTGCTGCAACACATACAAACTCTATAATCTGCAAGAAACCCAATCAATACCAAGATAAACCTAGTAAAGTAAGTAGGTACCCAACCCAAATCCATGCATTTTGGGAAATGGACCCGCGCGCGCCGGACACGTTACATGCTTCAATCACAGAGCACTCTGGAGAACTGTATTTACTCTGTACATAGAAGTGGATGTCTCCATTGAGCATGTTCTTACGACTTTCTTTCTTAGAAATGTTGTTATTAATAACAAGTCAAAATTTATTTTTATTAATTTGAATGGTTATTTATACTGTCATCCCAAGGTGCGTAGGTACCAATTTTCAGATCAATCCGTCAACAGCTCAACTGATAATATTTCTTACATTCTAAGATTTGTATGTATGATTGGTCACGTCACGGAATTCATTGTACTTACTAGGTAGCCGAAATATGTCAATATTTTCTTATCCTGACTATAAATACGCAGATGTTACTTATTGGCGTCGTAGAAAAAGATTACAGCAAAAATAAAATGGCTTAGTGCTGCTAAATAATGGCCCTCCTTTCCCAACGACCGAACTTACCCCAACGTACCATAATACCTTACCCTTTTAATTTTAACTCGGCGACGACGCAAAGCAAGTCAATTTTCGTTTTTAGGGTTCCGTAACCGTACCCAAAGGGTAAACGGGACCCTAATACTAAGACTCCGCTGCCCGTCCGTCGTCTGTCCGTCTGTCATCATCATCACACCACTGGGCTGTACTGTATCTCATGAATCGTGCGTGATAGTTAGACACACACCACAGACACACACACATATATTTTTTACAGATGATGTAGGTAGGTAAGGTACGTACCTATGGTCGTTCCTATTTCTGTTGCCGCTATAACAACAAATACATACTAAAAACCAGAATAAAATAAAATATCTAAGGGTGCGGTGGGTGCGGTAGGTAAGTACCTTACCTACCTACCTATGGTTTATCCATTTTGAATGAAGCTTGTTAGTAAACAAAGTACGACACAAATAACAAAATCTCACTTGCTTGGCGTCGAGTTTCAGATATAATAAAAAAAATATATAAATAAATAATGCTGGACAATTCACACAGCATTATCTAGCCCCAAGCTAAGCAGAGCTTGTGTTATGGGTACTAGATAACTGATATACATAATACAATACACTACATAGATAGATATTTTTTATTATATATATAGAAAAACATCCAGAACGCCCCGAACAAATGTCTGCAGATCGTACACACATTTGTCCCGAGGACGGAATCGAACCCGCAACCTCCTGCGTCGCAGGCAGACCTTCGCCCACCGCGCCACAGAGGTCGTCATATAATTGTAAGCAAATTATATTGAAGGGAGGATCTAAAATCGACAAGTAATGTAAATTACGTATAAAAGGACGCGCCAAAAAAGTGAATTTTAGGTTAAGTAAGGGCGGCTTGTTTACGTTAATGCTCTATTCAAAATGGATACGATATAGTTAGAATATCGTGTGCTAGTGGAGACACGCCATTTCCCTAGCAGTGCCGAGTCAACATAATGGATGAGCATTGCATTTGGCTAGCTCCCAAATTTACTGCCGGATACAGTATATCTATCTAATCTACCTACCTAGTGTAGCGGATAGGTGGTAGGTAGAACCTACCTTAGAATATAGGTAGGTGCCTACCTTTTTTTTTTTTTTTTTTTTTTGTTTCGAGGGGAAATCTGCACACAGACACCTTACCGCATTTAAGGGAATGCGATAAGATAGTGTGAGGTTGACGGACTCGTCGACTCACTAAAACCACCCCGGTGGCCGGCCTCGATGACTAACAAAAGACGGGGCGGCCGCAAAAAAAAGGTAGGTGCCTACCTACCTAACTTCTAATGTAGGCTAGACGGGTAGGTAGGTGGGTAGCTAAGTAGCATTATTAATAAATAATAATTGTTATTTTTTACAAAACTTTAAACCGGCTTCAATTAATTAAGTACTTAGGTAGTTTTTTCATGGATCAAATTGTCAGAACTGGACCAAAATAAAATGGGACCATACGGGAAACACCAGCTTTGCTTTGAAATAATAAAAATAATCACGAAAATCGGACCACCCAGTCAAAAGTTCTGAGGTAAAGGTAAAATAATTGATTTTGTTTTTAAAAAATTATAAACCGACTTCAATTATACGATGATATTATCATTGGATAGATCCCACTGTCAGAACTGGACCAAATTAAATGGGAGCACACGAGTCAAATGTTCTGAGGTAAGAAGTAACATAAAAAAAAGTCAGAATATCCTTCTTTTTTTGAAGTCGGTTAAATAGACATTCATATTGAGAACCGCCTCCATTTTTGAAGTCGGATAAAACAGTCTTCGTATCGATCACAGCTACAACAAAAAATATTTTTAGTTGGTCAACAAAACAATCAACAAAAAAAATATTTTTTATAAGGTAGACCTGTATAGGTACCTACTTAGCATCATCGAGTTAGAATCCTAAGTAGGTACCTACCATGGACTAATATTTATCTATGCTACACGGTTTATCCATTTTGAATGAAGCATGTTAATAAACAAAGTAGTTAGGTACCCACGACACAAATAACAAAGTCTCACTTGCTTGGCGTCGAGTTTCAGATATAATTGTAAGCAATATTTATTGAAGGGAGGATCTAAAATCGACAAGTACCTAATGTAAATTACGTATATATAAGGACGCGCCAACAAAGAGAATTTTAGGTTAAGTATGGGCGGTTTGTTTACGTTTATGCTCCATTCAAAATGGATACAATATAGGTAGTATTTATTTATTTATGGTAGGTAATGTACCTACCTACCTACTAGGTTGGTACCTGTACCTACCCAGACCTACCTACCTTCTTATGTACCACACCACAACAAACTATATTCATTCAACCAACAACGTTCGAAGAATCTAAAGCTGAAAGCGTCACATATCGTAACTAAAGCATACTACCTACCTAGCTAGGTACCACCTTCACACGAAAAACTGAACTCGGGGATTTCTTATCATTTGATTTGTGTTGCAGCATATTTGACTATATAGTTCAGCTGTAACTCGGTAGATGGCAGCCACGTAAGCGTAAATTTTACCATCGCACGCCCTCTATCGAACACCAAACGAACTGTATTCTTCTCCCGTCTTTGCTGTAGGGCGCAGCGGCGGCGACGCGTGGCGGCTCTCTACATGGTATTAGTTTTGCATCTTGCACATAGGTGGCGCTATTATAGCCCGCAATGTTTGATTGCTGTATTATAATGTTCGGATTTTGTTATAGAGCTGAAAAGCATTGATTTATTAAAAACGTTTTTAATAAATCAATGCTGAAAAGGGGGATTTTTTCGTTCAAAAAGACTCATTAGCCCCGACAACGCATTTAGCCTGGTTGATAGTTTTTGAACATTTTTTGAACAATTGCGTCTCTGCGACCACCTCACCACTTTGCCAGAAGGTTGCAAACTACCCCGTGACGTAAGTCGCTCGCTGCGCTGAGTGCGCTGGACGCAAACTAACTAAACTACTTAGGTAGGTACTTACTACTTAAAACTAGACTTAGGTACCTACTAGGTACTTATGTATGTAGGTTTATTATTATTACATCAATGAGCTTCTATACATACCTACATACCTACATAAAATCATTGGATTACATACCGAAGTCTATACTATACGGTTTCCTGTAACCGACTTGGACTTGATATAAAAAGACCAAAAAAGTTATCAAAGGCTTGCCTAGTATATTATTAGAGTTGATAACACACTTGTATAATACCGACACAATATTAATTTTTATTCAATTTAAAGTTTCAACCAACCCATCACATTGGGCGCGTTGGGCCGTACGTATCACATAACTTGTAAAAATTACGATTTCTGTGGGCCGTACAGATTTAAAAATCTACCCCAACGGACCACCACAGATCGGCCGCGTTGTCCCAACACTGCCTGGGCGTTCCCACCGCACCGGGTCAGTCCCAACCATAGATTACCCCTGGGGTAACTGGATTACCCTTGGGGTAATCTGTAGGAATTATTCCCGTTACGTAGCGAGATGTTACATCGAATTCCAATCTATTGTTGTGTCTATTATGCAATGCTTTTTATGCTAATTACTCCCGTTTCGTAGCGAATTGCTGAAGTACAGTCAACGTGAGATCGAAATCAGTCATCCCATTGCAAGTGGGACGTATAAGAAATTGTTTCAACTACCCCATGAGGTGATGATGTTGGTCCTAAAATGTTCCAGTCGCCACTATACAGTGAAAATAATGTTTGGATGGATATAATCCGTAGAAAGGGAAATTTCAGATTTCATTATAAAGGGATAAGAAAAACTTCGGCTGGTCGTTCAAATCAACCCAAAATGTAAATTAATTTGACCGACACTAGGTAGGTACTATACCTATCTGTGGCTTTGACAATAGAATTTGTGAGGTCACGTCTTTTAGTCGCGATTTTGGAGAACAAAATGTTCCCAACTTAATAAAAAAAAAAATTAAGGACTACAAAAAAAGGATTTATTTATGAGTATGTCGGCTGTATGTAAAAAATACTTAAATGAGGGTCTGTCTCTCACTGAATACCTAATTATTGTACAGAAATAAATATAAGTTATATTAATTTTACTTATATTAAGTTCAGTTATTTTATAAGTATGTTCGTTGGTTTCTCCGTCATTAATTAATGGACCGATTTAGAACCACAAAACAGAATAAACGGCTAATTGATGTCGGTTTTTACTTGACAAAACAATTAAAATATCTCAGTTTAATTTTATCATTGTTTTTCCTGTTTAATTACAGGTCCGACTTCACTCATGTCGGGTCTTCAAACTTTACAGAATAGAGGAGACGATAGGCCACCCCTAATGAGCGTCATAGTACCCTACGTCTTCAGCTTGACACATCCAGCACCTGCCTGCAGTCTTTCGCAGCTCGTCATCCCACCTGGCCGGACGGACGGCGCGGCGGCGGCGCGGCGGCGGCGGCGTCCTAGTCGAGTCGATGTTTCCACTCAAGATCACGTTTACCCAAACGATTGTCGGTTCTTCGCAAGATATGTTCCTGCATAGATGTCAATAAAGCTGTGTGGCTTACAATTTGCACCACTACAATTATTCCTTGGTATCGTAAGAGGCGACTTAGGGATATTTTACGGGGGGCGGGCAGCAGCGCCCCCTGCAGAACAAATCTTCCACCAAACTGCGATCCCCAACCAGGATGCGTGGGGATTATGGGCACTACCAACTATGAGGTAAACGCCAATAAGGCGTTTATCAGGGGGAGGCCTGCGTAAAGCAGTGGACCGTTCCAGGCTGTTGAGGTTGAGATGTCAATAAAGTCGCATCTCACACAAATAAGCTTAGCCTTCCGCTATCCCATCTTATTTATATTCATTAGGTTATCCAGATAATGTCAGTTTGATTAGAAGGGTAATACGAATACCGGAGTTGTTATTCATATTGTGTCTCAAGTTAGTATTGTTAGTTCTTTGAACAAGGGTAAATATTCCAAGGAAATCATGAATAAGGGACTATTTCATTAATGTCGGAGATTGAAATAGCTTTAGGGTGAAAGACCTTTTCTTCTGAAAGCTTTGAGACACGTGTAAATTTCGTGTTTAAGATGAACTTACATTGATACTTACTTCCCTATATCCTTCTTGGAACGGTGGTTTGTCGGTGGGTGTAGTTATGTAGGTACGATTAGGGACTTTTATAGTTAAGTATAAATCGTAAAAAATATAGTTTAATGTCGAATAATTGTAGTTGTTCCTATGGAAACGTTTAAAGGTGATTAATATCCCACGGGAACTGATTTAATGACTAAAAAGTCTATGTTTGTTTCCAGGATTAGAATTACCTGTATGCAAAATTTCAGCCCGATGCGTTCAGTAGTTTTGGCGTGAAGAGGTAACAAATATCCATCCATCCATCATACATCCATACAAACTATCGCATTTATAATATTAGTGTGATTCAAATGTAGGTAGGTTCTCTTTATAAATAATAAATAAATAATTTTGGACAATTCACACCGCATTATCTAGCCCCAAGCTAATCAGAGCTTGTGTTATGGGTACTGGATAACTGATTATACATAATACAATCAACTACATAGCTTGATATTTTTTGTTATACATAGAGAACATCCAGAACGCCCTGAACAAATGCCTGCAGATCGTACACACATTTGTCCCGAGGCGGGAATCGAACTCCTGCGTCGCAGGAGGACTCCGCCCACCGCGCCACAAAGGTCGTCGTTTATGTGCCCAGAAATTGGTTTTCATGAGAGCGTGGTTAGTTATTGTTATATATGTATTTGCATAAGTCCAACCACTAATTATGATGTGTAACCTCTTTTAATTCTTAATAAAATCTTGTAAGGATAAAAGAAAGTTGAAGTGCATGTAAGTAAAGTACCGGCTAACGATAAAGAATAATAATTTTAGTTGGAGAATACAATAATTGGGTTTGTTTTAAAAACCTATAAACCGACATAAATTGTATGGTTTTCATGGATGCTATTGTCATAACTGGAGCAATTGTGGTCACATTAACGGACAAAACCAGCTTTTAAATAAAAAGAGAATCATCAAAATCGGATCACCCAGTCAAAAGATCTGAGGTACTAGTATAGTAATTATATTATTTGTGTATAGTATTAAGTACATTATATGTGTCTGACTGAGGTAACAATAATAAAAAAAAATACAATCAGAAACTATACAGTCGAAGAACCTCCTCCTTATTTGAAGTCGGTAAAAAACACGTAAATACAGGTTGACAAGGATAATTAAGACATTGATAAGTAGGTATGTAGATGTAAATTTACATAGACATAAATAAGTTTCAATAAGTTATGATAACAAATCGTGAAAGTATAAAAAAATGTATCAAAGTGGTAATACCAGCTCTATACCCTTCCCAAAAGAAGCCTTTCTACACAGCCTCCTCGAAAGACACTCACTTCCGGGGGGTATAAAAATGTTTGTGCATTTGTACTGAACCATCACTGCATCTGCGTCCAGCAACCCAAGCACGGACAACATGAAGGCATACGTAAGTGCACTTTTGTGAATTTTTAAGGACTAAGGATATCAGGAGTGGGATTGAGCATTGGGAGTGAGCATTAGGAGCAAAGTTGTGTGTAAAAAATCGTTGGTTAAAAATGTGATTTAAAGGGTTTTAATGGATCGAAGTGAAGTTTTAAGGATTTTAATGAATGGAGGACGAAAAATGTGCGCTGTGACAGTTACAAAATAATTTCATTTGCAATTGTTTTGGAAAATGGAATTACTTTAAAGCTTATTTTAAGTGAATTGCATGTGTATTTTTAATCGAAAAGGTTTGAAAAGGTTAAATATGGTCGCGAAATGGTCCCCTAATCATATATTCACTAGAGATTATATACTTGCCCCACAAAACAGTGTAGACATTAATTTGAAGATGGTTTTAAGTTATCCAAATCAATCAAATTTTCGTTTCAAAAATATGACTCAGGAGTATCTTTTTTATATTCTACACTAAAAAGGAAAAAACCCAACTACTTTCCTAGAGATCCTGCTTTTAAACGTTAAAATGTAATTTAGCAATTGACCTGTACGAACGAAAGCTTTCTGTAATCATGAAAATAATAATGTCAGATAATTACATAATTCGAACATCGGTCACCATAATAAACTTAGCTACTGAACCGGTCCAGGACAAGTAAAAGGTAAAACACATTCACTTTTATCTTAGTGTACTATACACTTCTGGATCTAGAAAGCTTTATTTACTCCTATTACAATTTGACCATGTACCAAAAGATAAATCTGTATTAATGGCCTTTAAATGTGCGCTCCAAGTTGTAATACCTACACGAAGGCGTGTCATGTTACGAAGGCGATAACAATCTGCAGAGCAAAACATCGCAATTTTATTAACTTTTATTAGAAAAAAACCACGATTTTGATATTGATATTATGATTATGCTTATGCATGCCCGTCTTACCCGCCACGGTAAAATTATTACCGATGGTCCCGCTGATAGACAAGGCCAGGGTAATTGGAGTTGGTGTAGATATATATTTTTCTAAATAACAATTCTTAATTGAACTCAAAGCAGGTAATGAAAAATAAATGGGGCATCTGCCATTATTTTGTAAAAAGTATGCAGGCTATGTATTTAATTGAGGCTCTCACGTTGTCATAATCATTATCAAAACCTTTTAAGATTGTGGTTGAAAGGTGTTATTTTGTGTGATTTTTTAACCGACTTTGAAAACTGGAAGTTTATTTGTACTTATATTTTTATACATGTTCGTCGATTTATTGACCAATTTCGATCGATTTGGGTGATATTTTTGCTAGTTGTATAGAAGATGATCCAGAGGTGGTCTTATAAAAAATGTTCGCGAGGAATCAGTATTTATTCCGCAAAATAAAAAAAACAGTTTACAACTAGGGATTTGAAGTAGGTTCTTTCGGTTTTTCAAAACTAGGTTAAATAAATAATGTTGGACAATTCAAACAGCATTATCTAGCCCCAAGCTAAGCATAGCTTGTGTTATACAATACACTACATAGATAACCATTGATCAATTTTGATTTTATTGTCAATTTGAAACCAAATTCAATGTACTCAATAATATTGAAATGATATAGGCATATAATATACATACATAATATGTGGGAATTCTAATGTTAGGTATATACGCAACAACTTTTAGCTTATGAAACAATAAAACTAATGCATATGGAACCGTTCCTTTCTTCACGGTCTTCGACTTAAGAGACCATTAAAAGATTATTCTTACGTTCAATTCAGTTTTAAATCTCACTAAAAGCTTTAAACGTGTTTTTCTAGACCATAAAATTAGAATATCTAGATGCACTACTTTCTACTGGAAAAAACCAAACATTTATTATAATGGCTATTAGATACTACGATGGAATATTTATTGACAATTTCTGTGGTGGATTGGGTGAAAGTCCACGGGAGATAAAAGTTCAATTCTCACGTTGGGATAAATGTTAGAATTGAAAGATTTTTATTACATGTCTGGGATTTTTTTTATACATAATGTTTGACTAAAGAGATTTATTAAAACATGAGTCATCTCTGGTTCTTGCGTAACAAGCTCTGTTTTATTTGGGCCAAAATAGTGTTGTGAATTTACAAAAAAAAATTGCATTATAAATAAAATATTAAGTACCTATTGATTATTTTTTCTATGAACCAGAACCAAGCAGGAACTTATAAACCTGTAAAAACCTTCACAATAGGTACTTAAAAAGTAGTACTTACAGAATTATCCACACAATAATGTTTTTATTAATGTGGTATTTTATGTAACTTTCTTTGGTTAATAGCTACCGATGAAAAAATTACCAAATACGTGTTACATCGCTAGCAAAACAAACCACGACTATCAATTGCTATGCACTAAAAACTCAATGGACCGTTTTCATAATAAAATTGTCGTATCATCGCTTGGTTCGTTGGCTTCGCTCTCGTTATGCCATTGAACTACAAAGCATCACTTGCAATTCACTTGCATAACACTTAGTACTTACTACTGGTAACACAGATACTAACGTTGTAAACTGGGTCGAGTTTTTGTCCTTTTATTGAATTAAATGTTGCAAAACGTGTTATAACGTATTATAACGTTAATAACGAATTTGTTTAAGATACCATTAACGTTTATTTGATTTAATTGTAACTCTCTTACTTGAAAAAAAGTTGTTTATTGCATAAAAAGTACATTAGGGCTCTTATGACCAAAATAAGCTATTTTAGCTTGTGGTATAGGTCGACTAGGGTCGACTTTTTTCCATTTTATTGTATTAGATGTTATCAAACGTATCACGTACAAAAATAAAAAGATAATTCAGAGAATTATGTATAAAGGATCACAGCTACCCATTGAATCAACACTACACAACCAAAGCTTTATAAATGTCATCGCCCAGCTCCTAGAATTCTGATCTCCTGATTAAATTGTAATTTTCTCAGAATGTAATACATTTACCATAATGGACGATAAAAATAATGTCATGATTAAATTCTGATTAAGGGCTATAATTGTATTTACGTAATAAGTAATTCTAATTACTTACCAGTTACGATATTATGAGGTCAGCATTTTTGGTCTTTTTGTTACTGTAAATTGTAAATTATACAACGGATCATATAATTTTAATGCACTCTGATTTATTATGCTAGGCAGTTATGACACTTTTGTCCTTTTAAGAATAAATATTTTTTCATAGTTATCTATAGGCTCCTTTTTAAGAGTAAAATATTTATCATTTCATTAATTGCTTATAATTTTTATACAAGAGTATACATTTTAAAACCGATTTGTTTATTAGATTCATCAAATAGAAATGGTTTTGGCAAAACATTTAACCTGGTCTAGTATAATTAATCTTATTTAATGCATTAAAACCACAAATTACCTAACTACCACCGGTTTTGAGTGTCACAGACTGATAAAAAAATCAATTAAATTAGTATTATGAGGTTCACATTCACATCAACATTCACTTTAGTGAACGGTAGAAAGTTGTCAGTTTGCAGTTACCACTTTTTTTGGCGAACGTCTTTTTATTATGTCATCATGTGATACATAATTAGTTTAAATGCATTTAATTTCCAGAATGGCAATTATAAAGACCAAACTTTACATTTTTGTTATTCTATATATAAATTATATAAATTATCTAAGGTTTTAGCTTTTATTTAGCTAGTGCGTAAGTCCTCGCATTGTGGGTAATTTTTAAGAAGCGTTATGTACTTAGTTGGCTCTTTCCGAGCGTCAAGCTGAAGACAGAGCGCTATGGCTCTCATTAGGGGAGGCCTATTTCCAGCAGTGGACTAATATAGGCTGATGATGATAATTATTCCCGAGCTGAGGGAAGGATGGGTTCAGTTTCCGTCTGAGTCGTTTTTTGGATATTATTTGATTTCTATAAATTACCTATGTTACTGTAAAAATTATTCATAATGAATATGAGCTTCGTATTCATAATGAATATGAGCTGGTCAACTACGAACGTTTTTGTGGAAGACTCACCTATGTAGTGCTAAGGGATAAAATGCTGGTGTTCTTTCAACATAAACAAGGCTCGTAGCTAACCCGCTACATTCATAATGAACTATGATTATATTTACCTATCAAAAGTTGCAAATATTTTTCCATCTTTCCAGGTTTGTTTACTACTCATAGCTGGCTGCCAAGCTGGCTTCATAGGATACTCCAACGACATTTCCGGTGAAGGTCAGGGCTATGACTCTGGAAACCTGCACACACTAGCTCTTACACAGGGCCACGACTTAGGCCAACAAGGCCACGACTTGGGCCAACAGGGCCACGATTTGGGCCAACAATCTCACGACTTCGGACAGCAAAGCCACGATTTCAGCCAGCAAAGCTTTGGTCAGCAAGGTCATGATTTTGGTCAGCAAGGTCACGATTTGGGACAGCAGAGCCATGATTTCGGCGGGTCAACTGGAGGCGACTCTTATCTGCAGGCAGCTCAGGATTTCATAGGCCAGCACCAAGGTGGTCAACATCAGCAGCTGCAATCCTTCACCCTTGAAGACGCTGGCGGCGACTACGGCCACGGCCAAGGTCAGGAACTCGGACAAGGAAATGACCACGGTTTCGGTCAGATCCAAGACTTCGGTAGCCAGGAACATCACGATTTCGGCGGTCAAGACCATGGATTCGGCGGCCAAGGCCATGGATTCGGCGGTCAAGATCATGGATTCGGCGGTCAAGACCACGGATTCGGGGGACAAGGGCACGATTTCGGAGGCGAAGGGTATGGACATGGCCACGCTATTCCTGTTGGAGAGCATGTAGATATAGAATCTCCAGTCGCTGTACCACAATACAAGCACGTGACTTACCCCATCCACAAGAACATTCACGTCAACGTGCCCAAACCAATTCTGATCGGAGTTCCCCAGCCTTACCCTGTCAAAATACCAGTACACAAACCTGTAGCGGTACCTGTGGAAACTGAGATCTCCATTCCTTATGAGAAGGTGGTTCCGTACCCTGTCGTTAAGCACGTGCCTTACCCAGTAGAGAAACACGTCCCGATCAAGGTGGAAAAGACTGTGACCGTTCATGTACCCCACCCTTACCCCGTCAAGATCCCAGTATACAAGACCATTCATCATCACAGTAAGGATCATCATCATCATCATTGATGTCGGGGTTGTTAGTGCCAAATCGTTGTAAATAATTGTTGTTTGTTGATTATTTTTAAGTCATTTTCAACTGTTTGTTGTAGTTGATTTATTTATTGTGTAATTGTTGTTGTGTTGTTGATTAAAAACGTAAAATACTAAATTTATTTATTTATTTCTTCTTTAGGAAGTGTTAGTCCGTCACATAGAATTCGTGTGGTGTCGGTTTAGAATTCACACTACCCCAATTCTTCCCGTGTGTGTTGCCTCTATCTAAGAGGTGACTAAAGGCCGGTTTACATTAGGTATTCTAGTCCAGTGCTGATTGAACTGGATTTGTTATCGTCTACATTATTCCAGTAATTTAGAAGCCGTTGAAACGTGAACACTACAGTGACAATGATTTCAAATAGAGAATGGCACTGGATTAGCCGTCTATATTATTCCAGTTGTACTCGATTGATCGCACTGGATTCAAAAGTAGACCACGAATCCAGTTACTGGACTGGAATGCTTACTGGAATCAGTTAATTCTAGTGCCGGTTTACAATTTTCCAGTGAGCAACCCAGCACTGGACTGAATCACTGGACTGGAATAATGTAAACTGGCCTTAAGAGATATCCACCGGGGTTGGGTAGTATCGCCCCCTGCAGAATAATTCTTCCACCGAACTGCGATCCCCAACCCCCATGCCCAGCAAGGGGAGTATCATTACCCACAATCCACCGAGATAAAAGCTAATAAGCCGCTCATCAGGATGAGGCCTGTGACCAGCTGTGGCAGTGGACCAATATAGGCTGTTTTGATGAGATGATCAACTTTTGGCAGGCGAACTGGTGATCGTAGTATATGGCTTTAATTTCACCTACAATTGTTTCCATCACACACACAATTTCAATTTAAAACAACGCAACAAAATTAAAAAGATAATTCCTTTTTAATCGATCTAAAAAAAAGACTGACAGTACAGAATCAGATCTATCCAGTCAAAAGTTCGGAGGTCTAAAAAATTGAGAATCCGTTTTAAAGGATTCTCAATTTTTTTTCTGCATTTTTTTGTACTTTTGACTGGGTAATCCGATTTTTATGATTCGTTTTTTATTTGAAAGCTGGTGCTTCCCGTGTCAATGGTCCAGTTCAATAAAGTCCCATTATAATGGCCCCGTTCTGACAATAGCACCCATGAGAGATAAGCATTTAATTCAAGTCGGTTTATAGTTTTTACAACAAACTCAATTATTTAAGGTACGAGTAAGATATTCCTTTTATTAATAAATTTTATCTTGAAAACAGAACATCATCGTAACACAATTTACGAGTTCCCAGAGAGTTATTCTTCACGTACGGAACCACAATGCAGGATATTAATTCTCAGTGCGCGGGTGACGTTTTGTTATTGCGACTGTCTGCTGAACCCCAGAGAAATAGATTTTATGGAAGAGGCATGTGTGTAGCATTGTGCTGCCGTCCGATCACTTAAAGGCCGTTAAGTGACATTTCGTCAAATTCGACTTTTGTGTACCACACTAAAACGCAGCTTTTGCTCTATCTTCCAATCTGGTTAAAAAAAATCTATCTCTTGTCAGTGCTGAGATACAGAGACCAGCTACACCACTATCTACATCATTTTTGGGGTTTTTCAAAACTAAAATACGGTTACTTGACTTTACAACACTAAAACACGATTAAACCAGCTTAGCAAAGTATTTAAGCCTAAATTTTTCCGTTTTATGCCAGCTTATAAAACGGTTACTTGTAATGACAATAAAAATAAACCGTTAGCGGACTTTAAATGTGTTTTAGTATATTTTAGTACTGCATGGCACACTTGTAATTACGATGTCTAAAAAACAGTTTTCTAACAATTCCTACACTATAAAAGCGCTAGACATACTTAGCTGGCTAGTCATTGGAAAACCAATTTAAGATTGACACATTTACAGTACTAAAAGACGGTGACCGTTTTTTAGCTGTGAAACTATTATATTCACGTGAATAAAAGCAAAACTAAAAAACAGTATTATGGCAATGCAACGCTAGGAAAAGGTTAACTACGAAGCTTTTCGCAAGCCCCTTACTCCTGCACATTCGTCGCCACAGAACAATATAACCTAACTCGTCGCTAGGACTTCGCGCAGGCAGGACATGCATATGATTAGTGTGAATTCCTCCAGAAATTAGTTCAAAGCGAGGTTTTTCAAAACTGACTTAATTGTTTTTATCACACTGTTAAAAAATAATAAAACAAGTTAATACTTATTCCCTATTATGAGACTAACTCAGTGACTCAGTAAACGAATAACCAGCTGAGAAACAAAGTGGCAAGTTCGATCTCCGCGACCCGGCGGCGGTAGAAATATTTTCAGAAACAGAAATATTTGACGCAAATATTTCTTCTGGGTGTTCTAATAGCAAAGTATTCGTACTTCCTGATCCTCACGGCACAGGAAAAAAATCCTTGTGTGGTTATTATCATTTTCATTATTTAATTCCGCGAGGTAAACAATATTACTATTTGTATGGATAACTGTTGTGGCCAAAATAAGACCGGGCTATTGTTTTCTTTAATGATTATATTATTTGATTAACAGTGACTTGATAGCAACCGAAACAATAACTTTTCAGTTTTTTGAGCCTGGTCGCTTCATGAGCTACGATTGATTTTATCATCGGGTTAAGCTGGCCATGAAAAGGAAAGGCAAACTGTACGACTTTCAAGATTTCACCGAGTGTGTCGCTTCTGTTAATTAAGCGAGGGTGGATATAAAAACAATGGCTCCAAAAGGTTTTTCCTCTGGTCTTCTCAGGCCCTGAATAGCTGCCGCAGCATCAAAGTGGTAGAAAACTTAATTTACCTTGGCTCTTACATCTGCAATAAGGGCAGCTGCGTGCCAAAGATCAAGCGGCGCATAGCTATGGGAAGGGAGGCAATGACTCGCTTGAATGGCATCTGGAAGAACCGAAGTATCGCGTGCAAGACAAAGATGCGCATAGTTCGTGCTCTGATCTTCTCTATATTCTTATACGGAGTAGAGACATGGACCATCTTATCTAGAGGAAAAAAATTGATGCGTTTGAGATGTGGTGCTGGAGTCGAATGTTACGGATTCCTTGGACGGCGAAACGCACCAACGTATCGATCCTTACGCAACTGAAAATGAAGGACAGGCTATCCACGATTTGTCACCGCCGCGCTTTATACTCTCCTCGTTCGGTCATATTGCAAGGCGCGGCGACAAGAACCTCGAAAAGCTGGTCATTATTGGCAACGTGGAGGGCAAGCGATCTCGCGGTAGATCTCCAATCAGATGGACAGATCAGCTCAAGGGGGTCGCAAGTTTTACAACGTGGTGAAAATGGCCACAAACAGAATAAGCTGGAGACAAGCCGTCCACTCCAGCACTATAGAGACATCCTATAGTGATCACGATCTTCAGTCATGAAGTACCGACCACAGAGAGAATGTTGATTACGTAGGTACTTTGTACAACTAATATGAGATTTTGCTTTTTTGTTTAGCGTTCATGCAACCTGATTTGATTTGAGTGACAAGTTATACCTTGTCAATTGATTTGGGATTTGATGAGCGATCGAGAAACCGGCTGTAACGTGTGAAAGACCTGAAAGACATAATACAAGTCTGTTTCCAAAGAAATAACCACGATATGCTCGCTCTCTATAACCGAAGTACGAGTAGGTAATAGTGATTATAAAGATGTTTTGAAACCTGAATTTAAAGGTGCACCAAAAGTTATAGAGAAGGCAATAAAATTTGCAATTATCAATGCGTTAAAAGATATACCTAAGCGATATAAAAAGCATTTCTGGATTTTTTGTGGTAAGATTAATAATAATAACAGATCTCTTTCATAATAAATACATCATACATTTTATTTATGATTACATTATTTTAGAATAGTTGTACTTTTTTCTTTATACATTGATTACATAATTATGTAAACTGTAAGCAGGCAATTTCAATGAAATCGTTAAATTATATTATTTTAATTGACCCTTATTTCCCTCTATAACAAGCTTTACTCATTTTAAGAAAATTTAGACTAGACTGCTTATTTGTAATTATATCAATATACTTCAGATCAGTATTTGCAGCACTAAAAAACAGCTAGCATGGATTGCTTATCCAACTACTATGTTTTTGTTTAGAAAACACTTTAATTTTAGTATCTCAAAACAACAAGAAAAACAACTAAAGCCTGATAACACCATTTTCAGAGTTAAGGTTAGTTACATTTCAATTCACTTACTACTCAAGAACACGGTTAAGTAACTTAGCCGTTATTTAGCTTTGAATATTTATGTAACTGTTACTCGTTATAAAATATTATCGCAGTTACAGTTTTTTACAACTCTATAATACGGTTGCGTTTCAGCAAGCCGTTTTTTTGCATTTTATATTGTCACATTTGGAAGCTGGTAAGCACAACTTAAACACAAAATCTTAAATTAAAAAATAAACTTTAAACTTCTGAAACAAAATAATTTATAAAAAAACAGCTTAAATGTTGATGAACAATTTGGTCTAACAAAGAAATCTGTATGTCTTCCCAATTTCCAGGGACATCATTTCCCACGTTTTGGCTCATACCCACAAATTTGGTTTTATCACTTAACGACTTTCTAGTGATAGGACGGCAGTGTGGCTCACACTAATATTATAAATGCAAAAGTTTCTATGGATGTATGGCTGGATGGAGGGATGTTTGTTACCTCCTGAACGGATCGGGCTGAAATTTTGTGAACAGGTAAACCCATTCATCCCACAAATCAGTTCTCGTGGGATATAAATCACCTTTCATGTTTCCATAGAATCAACGCGCAGCTAGTTTTATTATACTCGCAACATTCAGCTCTTCTGATAGCACAGTACATTTGGCACCACAGATATCAGAAACTCTGCTTGGCATTTATTTTATTTATTTATATGGTCGTTTTTTGATCTGCGTATTTTAAATAACCTGCATAATTTTCATATTGTATATTGTTAAATCAGATTAATACGTACCTATTTCATTAATTCATTGTCACACTAATATTATAAATGCGAAATTTTGATGGCATGGATGGATGGATGTTTGTAGCACTTCAAGCCAAAACTACTGAACAGATCTAAGTATAATTACATAGGTACAGGTACTTTTAATCCTGGAATCAAACATAGGCTACTTTTTATCCCATAAATCAGTTGCCGTGGCATATAAATCACCTTTAAACGTTTCCATAGAATCAACGCGTGCGAAGCAGCGGGGCACAGCTAGTTGGTCATAAATACAACCCAAGATTTTATTGGTCCAAGAAATCGGAGTAACTCCTAAACTGATGATGATGTGAATAATATTAAGTAACTCCTCTCTAACGTTTATGAATGCAAAAAGTAAAACAGGTAAGAAAACAATTTGATCTGCACAGTTCCTCATTGCGCAAGGTAAGTGTAACTCTAATTCTGCAATCAGATTGAAGATTGGAAGTCACGAGCTCGAGTGAATTTGAACGTAACATTTCCATTGTTTGAATTTTGGTGTTGCCGACTGCATAATGTGAAAAATTTAACTAACAAAGGGGGAAAGTCGTAAAAATATAATATATAACTTTCGATAAATTCAATGTAATAACCGTAAAATACTTACACAAAGAAACCGGTAAAGAATACGAAAAATCTTACTACCTAAATGATAGGCGAGACATCTTTGTCCAGCTGTGGGAGTACTTTGACCAGCCGTGGGCTAGAACAGGCTGAGAATGCTCTGAGGATTGTCCTCAACCTCAACAGCCTTTATCGGTCCACTGCTGGACGCAGGCCTCCCCCTGATAAACGCCTTATTAGCGTTTATCTCATGGGGGGTAGTGCCCATAATCCCCACGCTGGGCATGTGGGTTGGGGATCGCAGTTTGGAGGAATATTTGTTCTGCAGGGGGCGTTGCTGCCCGCCCCCCGGAGGATTGCCCAGCATTATTTATTTATTAGATATTTCATGTACATAGTATTATTATTATTTTTTAAATAATGAAATAATAATTAACTAATTGCACCTAATTTGAGCCTTCCACATTTCAGAAGCTAGTAGCTAGTTTACTGGTATATCCAGCAACGCCTTATTTCCTTGTAGCCTGTTCATGAGACATGTTGAGTTGCGGTGTGACCACGGGAACCTAGGTATTGTCACACCCACACGTGTAAATACAATTATAGTAGGTATCATCGCCAAACGGAATGCCTATCCAGTTTGAAACTATTTTGCTTTGCGTTAAAACCATAATTAATTTTGTTTTAAAAAACTATAAAACGACTTAAATTTTTATAGTTTTTTCATGAATTTTCATGGATCCCATTGTCATAACTGAACAAAATTGGACCACAAAATGGGACTACACGGGAAGCACCAGCTTTTAAATAAAAAAAGAATCATTAAAATCGGACCACCCAGTCAAAAGTTCTTAGGTAACAAACATAAAAAAATACAGTCGAATTGAGAACCTCCTCCTTATTTGGAAGTCGGTTAAAAAGAAATCGAGCAACCCGGGGGTGGCAACTAGTCACTTCACAGAAAAATCACCCTAGTGATGGTGGTGGTAAGGCGCAATTTTTTCTGATCGTACGTCTACCTATGGCATACATAGGAACCATAGATGTACGTGAACGTATATATAACTCCAACTAGCTACGACTTGCGACCGCGGCTTTGCACCCCTATCCCACAGGAAATGATTTATGGGATAAAAAGTAACCTATGTGCTATTCCAGGTCAAAGTCAAAGTCAAAGTCAAATCGTTTATTTCTTTAGACTTACAAAATAAGTACTTAGACAAGTCAAATTTTTACTATATAAACAGCTTGATAAATAGTTATTACTATCAACAAGAAATAAGGTGCAATTGACTTCAATTCACTTCAATTTTTTGTCCACTAGCGGAAGAAGTGAAAAAGAAACCACTAGCAAGTCCATCGCTTATCAACTAATACAATCTTAGGATAACTAAGTCTAACTGGTCTTACATACTATTTGTCTGTATGGAACTGGGCGACATCCGGCCAAGCATTAATATCATTTACGTAGTCATCTACGGAGTAATAGGCTTTCTTGATAAGATTTCGTTTTATGTACAGTTTAAATTTACGAATAGGGAGCTCAGTTGCTTCAGATGGAAGCTTATTATAGAATCTTACGCAATTGCCCACAAATGATTTCCCTACCTTTCGTAATCTATATGATGGGATGTGTAATTTGTTCTTGTTTCTTGTATTTTTATTGTGAACATCACACCTTTTCATAAAGTTATCTCTGTTTTTGTGTGTATACATTAGATTTTCATAGATGTATTGCGATATTACTGTTAAAATATTTATTTCTTTAAATAATTCCCTCAACGAGTCACGTGGATTTAATTTATAAATAGCGCGTACCGCCCTTTTCTGAAGAACAAAGATAGTCTGGATGTCAGCTGCCTGTCCCCAAAGCAAAATACCATAAGACATAACACTATGGAAGTAACTGAAGTAAACTAACCTAGCTGTATCTTCATCGGTAATGTATCTAATTGTTCGAACCGCATACGCTGCTGAACTAAGTCTGTTTGCGAGAGCATCAATTTGCGGTCTCCATTGAAGAGAGGAATCAATATGTAACCCTAGGAAAACAGTTGAGTCTACAAGGTGAACAATCTCATCCTTTAGCATTATCTTAGTTGGGAGCTCTCTTACATTTGGTAACATGAATTTTATGCATTTGGTTTTTGAAGCATTGAGTAAGAGGTTATTGGCGGTGAACCAATCTAGTATTTGTGAAAGAGAATTATTTACATCGTCATAATTATGTTTATTTCTGTCAACTTTAAAAATCAATGAAGTATCATCAGCAAATAAGACTATATCACAGAGATCTTTTGCTAGAAATGGGAGATCATTTACATATACTAAAAATAGAAAAGGACCCAATATTGATCCTTGCGGGACTCCTAAATCGATTTTTGATCCCCTAGATCTTTCTTTACCAATATCTACTTTTTGGACTCTATCCGATAAATATGATTGCATAAGGTCCAGTGCCTTGTTTTGAATTCCATAATGTCTTAGTTTGTTTATTAATGTACCATGATCAACGCAATCAAAAGCTTTAGAAAGGTCACAAAATACACCAATAGCGTTTTTCGCTTTATCCCATGCATCCAATATGTGCTTTAATAGAACTGTACCAGCATCAGTTGTCGATCTACCCTTGGTGAAGCCAAATTGATTTTTATGTAACAACCTATTGAGGTTGAAGTGAGAGGACAACTGTGTGAGAATAATTTTTTCAAAAACTTTACTCATTGCAGGAAGTATTGAAATTGGCCTGTAATTGGCCGGATCAGTGTGGCTTCCAGATTTATAAAGAGGAACCAGTTTACTATATTTCATGAGATCAGGGAAAACTCCTGCATCAACACAACTATTGAAAATGTAAGCCAAGTATGGAGCAACTTCCTTAATAATAGAACTCAGTACTTTGGTTGAAATACCCCAAAGATCCTCAGTATTTTTGATGTTAATAGACTTAAATGTTTTCACAATATAATTAGCGTTTACATGACTAAATATAAAAACCTCGGTACATTTATCTACAGATGATTCTAATAATTTAACCGCGATTGAAGGTGAGGAGTTTAGAGACCGGGTAACAACTTTAGGAATATCAGAAAAGAATGAATCAAAAGCATCGGCAATATCTTTATCGTGTATAAGTATTGAATTATTAATTTTTAACCTTATTTCTCTTTTTCGTGACTTAGATTTACCAGTTTCGTTATTTATAAGTCTCCATGTTGCTTTGATTTTATCAGATGAGTTTACAATTTTTTTCCTCAAAAACAGGCATTTCGCTGTATTACAGACTTTTTTAAATGTTTTTGAGTAGTTTGTTAAATACAAAAGAAACGCAGGATCATTTAACATAGCTTCTCTAGCACCATAAAGATCATATAGTCTATTCCTACTTCTATAAATACCGGGAGTTGCCCAATCGGTAAATCCGACCCTGTCCCTAACTGTGCATGTTTTATATTTAAATACTTCGCTGTGTTCTTTGTTTATAACACTTAAAAGTTTGGCAAAAAGATCATTAGGGTTATCGGAACAAGTTATATTAGCTACTGCTAGTTCCACTTGACTTTGAAAATTCTTAATACGGCTCTCTGTAATAGGCCTATAGGTATATTTCTCAACTTTGTTTTTATCGTTAAGATTATAACTAAAATTAACACTCTGACCATAGTGGTCTGATTTGAAATGTTTGATTACTGCTTTGTTGGTTGGAGATAGACTGCAATAAATATTATCTAAACAAGTGGCAGATGTTAGGGTTACCCTAGTAGGATCATGAAAAAGATGTCGTAAACTAAAGCATTTGAATAAATTAAGCAGCCTATCGGCGAGGGGATTCGCTAAAATATCTATATTAAAGTCGCCACAAACAATGAGATCCTTTCTACATGAAAATAATTTCAGCAAAACCTCTTCCATAGTACATTCAAAAGCTACTTGATTTGCGTCAGGAGGGCGGTACACGCACACTATGATGTGTCGCTCCAGTTCCACACAAGAAAGTTCAATAGTCCTCTCAATAGTGAGGTTTACAATATCTTTACGTTCTTTACATTTAAGGCCTGGAACTACCTGAATGCAAAATTTCAGCCCGATCCGTTCAGTAGTTTTTGCGTGAAAGAGCAACAAACATACATGTTTACAAACTTTCGCGTTTATAATATTGTAGGATATACATAAATTACATAGATAGGAGGAAGAGGGGAGTAAGGGGCGCCAACTTACATCTTTCGGCGCCCAAGCCAACCTCACCTGCCCGCGGTGCTCCCTGCCGACCAACAAACGAGGAAATGGCAAAACAACCCACCAACACGCACTGGACCAGCAGCGTGGTGGGTCATGGTCCAAACCCCCCTATGATTGATAGCCCACACAGATGGCCCCAAGTGCCCGGCGACACCAGCGGCTGTGCTGGCGTTGACGGGCGCCATGCCAGCCCTGGGGTCAGGGGTGCTAAGAATCCCCGGGTGAGACTTCACCGTCAAACGACTCTGGCAACGTATAACGGACGAACTCTGAGGCTTGACCATCACCTAGCGCAGTTGGAAGTGGAGTTAGAGAACATTAAATGGCATGTTCTGGGGTTATGCGAAGTCCGTAGAGAGGGGGAGGACACCGTAACCCTAGACTCGGGCCATCTTCTCTACTTTCGCGAGGGTGATAAAACATCCCAGGGTGGCGTAGGTTTCCTCGTCAATAAGGCCCTCGTTAACAACGTTCAAGAAGTCTCCAGTGTGTCGAACAGGGTAGCGTACCTGATCCTTCGGCTATCCAAGCGGTATAGCATGAAGGTAATTCAGGTCTACGCACCGACCTCGGCACATTCGGATGATGAAGTGGAGGGTATGTATGAAGACATATCCAAAGCCTTACACAACACCACTAAGGCTCACTTCAACGTTGTTATGGGGGACTTTAACGGCAAGGTGGGAATCCGGACTGGCAATGAATCCCGAATAGGCCCGCATGGTTATGGAGTTAGGAATCACAGGGGGCAAATGCTTGTCAACTTCCTTGAGAAAGAGGGGCTATTTTTAATGAACTCTTTCTTTATGAAACAGCCCCAAAGGAAGTGGACATGGCGAAGCCCCGACACTGACTAAAAATGAGATCGACTTCATCATGACGGATAGCAAGCACATATTCAGAGATGTCTCAGTGATCAACAGGTTCAGTACCGGATCTGATCACAGACTGCTCCGAGGCACTCTAAATATCAATTTGAAGCTTGAAAGAAACCGTCTGATGAAGTCCACGCTCCGACCTAACATAATCCAAATCATGGCGGGCACCGAGAAGTTCCAGCAGCTTCTCGGGAATAGATTCGCTGCCTTGGATTCCACTGATGACGCTGACGAGACCCTACACAATCTGGTCGAAACGTTGAGGAACGAGGGCATCAGGTTCTGCCAAAAGCAGCATACTGGCAAGAAATCCAAACTCTCAGATGAGACTCTCGGGCTGGTGGCAAAAAGACGGGAAACCACCCAAGCGACTTCGTCAGAGAGGTCAGACCTGAACAAGCTAATTGCGAAGATGGTACGGCGCGACCTTCGGAGCTCCAACACACGCCTCATTGAAGAGGCAATAGAGCGAAACCGAGGGTCCAAAGTATTCACTCAGCAGCTTGGCAGGAGCCACCTGACGAAGCTTAAAACGCACGATGGGAGGACCGTTTTGTCGAAGCTGGAGATATCCGCTGAGATAGAGGATTTATATGGCCGATTGTACGCTGCACATGCCCCTCGTCCCCAACGAGTCGACCACGATTCAAGAGCCACCCTGACACGCCACTATACCGACGAACTGCCAGACATCAGTCAAGACGAGATTGTGCGAGCTCTGAGGCAGCTTATAAATGGAAAAGCCCCCGGTGAGGACGGCATAACATCAGAGCTTTTGAAAGCCGGAGGAGCCCCTGTTATACAGGAACTACAAAACCTCTTCAACGCCGTCCTTCACAGTGGGAGAACTCCAAAGGCGTGGAGCGGGAGTTTGGTGGTTCTCTTTTTTAAGAAGGGAGATTAAACCCTCCTTAAAAACTACAGACCCATCTCACTCCTGAGCCACGTCTATAAGCTGTTCTCACGAGTGATCACGAACCGTCTCGCCAGGAGACTCGACGAGTTCCAGCCACCAGAACAGGCCGGGTTTCGCGGAGGATATGGCACCATAGACTACATACACACAGTGAGGCAGATTATACAGAAGTCTGAAGAGTATAATCAGCCCCTGTGTCTGGCCTTTGTGGACTATGAGAAGGCGTTTGACTCTGTCGAAACCTGGTCTGTTCTGGAATCCTTACAGCGATGCCAAGTAGACTATCGTTATATCGAGGTGCTGAGATGTCTCTACGACGCCGCAACCATGAGTGTCCAAGTACAGGATCAGCAGTCCAAACCCATCCAACTGCGCAGAGGAGTGAGACAGGGGCATGTTATATCCCCGAAACTGTTCACGAGCGCTTTGGAAGATATGTTTAAGACGCTGGACTGGAAAGGTAAGGGCATTAACATAAACGGCGATTACATCTCACACCTTCGATTCGCTGATGACATAGTCGTAATGGCGGAGTCGCTGGAGGAGCTCAACCAGATGCTGGACGGCCTAGCTTTGTCCTCGCGATGCATCGGTCTCGGCATGAATTTGAATAAAACCAAAATCATGATCAATGGCCTCATTGATCCGGGACCGGTCGTCGTACATGGCCACCCTCTCGAAATTGTTTCCGAGTACACTTACCTTGGACAAATTCTGCAGTTGGGGGTAAAAACAATTTTGCGAAGGAGGCCAAGAGGAGGATCCAGCTAGGCTGGGCAGCGTTTGGAAAGCTACGTCGAGTCTTCTCGTCATCCATACCGCAATGCTTGAAAACGAAAGTTTTCAATCAGTGCGTCCTACCTGTCATGACCTACGGAGCTGAGACGTGGACACTCACAATAGGGCTGGTCCACCAGTTTAAAGTCGCTCAGCGAGCTATGGAAAGAGCTATGCTCGGAGGTTCTCTGAAGGATAGAATTCGTAACGAATACATCCGACAGAGAACCAAAGTTATCGACATAGCTCAAAGAATTAGCAAGCTGAAGTGGCAGTGGGCCGGCCATATTTCGCGAAGAACCGATAACCGCTGGGGTAAACGAGTTCTTGAGTGGAGACCGCGACTCGGAAAACGTAGTGTAGGACGCCCTCCGGCCAGGTGGGATGACGATCTGCGAAAGACTGCAGGCAGATGCTGGATGCGTCAAGCTGAAGACAGGGCGCTATGGCGCTCATTAGGGGAGGCCTATGTCCAGCTGTGGACTAGTATAGGCTGATGATGATGATGATGATGATGACATAGATAGTCAATAATTCGACTTGTGCCTGAAACCTCTCAATAAACCATTAATTGCAGATTAATGTCCCAAGGCTGAGATAGTGCTCTAATAAACAATTTGTATTTTTAACCGACTTCAAAAAAAGGAGGAGGTTCTCAATTCGTCTGTTTTTTTTTTTATATGTTTGTTACCTCAGAACTTTTGACTGGGTGGTCCGATTTGCGTGATTCTTTTTTTATATGAAAGCTGGTGCTTCCCGTGTGGTCCCATTTTAATTTTATTTAGTTCTGACAATGGGATCCATGAAAAGTCATGAAAAAACTGTAAAAATTGAAGTCGGTATATAGTTTTTTAAAACAAAATTAATTATAATTAATTACTGTGGCCTAAAGCGACTTGAAAATTCTAGGTATTGGCGGATCGATTAACTTTCATATCTGTTGAAAAATGTATATAGATAGTGCTCTAATAAACAATTTGTATTTTTAACCGACTTCAAAAAAAGGAGGAGGTTCTCAATTCGTCTGTTTTTTTTTTTTTTATATGTTTGTTACCTCAGAACTTTTGACTGGGTGGTCCGATTTGCGTGATTCTTTTTTTATATGAAAGCTGGTGCTTCCCGTGTGGTCCCATTTTAATTTTATTTAGTTCTGACAATGGGATCCATGAAAAGTCATGAAAAAACTGGAAAAATTGAAGTCGGTATATAGTTTTTTAAAACAAAATTAATTATAATTAATTACTGTGGCCTAAAGCGACTTGAAAATTCTAGGTATTGGCGGATCGATTAACTTTCATATCTGTTGAAAAATGTAGGTATCGATTAGATATCCAGCAAAAAATCATATTGAAAAAATCTAAAATGCCGTTTTTTTTTCACTTTGTGCCCAGTCTCCTTTAACTACTTTTTTTCTTATAATGTAATAATAATAATTCATTTGTTTCAGATTAAAGAAAGTTTTACAGGTCTAATTTTGCTGAAGGGGACAGTATCGCTCACGTCCGTAGGTATTGAATTGATCCTCTGATACCCTACACGTGTCCTCTGGGTGGTGCTTAGAGCGGTACCCTCTGGTGGTAGGCTTCGGCAGTGGCTTGTCACCACCCTACGGACTGGGCCAGTCCGTGAAGCAACTCTGTTGTGTTTCAGAATGTGGTCCGGAGTAGCCATCTTCTAGACCTTCGTGATACATCGTCGACCGCATCTTTGCTTTCCATCAGGTGAGATTGCGGTCAAACGAAAGTCTATTTCTGATAAAAAAAAAAAAAAACTTATTCTATAGTCCATAGCAATCAATATAATCGTTAGAAACTAACATAATTATTACAAATATAAAAAAAGTGTTCTAAGTCTCGATTTGGCGATCTACCTACTCCCGTTTCAAAAAACTACCCAGTATAGTAAATTTACGAACCAATTATAATGTATGTACGTAAATTACATACAGATACAATAACTTACCACGTGCCTGAAAGCTCTCAATTAACCATTAATTGCAGATTAGTGTACCAAGTGCTCTCCATTTGAGATAGTGCTCTATTGTACAATTTGTATTTTAATTTCTGTGGCCTAAAGTGGCCCATCCGAAAATTTCCAGGTATTGGTGGATTGATTTATGGCGTCGTTATAATTTCAAGAGTTAGTTAAAACTTTCAGGTTACCTACCTAATTCGATTTTAATTTAGTTTTCCATACCTAAGCAAATTTATTGAATTACTAGCTGCGCCCCGCGGCTTCGTACTCGTACGCTTATCCATGGGAACTGATTTATGGGATAAAAAGTAGCCTATGTGTGCGTATGTAGTGGCCTAGAACGACTTGTATGCAAAATTTATTTTGCGTGAATGAGCAACAAGCATAGGTACATGCATGTTTCTTTACTTACATACATGTTTACAAACTTTCGCGTTTATTACAATTAGTAGGATATGGTAACACAATTTGTACATGTACCGGGTTTGGTCCATTAGGTCCTATTCCATAAATATCCAGTCTACGAAAGTCAGAGTCAGAATCAAATCGTTTATTTCTTTATGACGACCTAGGTCGTATCCTGGACTGGAGCAACAGCTTTGGTTTAAAAGTCAACCCCGCAAAAACGCAGGTGATTACAGTCGGAAGCCCGCGAATGATAGTTCGGATTAACTGGGCTAGTCTTCCGACGGTGGTCTTCGATGGGACGCCTGTTGGGCAAAGCGAAACGGTGAAAAATTTAGGTATCCTTATTGATAGGAATCTGTCGTGGGGTCCGCAGATATCTGAAATCAGCCGTAAGATGTTTGCTTCAGCAGGTTCCCTGCGAAGACTGCGTAACTTCCTACCTATTGCCACTAAAATTTCTCTTGCACAATCTCTTCTTCTTCCAGTACTCGATTACGCCGATACTTCCTTTCTTGATCTAACTGAGCAACAGTTAGACAAACTTGAGCGCCTGCAGAATGTCGGGATAAGGTTCATATTTGGCTTACGCAAATATGACCATGACTCGGCATTTCGCAGGAAGCTTAAGTGGTTAACTATTCGGTTTCGCCGAAACTCTCATATTCTATCTCTTCTCTATAATACCTTATTTCACGCCTCTGCAACCCCTTATCTGAAAGACCTTTTTACCTTTCTCCACCATTCTCACGCTCTTTCTCTACGCTCTTCTGAAACTCTCATGCTTCAAGTACCTGTTCACTCTACTTCCTTCTTCGCCCATTCCTTTACTGCTCGGGCTGTACAGCTATGGAACGCGTTGCCAGTCTCGGTGAGGCGAGCAAAGTCTTTACCAACTTTCAAAACCATGGTAAAAAAGCATTATTTGTCCTGCTGTCAATGAACGAACACCTTCTATGTCCCTATGTATGTAGTATATTATATGTATATATATATATACATATAAAGTATTTTATTTTTATTTATAAAACCTTCATGAGCACACCGATCCCCTAGTACTATCCAATGATCCTATCCATCCACGGTTGTCTGGTAGAGATCGCTCTTGAGCGATAAGACCGCCACTTGTCACTTAGTTTTTAAGCTGTTCTATTGTAATGTTTCTTTGAATAAGTGTGCAATAAAGAATTTTCTATCTATCTATCTATCTATCTATCTAGACTTACAAAATAAGCACTTAGATAAGTCACATTTTTACTATATAAACAGCTTGATAAATAGTAATTACCATCAAACAAGAAATAAGGTGCAATTGACTTAATTCACTTCAATTTTTTGTCCACTAGCGGAAGAAGAGTTTATTGTCTTATTATTTCATTGAAGGTAAATTATATCGTATCTCATAAATTCTAAGTTTGTAAACAAAAAACACCCGCTGACTTATTACTTACAACGCAGAAACAAAAAAAAACATATTCTTTTATACCCCACTTCCGCAAACGGTAATAAATGTGGCTTAGTTTAATTTACTGAGTTGTTATGGAGTTACAATAAGGAAAATAAAGAACATTCCTTATACGATGCATGTATCTATTGGGTAAATTTCGTAAAAGATACCTACAACATCCAACATTCTGCGGAAAATGAGGTTAAATAAGCGGTAATAGGATTTTGTTCTTCTTTTATTGTATAAATATAATATACTTATAACTAACAGTGCCTCGCGGTTTCACCCGCGCAGTTCCCGTTCGCGTGGGAATTCCGGAATAAAATATAGCCCATGTCACTCCCTGAAAAAAGCTTTTAATGTTGAAAGATTTTTTTTATCGGTCCAATGGTTTCGAAGCCTATTCAATACAAAAAACAAGGAATCTAATCTTTCCTCTTTATGATATTATTATTATTATAGTAACATAGATTAATCTTAACATAATTATCTGAGTTTGTAAGTTTTGAACTCAGACCAATAAATATAAAGACGCCTTACATTGAAATAAAAAATGAAGCCGTTGAAACCATGCCCACCTTGTAATCACACGCGCTCACGCACACAAATACAAACCAAACCATGCCCAGTGCTCGTCAGTACCCGTCGAGGTGAAAGCCAGGACACTTCTACGTGTAAACAAATAATTATGGTTTCCTGTGCATTAAAGAACTGTAGAAATAACAGCAGAAAGGTCAAGAAGTCAGAAGGAATAACGTTTCACTTGTAAATATTTAGTATATTTGTTGGTGTCTGAGGTTTTGAAGAAGCCTTTTCCAAGGCCCGATGGTTTTTATGGATGTTCCAGTCATCAAATGAAGTGGGGTGTCAGTGGTATACATCAACTCGCATAATCTTAGCATTATTTTGAAGTTACAGATCATTTTGTGTTCCATCAACATTTTTAGATAGCGGAACTTTAAACCATAAACCACAAACGCCCCAGGCAAACCTTCGCCTCGCAATACCGCCACTCGATAGCAGAAGACGGGAAGTCCCATCAGAAGATCGTTTTTGTTCCCATTGTGAAGTAATTATGGGCGCTATGGCGCTCATTAGAGGAGGTATATGTCCAGAAGTGGACCAATGGGCTGATGATCATGATGAAAGCATAATTATTAGGATGGGAGCACCTCGGAATTACCTTTTATACAAGTATATACTAATACTTCTATACAGGGGTGCATTATAGAAACAAAATTGTGCATATTTTCAATACCTTATGTACTTCATATAGGTACTTACAATAAACTTATATGTTTCATCGAAAATATACAAAATGCCATAATAATGTATAATTCTTGTATTTTGAATGTGATAATCGTGATCAATGTTCGATCATACTCACTTTTAAAATCACATACAAATAATACAAAATTACGCAGTTCTTCGTAATCGTAACGCCTCACACATTTTGATAGCAATAAAAAAAAGGTTTTAGGTACTAGTTTCATACTAAAATATTACATAATAGTTCAATAAAATTGCAAATTTAACTTTTATAAAATATTTTATAGCCTATACAGATACTACCAGTACAGTGATTTTATTTAAATCACTGTACTGGTAGTCATCTCACTCATTCTGTTCACTTAATTAGATAATATTTTTTTAGGTTTTAACTGATGTCAAATAATTTTGTTTGTTTAAAAATAACTATAAACTGACTTCAGTTATATGGTTTTCTCATGGATACCGAGAACTGGACCAAATTTAAATGGGACCAAACGGAAAGCACCAGCTTTCAAATAAAAAAAGAATCATCAAAATCGGATCACCCAGTCAAAATTTCTGAGGTAACAAACATAAAAAAACATACGGTCGAATTGAGAACCTGCTCCTATTTGGAAGTCGGTTAAAAAAGGAAGGATTTTGACGGCAACTAACTTACCTACCAGTTCACTTCCACATTTTTCTAATATTATTAATTATAACATTTGGTATTTACTCTGTTACTTAATAAAACAATTACAACTAGTATTTACACATTCTAACAAATCTTAGGCGTCACCGTAAAGGCAGAGTGGCAATGTTGGCATCATTGCCACGTTCAATGGCAATGCTAATTCGTTGATCGAAAAAGAAGCCAGCATCACCTGTTAACTCTATAAGAAGTTTGGTAAGATTTTTTTTTAATTGCGTGCGCCCCAGGATACCAAAGACCACGGGTTTCTTTCAACCCAAAAAAGATCAAAAAGGTAACCTCGGTCAGTTAGCATATCTTCGCAGCTTGAGTGGTTCCGCTGATCTTGCTGCGGAACGGAACTGGCCACAGGAACTGGCCCTTACCGATGTCCCCCCACACGATGTGAATGCACCATCCCTCACCACCACCGTGTCCTCTGGGTGGTGCTAAGAGCGGTTCCCTCTGGTGGTAGACTTCGGCCGTGGCTTGTCACCACCCTCCGGACTAAGCCAGTCCGTGAAGCAACTCTGTTGTGTTTCAGAATGTGGTCCGGAGTAGCCATCTTCTAGACCTTCGTGATACATCGTCGGCCGTTTCCATCTTCGCTTTCTATCAGGTGAGATTGCAGTCAAACGAAGGTCTTTTTACCGTAAAAAAGGCGCTAGGTTCTCGTAGGATAAACACATCAAAATCAGATCCATGACAGTCGAATTGAGAACCTCTTCCTTTTTTGTAGTCGGTTAAAAAGGAGACGTCATGACCACGTCTCGTTGCAAACGTCAATTATACTCACTCCTCTGGAAAGTGTAGGCATAGTTAGACCGCAAGAGCTCTTGACAATATAAAAGACCACAAACTATAGATATAATAATGTTATTTATATAACTAACACAATAAATGGCCCGTGTTGGCCCGCGTTTGTGTTACATACAAATAAACACAAAGACATGCTGTTTTTATTCTTTTACAATAAAATTATCTACCTATGAACAACATAGATGGAAAGACGTACCTAGACCGAAGTGTGACCGAGACAACAATAAGCACGCGAAAAACGACCACCAGCGGCGCCGTTTCGACTATGACTGAGGTGGGAGGACACAATTGGACCTAATTTGAGGCTGCCTTCGAGAAGCCAGTGTCACATCTCCCCTTTCAATTCCACAAACTAAATAATTCAAACAATTTTGTATGAAAACAACGGTAACGAGTTGAGAACGCCATGAGAGAGATTTATGTTGATGCTGTAATTTATCAAAATAAGGACCATATGCACTGAACTCCCATTAAATACTCGCCTTTTTTCATTTTTGCTAGTGCTGTGTTATTATATGGCTATGTTATTTCAAGCACTGTGCTACATCATAATGGGTGTATGCTAAAATGGAAAATTCTGGACACAGGGGGATAAAGTTTTGTGTGCGATTTTTTTTTATTTCGAATTATATTTACTTACCAATAATTAATTTTGTTTTAAAAAACTATAAACCGACTTAAATTTTTATAGTTTTTTCATGAATTCTCATGGATTATGAAAGGAAAGGAAAGGAATGCTTCCCGTGTGTCCGGGCACACGGAAAGCAAGCTTTCATATAAAAAAAAACATGAAAATCGGACCAAAAATCACGAATCGAAAAAAAACCCAGTCGAATTGATAACCTCCTTTTTTGAAGTCGGTCAAAAATACTACTTATTAACTTACCCATAATCCTACTAATATTATAAACGCGGAAGTTTGTGTAAACATGTATGTATGTTTGTTGCTCTTTCAAGCAAAAACTACTGAACGGATCGGGCTGAAATTAGTATAGATATGGATTACTTGAGATACCTCTTGATTGTTTGCAACAGTCGTCTATTAGCTCAACGTTTCTATTCTTTAATTATAATTTTCTGTGTAAAAAAATACTAATTAGATATTCCTATATTTTCTAGGTACGCTAAGTAATTGAGTAACAGAATTACTTAACTTTCTTTGCCCTTCCTTCCTGAACCCAAACATGTCCCTAAGGCGAACCCTCAAACTAGGTAATTTCCAAATTTTACACAAAATTACTTTACCCGTAACATAATTTATGAAAGTAGCAGAATCTTATCACCCCAACTTTGAAAAATTCACAAAGATTGAAACTTTTTGAAAATTAATTTTAACTTTTCTCTTCTGATGAACAGACTTTGTTTTAAAGGCCGACCTAATTCAATATGGTGACTATTATGGTGACAAATTGATTATTCCTTACACTCTATACCTATAAGTATATATTACTTTATATACTTAGTTACTAAATATAATTCTAGATTACCTAGATAGGCTACTATGTTAACTCACTAACACCACCCCTCTACTGTAACGTAGGTAACTTGCGGATAACGGGGCTGGTCATACTTTTAGTACTTAGTTACTTTACTTTTAATTATTAATATTTGAGTATGATTGTTTGTTATCCCTAAGAGATAAAAAAAAAGAAAAATAATAATAATAATAAAATAATAAAAATCATTTATTGCCCATATAAATGTACACTAATACTAATACATAACCTGCATGCATAGGTAACAAATTAACAAAAAGAGCTTAGTTACTAATTTAAATGTAAGGTTAGTTAGTTAGTTATTATGCTAGGTTTAAATGTAAGTAAGCTAAAATTAGGGCAAAAGGGATAAACTCAGCTTAATGCCGACAAGCTTATAAAGCATGTGCGGCGCTGATTTTCAGTTTACCCCTTACCGATTGGTGATCGTCGGTGAGATTTAAGAGGGGTTTTTTTTGCGGTTTTTGCTTGCTCTATAATCAAGACTGGTGCGTCCATATAAGGTGTTTTTGTGTGTTTGTGTGTGCTCTCCTGAGGCACCGGTCTCGAAAGAGTCTGGGCAACCTGAGAGCACAAATGTGTGAATTGTGTAAGTGTGTGTAAATGTGTGCGGTGCGTACATGATTGGTTTGTGTCCAAAATAGATTCCTGCGCAAAGCCTCGGGCTGTCCGTGGTACATGCGCAATAACGATCTCCACCGCGACTTTAATCTCGAGTCCATCGCCCATTTCATAAAGACCGCCTCCCAGCGGCATTATGAATCGGCCCCGGATCATTACAATCCCTTGATTTCCACAATACCCGACTATCCCATTGACAATCCTCCCACGAGTTCTCTCCTCCGTAGACCGAGACACGTTCTCGGTGACCCCGTTGACCCACTCACCGCCGCTAACCCGGAGGTGACGTCAACCGATTCGTTACCGCACACTACACAGCCGACCAAAAACCGACCCCGCCGGAAGCGGGGTCGAAGAATTCCCTCCTTCCGCTCGCAGGTGCATTCGTGCACCTAAGGCGTAACCTCCATGCCCTCTCGTAGCATCTGGCGACAGCCCAAGCCGAGGCTCGCACCTAAGTGGTGGCCCTTGTGCGTGTCGCCCCAACCTGCCGGTAAACTAAAATTTACCGGCGAGGCGCCATCTGCGCCCGCCAAAAGTCCGGTAACGCTGTCATGGCCATCTGCGGTCAACAGCATCATAGTCCATTCGAAAAAAAAAAAAAATGATTGGTTTGTTTGGGTGGGTAAATACACAATGAATTTATAAGAATTCAATGAATTTTTTTACTTAAAAGAATGTGTTTGAATTTAGGTATAAATGTGACAGAAAAATATTAAACCTACCTATAGAACCTATTTATTTTAAACAAAAGAAAAAACGAACTAACATAACTACTTTATGTAATGTATTGTAGATATTACGCACCTGTGTAGTAGTTGTGTGGTGCTGGCTTAGAATTTTCACCACCCCAACTCTTCCCTCGGGTGTCGAAAACTCGAAAGAGGCGACTAAGAGATATCTACAGGGGGCGGGCAACAGTGCCCCCTGCAAAATAATTTTACCACCGACCTGCGATCCCCAACCCAGCCCACCGAGGGGATTATGGGCATTACCCCCAGAGATAACAGCCAATAAGGCGGTGATCAGCGGCCTGCCGTCCAGCAGTGGAACGATATAAGCTGTTGTGAAAGCTCCCAGATATTCAACTGTGTTGGGTACTGAAATAAAACAGTATATCACATTTACAAGGGCTATAATTCCTGTTTCAACGTAAACATGTTTATC
The DNA here is from genome assembly GCA_955876795.1 of Eupithecia tripunctaria. Classification (NCBI taxonomy): domain Eukaryota; kingdom Metazoa; phylum Arthropoda; class Insecta; order Lepidoptera; family Geometridae; genus Eupithecia; species Eupithecia tripunctaria. Next base: position 5,613,747 of record OY041622.1, read on the forward strand.
CATAAATTAACTTATCTATTGCTTATCGTTGGCGTGTTTCTACCATTGATTTATTAAAAACGAAGATGAGGTACTGGTTGCTCGAAAGTGGCAACCTCAAATTGTGTAAAATTGTGTTCTCCCACATCAGTCACCGTCTGACCGGCGGCACGGGCGGTCGTGATTTGCGTGAAATATTGTTGTCTCAGTCTCACTTCGGTCCTAGATACGTCTTTCCGTCTTTTTTCTTCTTTGTATTGCAGAGGAATGGAAATATAACTGTGAGCGTATGTGTTTGCGTGTAGTTGTAACACATACCATTTTTTGAGTAAGCGCTGGGAGAACGTAACCTTCCTTCCCTTTTTAAATCAATGGTTTCTACTACCATTTTACGACTATTTAAATTATATTGCCAACCCCTTCATTAATTTTGGGCAAGCTTACAGTTGAGTTGAGGTGACTGATTTCATACGTGTGCTGATAAAGGTATAATAAATTTAATAAATGCGAAAGTTTGGATGTTTCAATGGATGTTTGTTATCACTTCACGCAAAAACTACCGTACAGATCGGGCTGAAATTTTGCATACAGGATATTCTACTGCTGGAATCAAGCTTACCTTTTATCCTATAAATCAGTTCCGTGGGATAGAAATCACCTTCAAACGGAACAACGCGTGCGAAGCCGCGGGGCGCAGCTAGTACTTAATTATGTTATACTACGCGTTGTTCCTATGGAAACGTTTAAAGGTGATTTTTATCCCACGGGAACTGATTTATGGGATAAAATATAGCCTATGTTTTATTTCAGACCTAGGACTATGTCTATTTTAAATTTCAGCCAGATCCGTTCAGTAGTTTTGGTGTGAAGAGGTAACAAACATCCATACATCCATACAAACTTTCGCATTTATAATATTACTAGCTGCGGACCGCGGCTTCGCACGCGTTGTTCCTATGGAAACATTAAAAGGTTATTTTCACCCCACGGGAACAGATTTATGAGATAAAATGTAGCCTATGTTTTATTCCAGGATTAGAATTACCTGCATGCTAAATTTCAGTCAGATCCGTCCAGTACTTTTGACGTGAAGAAGTAACAAACATCCATCCATACATCCATACAAACTTTCGCCTTTATAATATTACTAGCTGCGCCCCGCGGCTTCGCACGCGTTGTTCCTATGAAAACATTAAAAGGTGATTTTCATCCCACGGGAACAGATTTATGGGATAAAAAGTAGCCTATGTTTTATTCCAGTATTAGAATTACCTGCATGCAAAATTTCAGCCAGATCCGTTCAGTAGTTTTTGCGTGAAGAGGTAACAAACATCCATCCATACATCCATCCAAACTTTCGCCTTTATAATATTAGTGTGATGTGATGTGGTAGTAGATACAGTTCATAACTACGAATATAAATCAACGTTGAATTATGTTCTTCAGTAATGTCCAGAGTGATTAATTCTAGATAACACGGGCTCATGGTGCTTTGGTCTTGTATCAAGCTTGTCCTTAGGCTTAACTGAATATAGCATAGATATAGAGACGCAATCAAACTTATGCATAATGGTAGGTACTTATTAAAATTAGTACCTACCTATGTTGGTGTAGGTGTAGCTGTGTAGCTGTGTGGTGCTGGCTTAGAATTTGCACCACCCCAATTCTTCCCGTGGGTGTCGTAAGAGGCGACTAAGGGATATCCAGCGGCGGGCAGCAGCGCCCCTGCAGCACAAATCTTCCACCAAACTGTGATCCCCAACCCGCATGCCCAGCGTGGGGATTATGGGCATTACCCCCCTATAAGTTAAACGCCAAAAAGGCGTTTACCAGGGGGAGGCCTGCGTCCAGCAGTGGACCGATACAGGCTGTTGAGGTTGGTGTAGGTAGGTGGTACGTATTAATTTATTTATTTATTTATTTATTTATTTATTGGTACACAAAACAGAACACAATCGGATCATGGCAGATAAACATATAACTATGGTTCTTAATCTAGATTGGGTTCCAAAACATGCATACCCAACATGATTTTATATAGTAGAGCAGCGAGGTGTAAGTATAGGTACATTATCAAATTAATAGAAATACTGGTAAAAAGTTGGCTACATACTTAATACTAACAATGTAACAAATGTGGAAATTTTTACAATTATTAAATTATAAAAAGTAAAGTTAATCGGATCCTAAAAACTAACATGCATTATTATTAATGAGAACATTTGGCGAACTCTGTAGCCAGAGTGGCCAGAGCACGTTTTTTAAATTTTGATATGCTACTTACAAAAATGTCAATAATTTCATCGGTAAGCAATAATTCATTATATAAGCGGCTCATTCTCACAACAGGATTGTAATAAGACGTGTTATTTTTGTAAACGCGTAGGGCGAAAGTATTCAGGAACGGTTGTCTTGATCTTGGCTTAATATTTATGTTAAGTTGTGAAAGGAGATAAGGAGAATCAATATAAGAGTGAATGATTTTGTATAAATGAACTAGATCATGATATTTTCGACGGTATTCAAGCGAGGACAAATTAAATATTTGAAGCTTTTCTTTATAGCCAGGTAAACTTCTGTTGCCTATGCCACTCCTATAACATAGTATATTTACGAATTTCTTCTGAACTTTCTCAATGCGACTCGTGTGAATTTTATAAAAGGGAGACCAGACCACGTCATTAAATTCCAAAACACTACGAACTAATGAATAGTACAAATAGGTAAGACTGATTGGATTCTTGAACTCCTTTGTAGACCTAGTTATGAAACCTAGAAGCTTATTACTCTTAGATACGATGTGATCATAGTGCGAATTAAAGGTAAGTTTCTCGTCAAAGAACACGCCCAAATCTCTAGCAACCGATTTGCGCTCGAGAATATGATCATTTAGTTTGTAATTGAATAGTTCTTTCTGAGTTCTATTAGTGAAGGAAATAACAAAGCATTTATTAGCGTTTAAAAACATGCCATTGATAATACACCAATTATTAACCTCATCAATATCAGATTGAAGCTTCAACGAGTCATCCCGGTTAGTGATGGTGTTATAAATTTTTAAGTCAATACTAATACGTACCACATACACCAACATCAACCACTCCTTCCTTTCTTTCAATTATACAATTGAAAGAAAGAAAGAAGAAAAAAAAATATTTTTATTCACCTGATAAAGAAAAAGTACACATAAAATGAAAAACTTTACATAATAATATGCTAAATCTATAAACTTTCTTAGGCAAATATATCCTGCACTCAGAGTTGTGCTGGATGAACACTAGTATGTCCACCCAGCGCTAGTTTTAATTGGAACACATCTCTATCACATTTATGACAGATCTCCAGTTTCGATGGCATACAAATACAACAAAGATTCAGATTGTTAGATACACTATAAATATCTCTGTTTTCTAACTGACTTCAATATTCAATTTGTTTTAAAAAATCTATAAACCGACTTAAATTTTTATAGTTTTTTCAATTAAAATGGGACGCACCAGCTTTCATATAAAAAAAGAATCATGACAATCGGACCACCCAGTCAAAAGTTCTGAAGTCAGAAGTAACCATTGATTAATTAAAAAGGGAAGCTAGGTTACGTTCTCCCAGCGCTCACTCAAAAATTGGCATGTGTTACAATTACAACAACACGCAAACACATACGCTTACAGTTATATTTCCAGTCCTGTGCGAAGAAGAACAAAGACGGAAAGACGTATCTAAGACGGAAGTGAGACCGAGACAACAATATTTCACGCGAATCACGACCGCCCGTGCCGCCGTCGGTCCGTTATTAATTGACAACCTCCTCCTTTTTTGAAGTTGGTTAAAAATGTGAAGGAGAACCTTCACATTTTTTGAATTTGACTGTTTTTCTTCGTTAGGTTTTATGTTTATTACGTCAGAACTTTTGACTGGGTGATCCGATTTTGATGATTTTTATTTATTTAAAAAGCTGTGGTCCCATTAATTAATTTGGTTCAGTTCTGACAATGGCAACCATGAGAAAACCATAAAATTAAAGTGAATTGAGAATATAGTTTTTTTGAAACAACCCCAATTATTATTTATTCGTTTGCTTACACCCAAAAAACTGTGGCATTGTCTTGAATGCTGACGCATACTGACTACAAATTTTATATACAATTATTATATTCATAATAGATAAAATTTGTGTTTATTACTTGTATGTATAATGTATAAACCCAACTACATTATTGCCATTTATTGTGCAATTACGTTGCGCGAACTTTTGTAAACAAGCGCATCACTAAAATACCTACACAATTCACTGATTCCAAATGAGTGAGCTCACTCACTACGTTTGGCGACAAACACGGCGCGGTCTCACTACGGAAAGGGGATATTAAACTTTTTTCCACACAAAGATAACTACTTACATACTTTATTGAATTCTGAATTGGCTTTAAGTGTCCCGTGAGTGAAATTTAATAATTAATTTTGTTTAAAGTAAACCGACTTCAATTTTTAGTTTTTTTCATGAATTTTCATAGATTCCGTTAAAATAGGAACACACGGGAAGTACCATCTTCCATAAAAAAAAGAATCAAAAGTTCTGAGGTCAGACCAAGATAAAAAAGGGGAAAAAAACAGTCGAATTGAGAACTTCCTCCTATTTTGAAGTCGGTTAAAAACTAACGCGATTACTTAAATCATAAGTTCTTGCTTCTTATTTTATATCTAATGCTATGAAATTTAGTAATATGTTTTTTTTATCTAAATAATTGGTTACTTAATTAACTGACTAACTTAAGTTTAAACTAAATTCATACCTACTAAATTTCTTTGCACAACTCAAACGTTTGCCATAACCAAAAATATCCTGCACGAATATTATTGAATTTATTGAAGCTTCAATTTTCCCGAAAAAAATCATTTCCCTTCCAAAATGTGCTCCCAAATATCCATCCGATTTCGTTACAATTTTCTGCTTCTTCGTAAGAGTTCTAATACTGTTACAGTAAGGTTCAAAATGATGTGAGGAAATAAGTTATAGGAGAAAATATTGTATTGCATTGGCAATTTATTTTCAAGAGTTGGCTACCCCGAAGTTGAATTTCCTCGATAATCGGCTGAAGAGGAGAGGACTTATTTAATGATGCCATCTTTTCGAAACAATTCGATATATAACTAAATATTTTCATGCAAAAAAAATCGTTAGCACTTAGTAGGTCCTACTTGTCAAAATATGTTGTCATCGAAACGGTTGGGTGGGACTAATAAATATAGAAATTATTCGGGTTAGTTCCGCTATGCACGAGTCCCGCTTTGCTCGGATTCTAAAATACCTAACAAAAAGTGCCGCTATGCTACGAATTTTCAGATCTACCTTAAACAATGGAGGGTACAACTTGTTACAAAAGTGTTTCTAAAGAATACTCATAAAGCTAGCCTCATCAATCATCATCAGCAGGCTATACTATTCCACTGCTGGACGCTGGCTATATATCATAGCCTGGGCCTACAAAATTTAAAAGGAAAGATTTTGGTTAATAAAAATCTAATTTTAATTTAAGAATTGCGTGTAATCATTTTGATAAAAAATATCAAATAATCAATTAAACGTTATGAAACATAATCAACTCAAAATAACGTGATTAAAATTAGCCAACAAAATATTTTTTAATTATGAGATCAAATTGGGGGGGGAAAGGGGGCCATAACAACATCTCTCGGGCCCCAAGTCAACCTCACCTGCACGCGGTACCCCCTGCCGACTAACGAACGAGGCTCTGACGAAAAACTCGCCAAGACGCACTGGCCAGCGTGGCGTTTTAAGGCTAACTCCTCTATGATAAATGCCAATAAGCCCCGGCCCTCAGTCCCCAGCAGCCCCGCTATTCCTGGTTCTGGCGGCGGCCATGGTTCCGGCGGGGCAGAGGGTGCTAAGAATCCCTGGAAGACGCCCAGCTGCCACAAACCAACGACCCTGACCTTGGCGTGTTACAACGCCAAGACGATTCGCACGGACGAAAGATTAAACGAATTGCAACACGAACTGGATAACGTCAAATGGGATATACTTGGTTTATCAGAAGTCCGACGTAAAGGAGAGGATCTTCTCACACTAGGATCTGGAGACCTATTTTACTACAGGGGTCATGAAGATAGCTCCTATGGAGGCGTGGGATTTCTGATAAACAAACATGTTGCTTCATCTATTGAAAATATCAAAAGTGTTTCTACGCGCGTTTGTTTCACAATACTCAAATTGAACAAGCGTTACTCTCTTAAAATTGTTCAAGTCTACGCCCCTACATCTGACCATCCTGATGACGAAGTAGAACAATTTTACGAAGATATTGAAAAAGCTATCTCAGAAGCACCATGTTATTATACAACTGTCATTGGAGATTTTAATAGCAAAATAGGTACGCCCTTAATAAGTGAAAAATCTATTGGAAGTTTTGGGCTCGGACAGCGAAATAGTAGAGGACAGGTCCTCGTTGACTTCCTAGAGAAAAGAAACCTTTACGCTATGAACACCTTTTTCCAGAAGCGTTCTTCAAGGAAATGGACTTGGACTAGTCCTGGTGGTCACTTTAAAAATGAAATAGACTATATAATATCCTCCCATAAAACCATGGTAACTGATGTATCTGTTTTGTCTCGGTTTAAAACAGGAAGTGACCACAGACTAGTAAGAGCAACATTAAGATTTAATCTAAGACAAGAAAGAGCTAAGCTTATTAAAGTAAATAATAGATTCGATAAGCCAGAAGTAGCATCACTACAAGAAAATTTTCGCGAAGATCTGCAAAACCAGTTTAATGGACTCCAAGAGTCAAACATGGATGTCGACCGAATAAATCAGCTATTGTGCGATGCTATATTGGAAACAGCCCGTAAACATCTGGGCTCAATTCCAAAAAATACCAAAAAGCTCTCAGTGGAGACAATAAATATGATTGAGCAACGCCGTTTAATGAAGCAGAACACTATAACTGACCAACAAAAATTATTAGAAATAAATAAAACTATTCATAAATCCATTAAAAAAGACTTAAGGACATATAATACTAATATAATAATTAATACTATCAAGAAGTACAGAGGGCCCAAAATATTTAGAAGAAAAACAAAAATTGGAAACAAACAAATTTTAAAACTCAAAGATAAAAATGGTAATTGTGTGACTGACAGAAAGCAAATTCTCAAGCTAGTTGAAGATTTTTACGGAGAACTTTATAATATACATTCAACACCTGACCGCGAGCGAAGTAACGACCCTAGAGCACCTCCAGTTGAAAGCCTAGACAGCGATGAATTACCGCCAATCATACCGCGAGAAGTTGAACATGCTCTAAGCCAGATGAAGAGTGAAAGGTCTCCTGGTTTAGATGGCGTTACTATCGAATTGCTACGTGTAGGTGGAACACCGGTAACTGGCGTACTAGTAAAGCTCTTCAATGCTGCTATGTATCAAGCTCGAACACCTGAGTCTTGGAAAAATGCTGCAGTTACCATAATACATAAGAAAGGGGATATATCTAAACTCAAAAATTACAGGCCAATAAGCTTATTATCCCAAATTTATAAACTGTTCGCCAAAATTATCTGCAACCGTCTTACCCGAAAGTTGGATGAATACCAACCATCTGAACAAGCTGGCTTTCGAAGTGGGTTCTCTACCATCGACCACATCCATTCAGTCAAGCAGCTGATGGAGAAGAGTCACGAGTTCAACCGCCCCCTTTGTATGGCCTTCGTCGACTACGAGAAAGCCTTCGACAGCGTCGAGCATTGGGCCGTGTTTGACTCTCTCCATCGCTGCCATATCGACGCCCGGTACGTGAACCTGCTTCGGGAGATATACAGTTCGGCAACAATGCAGGTACAACTACATAGCCTAACAGATCCTATTTCTATCAGGAGGGGGGTGAGACAGGGAGACACTATCTCTCCCAAGCTTTTTACTACTGTCTTAGAAGATGTTGTAAAAATGCTTGCCTGGGACCAGTCTGGTATCAAGATCAATGGTGTCTATCTGTCTCATCTCCGTTTTGCTGATGACCTGATATTGTTTTCCGAAACACCAGGCAGACTGGAGACTATGCTGAACGACCTTCATGATGCCTCTATAGCAGTAGGCCTTAAGATGAACATGAAAAAGACCAAGGTGATGTCAAACATCTCTGGGGTCTCGATTCCAAACATCTCTGTTGGGAGCGAGAGACTAGAGGTGGTGGACTCTTACGTGTATCTTGGTCATGTTCTGTCTTTTGGCAGAGAGTACCAAATGAAAGAAGTCACCAGGAGAGTACAACTAGGATGGGCAGCTTTCGGTAAACTTGATGATATCTTTAATTCCACTCACGTTCCACAGTGTCTGAAAACACGTCTTTATAACCAATGTGTCCTGCCAACTATGACTTACGGTGCTGAGACATGGCGGCTCACTAAAGAAGCTGTGCATAAAATCAGCGTTGCGCAAAGAGCCATGGAACGCTCCATGCTCGGTATTAGACTCTTAGACCGAGTCCCCAACACCGAAATCCGTAAACGGACTAAAGTTCAAGACGTCACTGAGCGGATATTGGGGCTCAAATGGAGTTGGGCAGGACACTTGGCCAGACGGAGTGACGACAGGTGGACTAAAGCACTGACCGAGTGGTGGCCGAGAGACGGCTGTAGAAGCAGGGGACGTCCGCCGGCGCGATGGGTTGACGACATCCGAAAGACCGTGGGCTACACCTGGCCCAGACTGGCGCAGGACCGAGGCGAATGGCATAAGCATAGAGAGGCCTATGCCCAGCAGTGGGTCGCAAAGGGCTGATGATGATGATGATGATGAGATCAAATTAACATTTACAAAAAAAATAAAGTTTCTTAACATTAGAATTACTGTGCTTGGTGCTTCAAATTAAAATAAATGTTGTGGGGATAAGCTGGCTGGGTAGCCCGCTGGTTCTTGCCTTCCTGTCGGCCTTCGAGGTTTCTTCAGAGAAAGACCGTTCCTTTTTGACTGTTTATTATTCACCAGTTAAGTTACAATCTTACAATCAATCTTGAACTACACCCTACGACTGTCTGTCTGACACTGCACACCTTATCTTTAAAACAATGCTATATATACTACTATTAACAGAGTAATATCGTCGTTTTCTCACGACCTAACGGATAGCAACGCATAACGGTTTACAACTAAATATTTCGGTACAAAGGGTGGCCGCCTATTCCCGCGCGTTTATTGCCTACCCTGCATTATTTGCCAAATGCAACGTTCTTTGTTAATCTATAAACAATGCCTGTTTTCTCTTTGCTATCTTTAAACATCGTAAACAGTTAGGCAATTCTACAGTTATGGGAATATAGCAACAATATACACCAAATCATCGCGTAAACATTACCTACTTAAATCGAAGCTTACATGTTATCCCTAAATCTATCTTAATGTCTAGTACGCGTTGTCAACAGTCTCCCCCCGAGTGCCTGGTGCGCCAGGTACTCCATTATTTGAAGACAACGCTATCGGGATCAATCTTGACACAGGGCGCCGGACGACGCCGCCTCTCGTTCTGACATCGACGATCCTCAGCCTTCCGTCCCGTCCTGGGTAGGTTGTCTCGACGACCCCGCGTGGCCAGGTGTTTCGTGGAAAGGTAGAGTCGGCGATGATGACGACGTCGCCTTGCTTCAGTTCTAGCGCTGTTTGTCTCGATCTCATGGCTCGCGGCATAAGGGTGGGTAGGTACTCCTTTAGCCAACGAGCCCAGAAGTGGTCCGCCAGGTGTTGCGCTGTCCTCCAGCTTGGCGTGCCCACAAGCGTTCGCCCGTCGAACGCTCCCAGAATGGCGGCCCCACAAGATCTGCCAATTAAAAAATGATTAGGCGTGAGGCTCTCTTCATCTCCCGGGTCGGCGCTAAGATGGGTTAGCGGTCGGGAGTTCACGGTGTGTTCTATCTCCGCCAGATATGTGTGTAGAACTTCTTCTGACAGGCTTCTCTCTCCTAGGACGGCGATGAGCGCGGTTTTCACGGACCTCACCAAGCGCTCCCATGCTCCTCCCATGTGTGGTGCCCCTGGAGGAATGAACTTCCATGTGATTCCCTCCTTTTCTGCTGCATCCATGTACTCGTTCGGACTGATTCTCTTTAACTCGTCTCTCAGCTCTCGGTTGGCTCCGACGAAGTTGGTTCCGTTATCGCTAAAGATAACCTTTGGGCTGCCACGACGCGCAGCCATTCTTCTCAGTGCCATGATCATGGAGCTGGTGCTTAACGAGTTTGCCAGCTCCAAATGAACCGCCCTCGTCGTTAAGCAGGTGAAGAGCGCTCCCCAGCGCTTTTCTCGGCGGCGCCCTATAGTTACCTGCATGGGACCAAAGTAGTCGACCCCGGTACAGGTAAACGGTGGTTGATGATGTGCCAACCGTTCTGCAGGCAGGTCTCCTTGTGGTGGTACCTCTGGCTTCGCCCGCTTCACGATGCACCACTGGCATTGGCGGACAACTTTCCTTACCGCGTCTCTGAGGGACACGACCCAGAATTTCTGCCGCATCTCGTTGACTACCGTCGCGCTGCTCTCGTGATGAAGCTGCCGATGGTAGTGGTCTATTAAGAGTGAAGCTAATCTACCTTTACCATCGAGGACCGGCGGTTTCCGATCTTCTCCGGTTAGCTTCGACGTTCTTACACTCAATCGCAGAATATCGTTTTCGTCGAGCTCCATTTCTATTTTATTCAGGCGGCTCGACTTTTGTATTGGCTCTTTCTTTTTCAGGTTGTTGATCTCGCTTGCGAAGGCCTCTTGCTGACTCTGTTGAACCAGGGCGCGCTGGGCTCTCTGGAGATGGTCTTCGTTGATGGGCAGCAGAGATGGTTTCTTATCCTTCGTGCCGACTTCTCTCGAGATTTCGCGGTGGCATAAATCTATGAACATAAACACTCTTGAAGTGGCTCGAAGTGACCTTGTCCAGCTACTGAACTTACATAGGTTTGGCAAACTCAGCAACGGGACTACTCTCACAACGCAGCAGGCGTCCCTTTTCGTCTCCTCGCAGGGCTCTTGGTTCTCTGCCTTGAGCGCTGCATCCTTCTGCAGCTTCTTTTCGATGCCCACCAGTCGGCTGTAGGCCTGTTTGTAATTAAAGGGCAAGGACTCACCATCACTTTTCCACAGGAGTCCAGTTTCAAAACGTCCCTCTGGTAGTCGCTTCGTTGTCTTCTCCAACACTTCCAGGGCTCTACCATCAGCGTCGTTGCTCGGTCGTCGAGGCTGGATACCGATCGCCTCGAGGTCAAAGTGCCGCTTTATCATCTCTTCCATATTCTCTTCTTCGGCGAGCCGGCAATGGTAAAGGAAGTTTACCTTCTCAGCTGCCCGTGAGGCTCGACCGTGGAGCACCCACCCTAGGCTAGTAAGAGAAGCGACAGGTTCATTGGGCTTACCCTTCAACACCTTTCTTGAGACGATCAGGTCCCAGTTGTCTTGACCGATGAGTAGAGCCGGGCGTTCGCTGCTGTAGAGCAGCTCCTCCTTAATTTCCCTCAGGTGACTGTAGCTCTCGAGGGTGTCTTCGTCAATGTGCTGCGGTGACAGCCTCATATCTTCCACCGTACGTGCGCCGCGCAGAGTGTGTCTGTCTCGTCGGTGAGCTCCCTTCAGTAGTAGGTCCATTCTCTGTGAATCGCAGTTAACCTTACCTCCTACCGTCTGCAGAACTAGCTTTTCTTTCTCACCTGTAGCTCCAATTTTCTCAGCAATTCTGGCTTCCAGGAGAGTCACCGTTGACCCTTCGTCTAGTAGGGCGATGACCCTGATCGATCCTTGCGGTCCATATAAATCGACCGGTAGCATCTTCAAGTAGGCTCTCGCTCCCACGGTGGCTGCGTAGACGTTGGTTACAAAATCTTTCCTCTCTGTGGGCTCTGTTTTATCTGCGGCCTCTTCCTTTTTCTGCTGCTGTGGCGCGACTGGCCTCTCGTTGTGTAAAAGAAGATGGTGTGGCCGCTTGCACTTAACGCACGGACGTGTTCTGCAGCTAAAGCCACTGTGCTTACCTCTCAGACATTTGAAGCACAACTTCCTATCTCTTGCTATCTCCCAGCGCGCGTCGACCGTCGCTTTCTTAAAACTTGCGCAGTCCTTGATGTAGTGCGTTCCCTCACACATGCGACAGCTTGGCACGGTGGTAGCGTTGGCAGCTTGCTCATCTTCCTCTTGGCTTGCGCTGACGGTCTGCCTGCCCTTCCTCTGAAGCTTCTCAGGCAGCGCTGCAGATCCGCAGATGTCAGCCTCTCTGTTTAGAAACCTCTCCAGCTTCTCCAGAATCGGTTCTTCTTCGGTGGCAGCAGTGCTGTAATCATACCACCTATATCGCATAAGAGCGGACAATTTATCTATAACAGTCTTACCCACTTCCGGAGAGTGCAGTAGAAACGGTTTCTTAAGCGCCTTTATCGTGGCGACTGCATTGCTCAGCCGGCTGGCGAATATGATCACGTCTCTCGGGTTGTCGCCAGGCTTCGGGAGCGCCTTCAGTTTCTGCAGTTCCATGTCCACGATGTCATCTGGGCGGCCAAACCTTCTTTCGAGCGTCTTCATGATGACAGCAGGATCGTCCGATGCGAAGAGAAGGCTCCGAACCGACTCCTTGGCGGTTCCTTTCAGCGCCTTCCTCAGGCGCGCCGTGTTCTGATTATCGGTGTGGGCTGCTGCACTCTCCTTGTAAGTCTTAACAAAGGGTAGCCACTCCTCCGCAGTGCCGTCAAAATCTGGAAGAGGCCAAAAGTTACGCGAAGACTCACTTTTACGTAGCGTGATGGCGTCGGCTAGCTCTCTAATAAGATTCAGGGAACTCTCTTCCTTCTTCTCGAATCGGAGCGGCTGCGGTAGGTATCCCTCGGGTTGTGATGGTTGCTGGACCTCCTCCTCGACAGGTGGGCGTGGGGTTTCTATCTTGGTCGTCTCTTCTACCCAGCGCTGAAACTCAATAGAATTATCAATGTCCTTTGAGGCCGCCTCAGAGGCGCACTCCAAGGCAAACTCGTACTCCGACTGCGCCAGTGCAGTCGCGAGTTGAGCTTCTTCAAGCTTCCTTCTCTGCAACTCGATAAGCGCCATCCTCTCTGTCCTCCTTGACTGTGTCCTCGCAACAAAGGAACGCGGTGTGTCAAGCGTCGCGGACGCAGCCGTCGTCGTCGCGGTCATGGTGCGCGCAGTAGGTGCGCGAGCATTGGCGGTGGCGGCGGCGGGCTGGGCGGAGTACTCAGTCGGTGCGCTCGGTGAACTCGGTGTCATGGCAGCAGGTGCGCGAGTCGTCTGGCCCAGAAGTAAGCCGGGCGCAGAGTTCGCGGGTGCCGCGGGGGGTACGGGGCGCGTCGTACTCGTAGTGGACGTCATCGATGTTACAGCGGCCGCTGCGGTTGCAGCAGCGGTGGTGGCTCTAGTTCTTCCTAGCGCGGCTGCGCTCAACACGGCGAGGGGTGCGGTGCGAGTCGTCTGTCCCAGAGATATGCCGGGCGCAGAGTTCGCATCCGCTAACAAGGTGCGAGTCGTCTGGCCCAGAGGTATGCCGGGCGCAGAGTTCGCGGAGGCCGTGGGTGGTGCGGGCGTTGTCTCAAAATCTGTAACTGTGCTGGTACCTGGAATTCCAGTCTCCTCCGAGTCCTCCTCCTCCCTTTCGGGACGGGAGCGTTGCGACCTTGACCTGAGGTTTGGCATCTTCTTATCCGTGCTCGATGGACCAAATTGTTGTGGGGATAAGCTGGCTGGGTAGCCCGCTGGTTCTTGCCTTCCTGTCGGCCTTCGAGGTTTCTTCAGAGAAAGACCGTTCCTTTTTGACTGTTTATTATTCACCAGTTAAGTTACAATCTTACAATCAATCTTGAACTACACCCTACGACTGTCTGTCTGACACTGCACACCTTATCTTTAAAACAATGCTATATATACTACTATTAACAGAGTAATATCGTCGTTTTCTCACGACCTAACGGATAGCAACGCATAACGGTTTACAACTAAATATTTCGGTACAAAGGGTGGCCGCCTATTCCCGCGCGTTTATTGCCTACCCTGCATTATTTGCCAAATGCAACGTTCTTTGTTAATCTATAAACAATGCCTGTTTTCTCTTTGCTATCTTTAAACATCGTAAACAGTTAGGCAATTCTACAGTTATGGGAATATAGCAACAATATACACCAAATCATCGCGTAAACATTACCTACTTAAATCGAAGCTTACATGTTATCCCTAAATCTATCTTAATGTCTAGTACGCGTTGTCAACAATAAAATATGCAAAATAATCAACATCTTGTACTATTAACTAAATAAATAAATATGAAAATAGAATAAAAGTTATAAATCAACACAAAAACCAGACTTATAAGAATATAAAAATTATAAATCAACAGAAAATATCACACTTGTAAGAACATAATAATTGTTCATAAGTTTAATGGTTTTTATTCAATTTTTCTTATTATTATTTTTTGATCGAAAAAGAAGTTGAGATGTTCATCAAAAACTCACCAAGAGTGATGCTTTTATTGGTATAGGCTTCTGCATGGAGTTGTATTTGGCTGTCGGTGTAAATACTTGTCATAGTGGCAAGTGTCTTCGGCAATTGTTTGCAAAAATAATAACAAAGTAGGGTGTCTGCCAATGGATTTGTTAAATCTACCATTCCAAGATTCTGCCAAGTTTGTCGTTCTATGGCGCTCAGCATGGCAACTCCAGATTGAGTTCGGATATTCCATCCATTGCGTTACGAAATAGTCGTTAAACTGTGTGACTGCTTCTTCGTCAAAACTTAAAAAAATATCATGTGTTAGATCTAGCTGTCTACGCTCCTATTACAATATTGGTCGAACATTGGACATTATTGATTATTATTTATATATTATCTAATAGATGAAGAAAACATACTTATTTTCCATTATGAAAAGCCATCCATCTTCAATATCTTCTTGGGGCAGAAACGCCAAGCTCATGCACATCTTAATATGTTTGACAGTTTCTTCATGATCCATAAGATGTAAAGACGTCGCTTTTTTTATTACATTCTTTTGAAAATGAAAATTACATCCGTTTACTTCAACTCCATGAAAAACCGCCGTAGCTGCGTTGATCGCTCCGATTTCGAAATCGAATGTACACTTTGATGGACACCATTCCTTCAAAGCATCTTAGTTGGAACATTTTTTTGTACGTTTCACCTTCTTTGTTATACAACAGTACATAAAACAAAGGTGCTACATTTGTTGCTGTTTCGGTACTCCCCATGTCGCCGTGTATGATGTAAACTTGTTGAAATGGCCCTGGGCAACCATCGAATGTTCCATCGCCAAAAATATGCGTTACGTTTTATATGTGCTGTTTTACTTCCGTTGAAGTCAGAATAATTATTCTGTTCCCGTCTTCGCTGCAAAAATCGGCCAATACATATTTGTGAAATGATATCAGCCGGATTGTTAAATTGAGTTTTTGGAACTTTTAGCGATTTATTTCTGTGTCTGTACAACATTGTTTTGACTGATTTGTAGTCGGGTATGTTTCCTGTCAGATGATAGCCCTGAAATTACTAGCTATTTCATGTTTACACTTGCTTATGGCTACAGACACTTCATTTTTTGAAAAACTTGGGACGCAATTATTACTGTGTTTATTTTCTTTGCAAATTGTTTGATTTTGAGAGTCCAAAATTACATTTCCCACTTCTTTTATTTACACATTGCCATACAACAGTTTTTTTATTTTCTCTCAATTTATGATAACTGTGTGCGGCATATATAGTGGTTAAGAACGCATAGTAATTTCCAAACAAGTTAAAAACAATAAATGAACAATTGTTGGGATTCAATTCTCACGAACTTCTTTACAGTTTGATTTTTCTTTTAAATGGTACCTTTCATCATCAGCCTATATTTGTCCAGTGCTCTACACAGGCCTCCCCTAATGAGCGCCATAGCGCCCTGTCTTCAACTTGGCGCATCCAGCATCTGCCTGCAGTATTTCGCAGATCATCATCCCACCTGGCCGGAGGGCGCCCTACACTACGTTTGCCGAGTTGCGGTCTCCACTCAAGAACTCGTTGACCCCATCGGTTGTCGGTTCTTCGCGAGATATGGCCGGCCCACTGCCACTTCTACTTGCTAATTCTTAGAGCTATGTCGATAACTTTGGTTCTCTGTCGAATGTGTTCGTCACAAATCCTTCAGACAGACTCCGATCATAGCTCTTTCCAATTTCCATAGCTCGCTGAGCGACTTTGAACTGGTGGACCAACCCTATCGTGAGTGTCCACGTCTCAGCTCCGTAGGTCATGACGGGTAGGACGCACTGATTGAAAACTTTGGTTTTCAAGCATTTCGGTATGGATGACGACAAGACTCGACGTAGTTCTCCAAAAGCTGCCCAGCCTAGCTGGATCCTCCTCTCGGCCTCCGTCTGAAAATTGTTTTTACCTAACTGATGATCAATGAGGCCATCGACCATGACTTTGGTTTTGTGCATGTCTGTGTCACGGCTGTGGCCTTCTAAACAAACATTTATTCACCATCGGAGCAACGGATAGCCCTCTCTGTAGAGGGTGCCTCAGCGACGACGAATCGGCTGCCCACGTAGTCCTGGAATGCGAGGGAGTAACAGCGCAACGAACAGAAATCCTCAACTTGCCGAGGTCACTCCGCGAGGCCTGTGAAGATCCCAGGAAGATTCTGCGCTTCTGGACGGAGTTAGGCTGGCTATGCTAGCGGAACGCATAATGGACCTAGTGAGAGTCCAAATGCGGAAATAGGAGTACTTCTACCAACCAACCAACCAACGTCACGGCTGTGTCATCAGCGAATCGCAGGTGTGAGATGTAATCGCCGTTTATGCTAATGCCCTTGCCTTTCTAGTCCAGCGTCTTAAACCTTATCTTTTAACTCGTTCGTAAACAGTTTCGGGGATATAACATCCCCCTGCCTTACTCCTCTGCGCAGTTGGATGGGTTTGGACTGCTGATCCTGTACTTGGACACTCGTGGTGGCGGCGTCGTAAAGACATCTCAGCACCTCGATATAACGACAATCTACTTGGCATCGCTGTCAGGATTCCAGAACAGCCCAGGTTTCGACAGAGTCAAAGGCCTTTTCATAGTCCACAAAGGCCAGACACAGGGGCTGATACCGAATGGTACATTTAGCTTAAATTAAATTTTCATCTAATTACCACACTTACTTAAGTACCTATCTACCTTACCCTGTCCACATAGAAGTAAGTATTTCATAGACAAAGTTTCGTGTAATTTTATTTCTCCACCAATGCATGCAGTTTCGTTTCAGTGACAAATTACTGACTGTACGTTCGAAGGACGCAAGTTCAAACCCCACCGCAAGCAAAAAAATTGCTTTCCATTTTCATAAAGCCTCCTTAATTAGAAATTTCGATGCAAGACTAATTAATAGAACCTAAGCCACTATAAATCACCAAGATTTATCCAAGCCTGTACGATATCAGATATGTTCCCGAAACGGATCGTGTTGCGGAATAAATTTAAATTCTCCTTGTTTGTGTTGCTTTTAGAATTAGCTGGCTTTTAGATTAATTTAAGGCTAAGATATTTTGCTAACCCCCTTATACTCGTACATAATAGTCTGCTAAGTGCGAACTTAGCAAAATGCTAAATCTCGCTCTGTCTTCTATTGACATACATAAGTCAGACTGAGAAATAAAATAACACTACTTAGCTGCTGTTTTATGGTACCTATCAGAACATCGTGATTATGGGCGTAAGTGTTTAGTTTATTGCTAAAGTATCCTCAACCTCAACAGCCTGTATTGGTCCACTGCTGGACGCAGCCCCCCCCCCCGTGATAATCAGCTTATTGTCGTTTATCTTATGGAGGGTAATGCCTATAATCCCCACGATGGGCATGCGGGTCTGGGATCGCAGTTTGGTGGTATAATTGTTCTGCAGGGGGCGCTGCTGCCCGCTGGATATCCTTGAGTCGCCTCTTAAGACACTCGAGGAAAGAGTTGGGCAGGTGCAAATTCTAAGCCAGCACCACAAAGCGAAAGTACCCACTTAACAAAAAACAAAAAGTTAGAGGCAGATAAGTAAGCCACAGTTAACATAAGCAATCAGGGTGACGAATTCACGATTAAAATTCGGGTGTTTTTTTATCTCTATCGCCTCTCGAATCGAACCATCCTTTTGTAATACCTGTATAAGAATCCTCCTTCCAATTTCGTACAAATTCGCAGAGTAGTAGGTTAGCAACTTTAACGTGGTAACACAGCGGTTGTAAGGACATCCTTCCGCGAACCAAAATCAAATATTGCATCAAATATTCACCAGCACATCGACATCGGTCGGCAGACAGATGGTGCCTGCTAGAGATGGGCTGATTTCGATAGATAATAGGGTATATGCATGTGACAAAAAAGTTAATATATTTTTTACGTATTCTCTATTGATATAGAAATATATATGTATTTTATGATGTTTTATTATGAAATTTAATCATTGAAAAGTAGATATTTTAAGTCTCAACTGTTCTGAGGTGACAAACATACAACAACAAAAAAACAATTGAATTGAGAAAATCCTTCTTTTTTGGAGTCGGAAATTGCTACTCTGCGCTTTATAAAGCATAATAATTGCTGTTTCTATCTATTCTCATGGCTTGAATTCGATAAAGCATTTCATTTGAGTTAGGCTACCAAAAATGAAATTTAATTCAATATTTTTTTGCAGACTTACATGAAACTAAGCCTTCATTAGGCGGAGGCCTAGTTTTATGTCTCTTGTTAGTTTTATTGTTAGGTTATACAGAAAAAACAGAAATATACTGTAAGCCGTACTCACTCCGCGGATCAGAATTTTACGAAAGTACTACGACTGACAACTAGTTAGGTTTTATAGTAATGAAAGGACTACAAAGAGATTGAACCGATAATAACACCCTATTTCATTACGGTCTGCTTACGTATATACGTATATTATTGATATTTCTCTTTCTATCTTCTTTGAATGTCGTAAGTTAGAGATAAATAACACTGCATGTCAGCCGTTTTAAGTAAACGGACCAGTCAACATCCAAATTTCTTTATGTCCATAAATACAATAAATGTATAGTAAGAAAAGATTAAGTTATACATCAGGGTATCCAGCAAGTGCTTGTAAAGGGGCACGGGGCCAACTCAGGAAAAATAAGCGACATTAAAAAAATCCTAGACCGTTGCAGATCGTTTTTATTTCTGAGTTGACCCCATGAGGGTAATATCCTTATTCATAATTATTATTATATTATGCATATCTGCTGACTTATATCCACGGGTCACTCAGGTACGTCGTAAACGGGTGAGAGGTAGTAGGTATTTGTTTTAATGAACACAAAACTAACAACAAAATCTAATCACATTCACGACTTCCTTGTTAGTAATGCCACAGATTGGGTAAGTAAAACATTCATTAGTATAACAAAATTCGACATTCTCTTCACACCAATTTCGAGCCACTCTTTTTATTTCGTTTGCAACTTTCCATTATTAAATTCTTGTCCGATCTAGTTCCAATAAGTTATATTCGCGACCTAGATGTTATAAGAAAAAGGTGTAATAAAATTAGATTGTTTGAAACCTAGCTCAGTTATTTAATTTCAATCGTTTTCATCGGAATGGCAATTACTTTTGCATAGTTTCAGTTTGACGAGTAGGTACACCTACCAATCTATCTAGGGTTGACAGAATAGGTTACTTACTTTTTTATATCTCGTTGCACTGCTTGGCATAGGCCTTTCTCATAATTTTCCAAACATTTTGAAAAAAAAAAAAACATCTACCTATATTCTATTTTAATCTAGTATTGCGGTTTCTCTGAGTAGTTTGAGGCCTGCTTTATTTACCTTCCTATGATATTTCTAAATAGGTACCAGATCACAAAACTAGACATAACAGTCAAGCTACGTTAATTTTACAACCCCTAGCCAAAAATTAATGCGAAAAGGCCGGTTTGATAATTATCCACATTAATGGGTGCTAGATAAAGGGGTCTAGGTAAAGGTATCTAATCTATTCACCTAAAGAACGAAGACCGAGCTAGAACACAAGAACTGAATGAAACAGGAACTTAGCGGTTCCTGTTGACTGACAAATATCGACAGCTATTTTAATTTTTCATCGACAACCACCCAACACTACCCAGTTCTATTTCGCACGCGATGTAAATGCAGGTTTTATTTAAATTCCGTAGCTAGGTACTTTACGTACGTTTCACAACGGAAATTTCGCCAAAACTCAATAACAGGGATTTTCTTTCAATACATTTTAAACCGACATTACATTTTGTTTTAAAAAACTATAAACCGACTTCAATTATACAATTTTTTCATGGATTTTCATGGCTCCTATTGTCAGAACTGGACAAAATTAAAATAGGAAGCACCAGCTTTCATATAAAAAAAACAATCATGAAAATCGGACTCGTAAAAAAAATTCAGTCGAGCCGTGACAGGCCGCAAGTTAGGAATAAATAAATTAAAGCTAAGAAACTCTTCTATCTCTGGTAGAACAACATCCCTCTAATGTAAGCGGACCAGCTGTTACAAATGACATTACACAACACGATGTTAGCCAGAACTCTGGTAACTCTTTACAAATCGCCGTTTATGAAAGCTGCTCTGTATCATCGGAATTCGGAATTTTCAGAGTTATTTCAGAGTTTCGTCAAAGTTCTTTGGAAGTCGGCCAGCCTTCAAAGTTTGAATCTCAACTTCAACAGCCTGTATTGGTCCACTGCTGGCCTCTTTCTGATAAGCGCCTTGTTGATGTTTATATAATGGGGAGGGTAATGCCCATAATCCCCGTCGGGCATGCGGGTTGGGGATCGCAGTGGTAGAATTGTTCTGCAGGGGGCGCGACTGCCCTCCCCCGGTGGATATCCCTTAGTCGTCTCTTACGACACCCATGGAAAGAAATGGGGTGGTGCAAATTCACACAGTTAATTTCGATTATTTTCCAAAGTCGAATATTGTTGGAATAAATATACCACTCGGACACGGCTTTGTTGAGATTGACGAACGAACAAATTTCACCCATCTGATGTTATGCGTAAGATTAAATTTCAGATTGTCAAATTAACAGTGCCGAAGAATGTATCGATGTTATGTCAACAAAACATCTATGTTTGTTAATTTTTTTAAGATTATACTTTAATGTTTAGCTGTACGTAAATGCATTAAGTATAACTTTTATGTTCTCATACAAATGAATACCTACCTACATGGATTTATTAAAAAGGGAACATGAGGTACTGGTTTCTCGGAAGTGGCAACCTCAAATTGTGTAAAATTGTGTGCTCCCACCTCAGTCACCGTCTGACCGGCGCGGCATAGGCGGTCGTACTAGCGAGAAATATTGTTGTCTCGGTCTCACTTCGGTCTTAGGTACGTCTTTCCGTCTTTTTTCTCCATTGTATTGCACAGGACTGGAAATATAACTGTGAGCGTGTGTGTTTGCGTGTAGTTGTAACACATGCCAATTTTTGAATAAGCGCTGGGAGAACGTAACCTATCTTCCCTTTTTAATTAATCAATGATGTTTGTTATTTTTTTTTTGTAGATTATACTTTAATGTTTAGCTGTACGTAAATGCATTAAGTATAACTTTTATGTTCTCATACAAATGAATACCTACCTACATGGATTTATTAAAAAGGGAACATGAGGTACTGGTTTCTCGGAAGTGGCAACCTCAAATTGTGTAAAATTGTGTGCTCCCACCTCAGTCACCGTCTGACCGGCGCGGCATAGGCGGTCGTACTAGCGAGAAATATTGTTGTCTCGGTCTCACTTCGGTCTTAGGTACGTCTTTCCGTCTTTTTTCTCCATTGTATTGCACAGGACTGGAAATATAACTGTGAGCGTATGTGTTTGCGTGTAGTTGTAACACATGCCAATTTTTGAATAAGCGCTGGGAGAACGTAACCTATCTTCCCTTTTTAATTAATCAATGATGTTTGTTATTTTTTTTTTGTAGATTATACTTTAATGTTTAGCTGTACGTAATATGCATTAAGTATAACTGTTACGTTCTCATATAAATGAATACCTACATACACGTACGTATGTAATTCTTTTGAGAATAAAGTTTCTATAATCCTATATTGTTGTCGATTCTGTTGTTTTAGGATTACCTAAAATTAGGATTTCGGAATTTCAAATAGATGAAAACGATTCTATGGTTGAAACTGTTAATTGACTGACACGTTTAAAATTAGGATGACAGCTGTAAAATTAAGCTGTAAGACCTAAAACAACAAAAATTAGTTAAAATGGCTATAACCATATTCCTTGCGTAACATTTCAGTTGCTTGAAAAATTAAACTAACGGGTTTAAAATTAGGGTGACAGCTCTAATATTAGATTGATAGATCAAAAACAACTTAACTTAGTTAAAAGTAGCTTTAACCTTATTCTTTGCATTACATTTTAGCTATGGTTAGAAACGTCTACCTAATTTTAGCAGGTATCTAATTAGGTCATGATTAAAATTTATGGATTTTAAACTGGTATCGATTTGAATTTCTAAACGATTTCTCATACAAATGGATGAACTGTTTGACCCATGTAAAGAAGTTTTTTGAAATAAGATTTTAGATAAAAAAAAACATAATCACCCAACTACTCAACTCAGAGGTTTTGCGATTTTGAAAAACGTACTAATAAAAGTAGGTATTTTTAGGACCTGTATAGAAAATACCATAATTTTTAGGTCTACCTAGCAAACAAAATTTAGAAATCTTAAAATTTAGGTTAGGTATCCTAAAACAACAGAATCGACACCATTATTTATTTCATTACTTTAAAAGCCATTTCCTGATAATACCACACTAACTAGTGACACAATATTAAGATGCACGCAGCCTCCCGTAAAACGGTTTAACGCACGTGATTATTCTCAGACACGGACGGATGACGAGTCTTTAGGCACGCGCCGTTGCATGTAAGGTGCGATGGGGTAAATACGGTTTGGAGTCAATTGGGCATCGCCATTACGTATCTCAGTGGCAACTTGGATCATTTGACTTTAGGTAAAGTGCAATAGTAGTAGCTACAGTTTCTGATATCTGTGGTAGTAGCATAGCTGTCCGTTTGAATTCGATTTGCTGAAATTTGATAGGTACAGAGATAAGTCTTATCTGTACGGTAGGTACAGATAAGACTTTTGTAACATACGAGTAATACGTGTTAAAAACAAAGATTTAAATCGTTAGATAGGCCCTTTCTGTAGTGAGATCATGGCGTGTTTGTTGTCAAACGAAGTGAGTAAGCTCCCTCATATGAAATCAGTGCTTTCGCGTGTTTTTGTGGTGTGCTTGTTCACAAAACATCGTGCAATGTATGGCACAATAAATTGCAATAATAACAGTTACGTTTATTGAAAATATAAAAAAAACACTTATTTTATCTAGTCATAGGGTGCGTGCGCGGCATTTTGTTATAGCACGTTTTCAAAGACAATGCCACAGTTTTTGGGCGTAAGGGCGTATCTAAACTAAACACAAATGTTTACTTTAATATTGTTGTATTTTGTATTTAGAGTTTTTGCTAACAATATTTCGTTGGAATGGCTGGTGTCATTTTTTTATTCCGGCAAATGTACCTATGGTTTACCTTCTTAAAATAAGTACCTACTTATTGCTGTTGAGAAACGAACTTTGAAAAAAAAATACACTAATAATAATAGATTTGATCGTTTGATTATATTGAATAAATAGGCTCCGAATACTCCGAAAGTTCTGGATCGATCAAAAAAAATATTTCATCATTAAAAAGCCTACTTTTCAGGGAGTGACATAGGCTATATTTTATCCCGGGATTCCCACAGGGACAGGAACTACGCGGGTGAAACCGCGATCTACAATCATATTAAAAAAATTTAAAAAAATCCAGTTCAATCAAATTCATATTCCATTTCAAAAAGACGCTATAACGTAATAAAACAAAAATACTCGCCAGCACTGCAGTTGAAAGCGTAAATCATAAAATTTAACTAAACTGAGCACGGCCCCTATTCTGAGGGCAGAAAGGTTGAAAGTTGTCGAGCAATTGCTTTGGGGGTTAAACTAACGTCTCTACCAGGCAAAGAACCAGGTAATTTTTAAATTGCTCGTTCACTTTGGAGGTAACTGTGAGAACACTGTTGTATTTAATTGTCATTGTGACGTTTTTTGTTGGTGAGTGTTGCTGGCTTATTTGCACCACCCCATCTCTCACCAAAGTTATCGACATAGCTCAAAGAATTAGCAAGCTGAAGTGGCAGTGGGCCGGCCATATTTCGCGAAGAACCGATAACCGCTGGGGTAAACGAGTTCTTGAGTGGAGACCACGATTCGGCAAACGTTGCCAGGTGGGATGACGATCTGCGAAAGACGGCAGGCAGATGCTGGATGCGTCAAGCTGAATACAGGCCGCTATGGCGCTCATTAGGGGAGGCCTATGTCCAGCAGTGGACTAGTATAGGCCGATGATGATCTCTTCTCGGGGTAGTCGTAAGAGGTGACTAAGGGATATTCATTACCCACCAATCTATAAAGGCCAATAATGCACTTATCAGGGGGAGGCCTGCGTCTAGCAGTGGACCAATATAAGCTGTTGAGCTTGAGGTACATTATGGACTATACTGTACGAAATAAGTGAACTAGCTGCTTCTCAACTTCCATCCAAGGTAGTAAGCATTGTTTGGTTCAGAATTTATGCAGTTTTGCTATCACAGATACTGCCCCGTCCTCTTTGCTGTAAATCCTGACTTATCTCCTAAAATCTGCTGCAATTTATTAACTGTGAGTGTACTTGAGTTTATCTTCATACTAACCTTGTAGGAAGTCTTAGCTTGGAGTTGTTACGTTGGCGTTTAAGCTCATATTTGCATAAAGTTTAGACGAAATCCTTGGATCTACGTAACTGATATTGATGAAGACCGCAGTTTCAAAGCCCCATACATATTAAATCTATTAGGTACCTCGTCTAAAAATGTTTCGGCATTAGATTTGTTTGGTCAGATTCGTGTAGCCATTTTAACGTTTATATGATATTTTGGTTAAAATAATGTCACTAACTGTCAAGCTCTACACGCCGCTACCAAGTAGCAAATTATCATCAATCTATGTCGACCACTGCTGGACATAGGCCTCATATAAATCTTACCACACAGTCAAAAGTTCTGAGGTTATGAAATTAGAGTCAAATTGAGAACCTCCTCCTTTTTTGAAGTGGGATAAAAATATATATTATTTAAATGTCACGACAAGAATTATGATGACCTAGCGGAATTTCGACCACGTCTTTTCAGAGACTAGCCAGATGAGCAAGATATATTATAGTGCAGAAGTGTGTGCGCAAGCACAGGTGCACTATCTATTCCCTTACTCTCATAATCCGGCGGAACGACAGAACAACACGACCGGGGAGAGGTCAGGCGCAGGACCAACGGCCGTGATTTCCTCAACCTCAACCTCATCGGCCTATATTGGTCCACTGCTGGACGCAGGCTTCCCCCTGATAATCACCTTGTTGGCGTTTATCTAATGAGGGTAGTGCCCATAATCCCCACGCTGGGCATGCGGGTTGGCGATCGCAGTTCAGTGGTCGAATTGTTCTGCAGGGGGCGCTGCTGCCCGCCGGTTGATATTTCTTTGTCGCCTCGTACGACACCCACGGGAAGAGATGAGGTGGTTCAAATTCTAAGCCAGCGTGTGTTTTCTTAAGGTAGGTAAATTACATCATCGACATAGATTTAACACGGCCAAATAAGAATAAAATTGCATTCAGCGTTCTATAGAAAAAACGACGACATGCCATGTCGGCGATTGAACGCCATGATGGGTTAAATTTTATACTTTTTACTACTGAATCCAAAAAACATTGATTTCGCCAAGTTTTATCTTTTCGAACCCGTTTTCAGGCCACCGAACAAGTTTTTAATTGGATGTTATTTGAACGACTTTAGTTTGTTGCCTTTTGATGTTTTTGCTGAGTTGAGCGCTCAGTAATTTATTTGGTGTTTATTTCAGTTTTTGCCGACGGACGTGTATGGAAATCAAACATGGAACACCTACGCGTCACAATTTCAGGAAACTTCACAGAAATATAGATCAAACGAACTGTCATTTAAAAGAACACGTTAACTATACTTATATGAAAACTAGCTGCGCCTCGCGGCTTCGCAGGCGTTGTTCCTATGGAAACATTAAAAGGTGATTTTCATCCCACGGGAATAGATTTATGGGATAAAACGTAGCCTATGTTTTATTCCAGGATTAGAATTACCTGTAAGCAAAATTTCAGCCAGATCCGTCCAGTAGTTTTGGCGTGAAGAAGTAACAAACATCCATCCATTCATCCATCCATCCATACATCTTTCGCCTTTATAATTATTAGTGTGAAGAGGAAAGATTTGATCGTTTGTTTGTTTGTATTGAATAGGCTTCAAAACTACTGAACTGACTTAAAAAAAAACTTAAGAAAGCTTACTTTTCATAGAGTGACTATTATTTTATAGGCTATATTTTATATCGCAATTCCCACGGGAACGGGAACTACGCTGGTGAAACCACGAGGCGCAGCTAGTAAATTACATAAAATACAAGTAACGGCGAGCTCTACCTCAATAAGAAAGTTCTACTAAGTAACCACTGAAACAAGTGTTTCTAAAACGGACAGGCACTCATTATTAGAACTCAAAAAGCCGAAACTTTTGTATCCCACTTACTATCTTATCTAAGCAGCTGTAAAAAACTTTTCAGCCTGTTAAGGACCTGTTTAAATTTCCTCTGGCTAAGGCCCCATAACACGATACCACCCGAGGTCAGGCCCGGACGCTAAACTCCTGATAATATTGGCCCATGAAAACGACCTCTACTAGTGTTGCTACTAGCAACTTCACATAATTTTTTCGGCCGTATTATGTTAACCGGGTTTTTACCCGTCCGCGAAACCGACTTATTTTAACTCGCAAGAGTTATCTGCATACATGCATTTAAAAGAAAAAAGAAGTCGAATGGAAAGGACTGCGAGAACAAAAAGCGGTATAAATAATTAAAACCGCTTAATCATCTCTCAACTCTCGCTCATTTTCCTTTCAAATTCAAATTTAAAAAATGCTTTATTTCCATGAATACAATAAATTTACACTTAGAAACACACGGAAATAAAGTGGTATTTTTTATTTCGGCCGCTTCAGTATGTAAAGAAACGACGAAGAAACCTTTAGCCTGTTAGTTGTTATTTTTCGAGTTGGAGCAAAATCCGTCCCAAGCTTTTTTGTCCTCTAGATAATCCTCATAGATCTCATAATCAAATTTCGCGGCGGTAAGTGTGGTAGGGGTTACACCATAAAATAGAAACTCGTAGTTTTCATGGTAAGTTAGTATAATGTTAGTCCATTGTAGGGGCTCGTCGAAGGTGTAAGACTTCAACTAGGGCTGGTCGGGAATGATGTCCAAGTAAAAACACTTCAGAACACTTTAAGTAGGTTTATTCAACCATACACTCAACTACGCACTTAATACAAAAGGTCACTGCAACTGCACTTAATAATTCACTTTAATAATTTTCCATATCACTTGTTCACTCTTCGATCGCTTAGAACTGAATAATCAACCGGCCAAAAGGCCCAGCTTTTATACCTAAATCGGTCCCGCCTAGAAAATTCCACACATTTCCCGAAGCTATAGCTATCCCTTTCTTTATTCTAGAATATTTTATTGTCCTTGTCTTTCCTTTCTATTCGATCCAGAAACTAATCTATACATATATAAAAAGAAGGAAATGTCAGGTTGGGTAAGGTTTTTTTTTTAAATAGACATTTTACAATTTTTTTGATATATTATTTACACGACCTTACACGTATCTATAATAAGCCGTTTACGTGAGCGAAAGCTTCTGAAGCAATCTGAAATTTAATCTTAAATCTAACATTAAAAGGATGAAATTTGTTCGTTCGTCAATCTTAACAAAACCGTGTCCGAGTGGTAGCACCAAGCATTATGTTTCGGCTTCGGCTTAATTCAAAATGTATCCCAGCCCTATTACTGAGGTTTTTTATTGCAAATTGGCCGACAAAAGTAAGGAGAGAGGCCGGTTAGCGAAACTTATTCAAATTACTTGGCCAAGTAGATATTACTTGGGAACTTGGAATTGTTAATAATCACCTAGGGATTCCCCTTAGCTTGAGGTGATAAGAATAAATTCAATTCTTAAGTTTCTTACTGTGTTATCATTATCAGTAAGGTTGGTCTCCTAGTTGCGTTAATTATACTTAATAGGTAGCTTAGAATGAAGAAAATACAAAACATACTTTTACTTATGTTGATAGATATTAGATATGCCCTTATCAAATATCAGTTCTGAATAAATGAACTCAACTAGAAAGTTATATTTCGAAATAAAAAAACAGTAAATGGGACAGGTATTTTTTTCAATAGAATAAAACAATCTTTTATAAAAAATGACATTACAATCTTTGATTTTTTTTTAAATTGAAACAAAAGAGCTAATTGTTTCAATTTAAAATACTGGTTCTATTCACTTGAATTATTTGATTGTAATGTTATGGTAGACTGTTGCAAACAATCTACAGGTAGCTCAACTCATCTATAGCCATACAAGTCGGAAGCGTCGGTACTTCTGAAATAATATAAGAATTGAGTACTTACCTACCTAAGTAAGTACCTACCCCTCAAGCGTGGTTTGGGGGAGGCACGTTCTGCAGTGGACGTATGGGCTGATCGAAGTTTCTTCTTATTTTGCAGTCGGTTAAATGATATTTTCATTCCACAACACTAAAATCCCTAATAATTTAAAGAGCAATTCAGAATTCCTCAGTGTCGTAAATTCGTTGCATTTGCATTCGCCCATCTGGTGCCTTTGTATCGTCCTATCTTCGGCAGAGATACTTGGCAACGTAGAACAGTCAATTTATTAAAATGACGTACATTATTCATAATGTGACATCGAGGGAATATTATCAAAAGATATTTTTAAATAAGTAACCTCGAAATGGTTTTATTAACCAAAGTTACTTGACAACTATTTGGTTTTCTGCCATCTGTAGAATCATAGAATAAATAGGTACTAACGTATTTTAAGTCTTAACTTAGCATAATGTTTTAATTACATTTATAAATTTAATATAAATGTATTTATTACCTACATTAATATTTATTATCAATAGATAAAAGTTAAGTCTATAATAATAATAAAACTGGAATAGGTGCTTGCTTATGGTGCTATTGTTTTTTTTATTTAATTCAATTTGTGATTTTAGAGAAGGATTCATTTGCCTGGTGCTCAATTTTCCCCCAATCGACCTTAATAATTTCATACTTTTTTATAAATATTTTAAGGAGACATTTCTAACATCACCTTTTCCTCTGCCTTTATGCAGAGCTTGCGGCATTTGGCAGGTGATACCAATGCGACAGAATTTATGGCAAACTCCTGGGTATTAGTAATGGACGTGTTTACCCTACCTATTCGTTGCATTGTAGCTATGAACCTATAGGTTGATTGGTTTCTTGGTTCGAATGGAGATTTGCTAGGGAATGAAGAAGACAAAAGGGTCAATATTATCTTATATATCAAAAGATTACTTAGAGAATTTTATCCATCCTTCCCATCGAGTTAGAATCCTACCTTATATATTTCTATCTCAGACCAACATTCTGAGATAACTATAAGAATAAATAAGTAAATAAATAAATATTACAGCCTATAATATAGGCTGGACATTATAACCTAGATTAATAATAATAATTTTAATAGGTAGGTACTTGACTTTACTAGTTAATTTCACGTCACTAGACTATCACACAACACCTAAATCTTATCTAGTGTACGTTACCTATGCCTACCTATATATATTAGGTAAGTAGACTTAACCCTTTCATCCATATTTTGGTAAGTATTCCGTGTCTCCCTCCGCATCAATCAAGTTAGGAGCTCCCAACTTTGTCTGTTAATTCTAGTTGAAGTAGGGTAGGTGGTTTAGGGCACAGTAGGTACCTACTACCTACCTACTTGGTAAGTAAGTATAGTGAGTTTGCACCTTCTCAAGTTTTTATAGTCATGGGGCTACGATTCATTTCATTTATTACACCATAGGTACTAGGGATTGCAAATTCCCGGTTTTTCGAGGAACCGAGAATCCCGGGAAATGTTGAAGTCGGAACCGGGAAATCCCGGGAATTCCCGGGAAATAAATTTATTTTGTATTTTTATTGAAATTGGATAATTTAATTGCCTCTTAAGCCATGTCGCTTATATCACCTGATATAACATACCTTATATTGCATAGGTATGTGATATAAGGTATATTAGAGCTGTATTTCTATACATCTGTTAAAATGAATATCAAGTTCTTAATTCAATGTGGTCGATGTGTTTTGTTCCCTCGTTCGACAACAAGCTTTAAAACTTTTCTTTCTAAAGAGTCGTGACAGAATCCAGCGCCTTCATTTACTGCACTACCTACAACAACACTCTCAAGGCAGCAAAACTCCATGAGGCTGGACTTGATCTTGATAAACAGAAAGTATCTTTGTGTGAAAAATCGCCGAATATAAGAATTAATTGTTACAAAAAAGCTATTTTAAATTAAATTAATCGGTTTCAAATTGTTATTTTTATCACAATCAAAACACGCTTTGGTCTATCCAGTTCAAAGATTTATTACGAAAGGTTGATTCAATTTAAGGTTCAATCACTTAAAGTACGTAAGTTTTTTTCTTCAAAATGGAGGTACATTATACATGCACACGGAAGCTTGATTTGGGCACTCTCTTATACATTTTGGACTGTTTCAATTCACAGCTCTACAGCCGCGGGTGGGCTTAGATCTGGTAAAATGCGCCATTCTCTCCTATCACTTTTTTTACTGCCAGCCGGACACTGCAATTGCCTTTCGGTCTTGTTGGACTCCATCGACCCACCTGGGTATCAGTCTTCCAGGGGGTCGTCGGCCATCAGGTTTGCCACCAGTAGTCACCATCCAGGTACAGCGTAGAAGATTCGTCTTTGTATTTTTCTTTCAAACACGAGTCTTTCGGTTTTCTTGGTTAGAACCCATAAGTCATTTTCGAGGCTTACGTAAGACTTGGACGTTGTAGCGTTTTGTAAATGAGTAGTTTAGATCTTCTAGATCAACCTACAGCGTAAATATTTGAAAAGGTTGAAGAAAAATCTATTAGCGGCTTGAATTGTTCTATTGATTTCCACGTCCACCTTGTTTGTATAGGCAACCGTGAGCCAAGAAGATAAACGCTGTTACCTCTATAGTTTGGCCGAATCCGCTGTACCACTCCTGAGGTATGCGCGCGGCGAGACGGGGGGGAAATATAGGCCCTCGTCGGTCGCTGAGATCCATCAGTATGCCATCAACGCTCACGGCGGCGATAGGTAGCTTTTGTACCGTACTGAATGTCAGATGCACACGAGATAAATATGAAAAGATGGAGGAGCGCTATCTCGTGATGTCAAGACCATCAAAGAAAGCTTTGAATGTGAAAGTGATCGCGATAGTAGAATTTATATTATTATCGATCCATTAATAATAAATTTGCTGAACGACTCCAATTCAACTTCCAATGGCGAAACGGAAGATGAAATTGAATTAGAATCTATGTCAGAATATCTGTAGAAAATTTAGTTATAGAAAAATATAATCTTTACATAATATAAACATATTTTCGTTTACCTACGATATCCTAAGAGCTATCCGACAATATCGATCTCATGTGTACTCTTGCTGTTTTTTCCCCGGTCCCCAACTCGCCGCACTTTCCTAAGGAGCGGTACAGCGGTTTTGGTCGAACTATACCAATAGTTATAAAAATTAAATGAAAATGAGAAGCTTGTATAACTATTGGTAACACCAATTTGGACACAGAAGGTGACTACGTTTAATTTAGCTTTTTCCTGCCTTTCTTGACTCTTATTACAAGGCGTGGTAAGCATGTTTCATGGCAGTTAATTTCGCTCTATCAGATCCAAATCATCGACATAACCCAGAATTTGAACTGATTTCAAAGGAATGGTATCGTTCATTTAAATTTTTGAGTTTTTCTGCACTTGTCAAGTCTATATTGAAGAGTAGGAATGAAAGAACGTCCTTGACAAGGACCACCGAAATTTCGGAAGGGCTCTGATCAGCATCCTGACAACACTAGCCGAACTTCTCAGAGTCATTTTGGTGAATGCTATTTACTCTTTGATTGCAGGAAAAATAATTACTGATTGAAATCAAGCAGGGTTGACATGATTTATATCAATAAATCATGTCAACCCTGCCCAGTACCGCGTAGGTACCCGATATTTTGAAATGCTATAAGACGAAATGAAATATATTAAGTTATGTCGTTTCGGTATTAGTATATAAATTTCCCGAAATTTCCCGGGAAATGAATTTGGATTTCCCGGTTCTTAAATGGGCCAAAAATTTCGGGAATTCCCGGGAATTTCGGAACCGGGAATTCCCGGGACCAAACCCTAATATAGGTACCTTCATTTAAACTGATTTAAACATATATACACTTGATGATGTTGTAATATAATTTTAAACATAATTAAAAATTATTATTATATTGTAGGAATACAAAACAAACAAAAAACATATAGGGATTTTACGCAGGAGAGAGTAAAAACTAAAATAAAAACAGACAGACGGTAATTTTGCATAAACATACTCTATCAAACACATGCTCCTATCTAATTATAAATTACAAATGGTTGGCTGTAAAAGGGCCTAAAATAATAATAATTATAATAGTTAAACAATAATCAAAATAAAATTATTAATACAATGTCAAAAGAGCAGCTGTATATGGGCTTTGTCATTCCATTAATATGGTGCACAGCTACTCAATAAATGTGGCACTATTACCGTGTATAGATATTAGATACACATATGTCTAGATGAATCATTACATAGAATATAATGAATGATCGATCACTGATCAAGTGATCTGTCATCTAATACTCAATACAACAAGCTCTGCTTAGCTTGGGGCTAGATGGTGCTATATGGATTGTCCAGCATTATTTATATTGCTTACACAAGCAACAACAATAAAACTTTACATTATATTGCATTGTACAAACAAGCCTGAAAAACAAACAGAATCAGCTGTAACGAGTAGGTAGTTGAATTGGGCTGAAATTCGTAAATCAGGTCATGGAGCGCGCTCTTTTTACCAATAGAGACGTATTGGTAAAATTTACATTCCTGTCCTACGACACATACTTGATAGATGATCAGGAGTAAAGACACTTAATTCAGATGGGTAAATTTATTTGTAGGTAGGTACCAAATCAAATAAAAAAAAAATTATATAATGTTTTTTTATTAATTTATTTAGTACAAGGTTTGCGTTTCGTATCATGCTCGCTGCGCCAATGGTATGCATATTGACCGGTGTAACGGGGGGTGTAATGTAACCCCATAACTTCGGACAATATGCATGAGGGTGATATTTATGTCCTAGTACCAACCAATATAAAAATCCTGGAATAGGTATGTATATGTACATAATATAAAAATGGAAAAAGCTGAGTAAGTGTATTTTATTTTTGGCGCCTCTATCTCCCACTCAACCTTACCTCACTACACAGCGCACATCATAAGGCAATAAGCAACAAATTGGTCCATTTGCAAGCAACGGGCTCAAAACGTCCCAAATATTTGTCTAGAGTGGCCCATTCCGACTGGGCCATTCCACAAATTAAACTGGCCAACTTTTGAGTGCGGAAGTTGGGCCTTAAATATCCTATGCACGGTGTAAATGTTCGGACCACCTAACTGTTTTTACTTACGAAGCACAGGAATTATGTCTACTCGCCGCTGTAAACCTGAAATATCGTTGCACTTGTATGTTCGAGTACATTATTTTAATAATAAGTAAGTAGTTAATGGTATACGTAAGGTAAGTAATGAATTACCTATTCCCAATGAATTAATATTGTTTGGCGTTTTAAATTTTATCAAAAATTCACTCTGAATCTTCTATTGCTTAGCAAAAGCGCAACATGGGTCGTGCGTGGTATCGCACATTACAATTATTGGTATATTCGGTTTCATAAAAATTCGAGGTAGATAAGCGTTCGTTTTGTCACCATCACAATATGTACTCTCCTCTAGTAATAATAAAGTCTATCTATTACACCATAGTCGTCAACACAGCCCGGCAAGTTGATGCGACATTGCAGTTTACTTGTAGGTGAGATTTTGTACTATGATCCATTTGTCATAAAGCTGTAAATTATGTCAACAGATTCCAATTAGGTACAAAAATTAAAATTCACATGCATACTTACTGCCGAAACGTTGGAGTCAAGATAAAGAGTTTTAATTGCACAATATTAATTGAAGAAAAAAGCAATTCCATTATGTTTCAAAATACGTAGTTGTTATTTAGATGTTTATATAAATTAACTAACTTAGCTGATAAATAGAATAAGTAGCCATCTTATTTTAATTAACCTAGCTACTATTAAAATAACATCATAAAGTTTGTTAAACATAACTTTACGACACAAGATTTATCCTAGTGTAAAGTTTGCATTTGTAAGTTTAACCTAAATAAGCTACCTACACTTACCCTTATAAATAAGTATGTCTAAGCTGTTTGTGTCTCAAATAAATGATTTATTTATTTATGGTTATTTATTATGATTCAAAATCGTCAACAATAACGTTAATTTGAGGGTTTGTTTATCATTTGTCCAGGTGCAGGGTTTAAAAAAATCGAATATAGTGTCGGAGGCGCGGCGGGGGCGGTGCGGGTCAACAACGCAAGTAGGTAGAAACTTGGCACTAGGTATCTACAAAAGAAATATCCAACCGTGTATCCAGGTTGTTAATTTTAGTTGTTCTGTGAGGTTAGCTAATTTTCTTTTTGGGAATGGCCCTATCTTAGCCCATTAAACTTCTGTTGTTGGCCTGTTAGGGAGTTTGACCTTTTGGTGAATGAAGGGCGGCCCAAGCATTTTAGTTCAGAGTAGTATCAGGGTAGTAGTTAAGGAGTACTACCTTCCCAAAATAGAATCTTTACTTCCGTAGGTTTTACGATTAGGCGCTGTGGTCCTCCCTGTGAAAATGCTTGGGCTTATGGCATGCCCATTTCTAGGTCAAGTCAGATGTAAGTTAAGTAGGTACCATTGATTAATTAAAAAGGGAAGATGAGGTACTAGTTTCTCGAAAATGGCAACCTCACATTGTGTAAAATTGTGTGCTCCCACCTCAGTCACCGTCGGACCGGGGCGGCGCGGCGGCAAAGGGCGGTCGTGATACGCGTGAAATATTGTTGTCTCGGTCTCACTTCGATCTTAGATACGTCTTTCCGTCTTTGTTCTTCTTTGTATTGCACAGGACTAAACGGAAGGAAAACTGTGAGCGTATGTGTTTGCGTGTAGTTGTAACACACGCCAATTTTTGGGTAAGCGCTGGGAGAACGTAACCTATCTTCCCTTTTTAATTAATCAATGGTAGGTACGTATTCGTATTCGTGATTGTTATCATCATCAAATCTTACTTATGTATCATACGCTAGCAGCGCCTCACCTCGCCACGCTAGATCCCATTCACGTAGGAATTCCGAGATAAAATATAAGTTTCGAAAATTATTTCATCATTAAAAGGCTTACTTTTCAGGGAGTGACATAAGGTATATTTTACCCCGGATTCCCACGGGAACGGGAACTACTCGGGTGAAACGGCGAGGCGCTGCTAGTAATATATTTAAGTACTTATCTCTGTTTACCGTTAAATAAAAGAAAATAAACCAATAACTGGAAATTCTTTGAGTGAGACTCACACTAATATTATAAATGCGAAAGATTTTATGGATGTATGGATGGATGTTTGTTGCCTCTTCACGCCATACATAACTACTGAACGGATCGGACTGAAATTTTGCATACAGGTAATCCTAATCCAGGAATCAAACATAGGCTACTTTTTATTCCATAAATCCGTTCCCGTGGGATATGAGTGTGAGCGAGAGAGAGAGAGCAGATACTCAGATAGTAATTTAGATTTAATTTACGAGTCATCTAAATTCCAAATAGACCTGCTAGAAATAAAAGCTAAGCCCTTTCATAGATTATGGGCCATGGTGACTCAAGCGCATACACGAGTGAAAGTGGCGCCGCTTATATCTTTTAATAACGTTTCTTATTATATTAAAAATCCATCGCACAGTTTGTGGTATCTATTACAAGTTTGCCTCTGTAATAGTTTTACTTTGTAAAGCTTAGGCAGAGATAGGTACTATTAGGTACGAAGTTGCCCTTTTCGGCCAACAAACTTTATTTTCGCATCTCTGCCTAAACTATACAAGATAAAACTATTGCAGAGGTATTAAAAAATAGCTTATTAATAGATACTACAAACTGGATTTTTAAAATTTCCTGTGTTTAACGTGATAATATGATAGAATAGGTGGCTGTCATATTGGCTCGGGTATGCGCCTTAAATAAAAACATAAGCAAAAACATACCACTTTGCCTATTCGAAGTAGAAAGGCGATGCATACGTACACGCATTTTGTCCCCTTTTA
Source organism: Eupithecia tripunctaria (assembly GCA_955876795.1). NCBI lineage: Eukaryota > Metazoa > Arthropoda > Insecta > Lepidoptera > Geometridae > Eupithecia > Eupithecia tripunctaria. The sequence goes on from OY041622.1 coordinate 5,650,294, forward strand.
CTTTAACCGACGACGACGACGGGAGACAAGTATGGGACATATTGTAGATTGAAAAAGTTTCACCTGTCACTTACAGGGACGGATGGGAATTGTGCCCATTTGTTCCCCTTAGCTGAGGGCTCATAGCAGGGGATAATACTTATGTATGGTAGGTAGGTAAGTACTTTTTAGGGTTGCGTTTTATGAAAATTTGGCCGTGCTTTAGTATTGTACCTGCGGTAGGTATGACAAGAACAATACAATTTTTCAGGAGTGTAATAATAATAACTGAACTATAAGGGTCTGGGAGGTCATGGCTTAGAATTTGCACCACCCCATCTCTTCCCGTGGGTGTCGTAATACGCAACTAAGTGATATCCACCGGGGGCGGGCAGCAGCGCCCCCTGCAGAACAATTCTACCACCGAACTGCGATTTCTAACCCGCATGCCCAGCGTTGGGATTATGGGCATTACCCCCATTAGATAATGGCGGTGGACCAATACAGGCTGCTGTGGTTGAAGGATCCTTCATTCAAATCTCTTGTCAACGAGATTATCACGTCTGGAGAGAGACTGATTGTTAAATATAATGAATGTATAAAATCAATGTCGCAAATAAATCAAAACCTATTGAATCATGAAAAATTCACCCCAAAACAATTCGGACATCATAAGCCGTAAAAGCTGTGTGGTGCTGGCTTAGAATTTGCACCACCCCGACTCTTCCCACGGGTATCGTAAGAGGCGACTAAGGGATATCTACCGGGGGCGGGCAGCAGCGCCCCCTGCAGAACCAATCTTTCACCAAACTGCGATCCTCAATACGATCCGCATGCCCAGCGTGGGGATTATGGGCATTACCCCCATGAGTTAAACGCTAATAAGGAGTTTATCAGGGGGAGGCCTGCGTCCAGCAGTGGACTAACACAGGCTGTTAAGGTAGGTAAGGTAAGCCGTAAAAAAGAACAGTCATTTTGTAGCTACGAGTATAATCAACCCACCTACTAACTCAATTTGCTTGAATTTTAGCCGAACACTCTTTTTATGAATCAGACTGGAACTAATACGGTTTATTATTAATATTATTATTTATTTGTTGGCAAGTAGTTTTGTTTCTAACCGACTTCCAAAAAAAAAGGAGGAGGTTATCAATTCGACTGTTTTTTTATGTATTGTTCCTCTCCAACTTTTGACTGGGTGGTCCTATCTTCATGTAATTTTTTTATATGAAAGCAGGTGCTTCCCATTTGGTCCCATTTTAATTTTGTTCAGTTCTGACAATCGGTGAAAGAACTATAAAATCGAAGTCGGTTTAAGTATAGTTTTTTAAAACAAAATAATTATGTTTTTCATCTATTTTGATTGCTTCGTTTGCAATGATAACACTAATTCATGTCCCGGTTATGAATCAGGCTAAAGTAAAGCTGTGTGTACACTGCAGCGGGCGTATCGCGAAACACAGCGTTACATAATTGCTGTGCGGGTGATAAAGCACGCTTCGAGAATCGAGATGGAGAGGGTTATGCGAGATGTAAACAGTAGGTAAGGACTAAATTTACCTTTGTTGATGTTTTTTATTTTTATTTTGCAAAAAGGAGTTACCTACTGAAGTTTTAAGAGGTAGTTGCATACATACTAATAATAATATTGAACTACATTTTTTATGTAACCGTGTATTAGTTAGATTTACAGCTATACCTACCACTTTATTTTTTTATTCTGTTTGCGATGTGATTTTCTGTTGGGTAATAAATAAATAAATAAATTCTAACTATAGCAGATACAGAAAAAAAGGGAAAAATATTCCCGACTCCGACATTATATATTCAAAAATAGGGAAGTAAAACGTTATATAGTGACGTAACAAGGTAATATCGGAGAGCAAAAATCAATATTTGTTTGAGACGACCTCTGTGGCGCGGTGGGCGAACGTCCACCTGCGACACTGGAGGTTGCATAACACAAGCTCTGCTTAGCTTGGGGCTAGATAATTCTGTGTGAATTGTCCAGCATCATTAAATTAAATATTAAATTAAATGAAACATTCTGCAGTTAGCTCAATTGTTTCAATTGTAAATACTAGTTCTAATTTATTTCTATTACACTCGAGAGCAATGAATCCGGGTCACTTAAAGAATCCTAAAAATCGTAAATTGGAGTATTGAAGATTGGTCAAAAGTTATGTTCTCCGACGAATCAAAATTTATGCTCTACAAGCACGATGGAAGACACAGAGTGTATCGAAGACCAGGGGAAAGATTCAAGCAAGCATGCATCGAAGAAAAAGTAGCCTACGGTGGTGGGTCTGTACTTGTGTGGGCCGGAATTTCTTCTGAAAGTCGCACAGAGCTGGTGATCATAGAAAACGGCTCTTTAACTAGCGTAAGATATGTGGAAGAAATCCTCAATGATCACGTTGGTCCATTTATGGTCAATTTAGGTGAGGATGTTATATTTATGCTTGACAATGCCCGACCTCATACAGGTAGGATTGTGAATGACTACCTTCAAGAGATGAACATTACTCGTATGGAGTGGCCAGCGCGCAGCCCGGATATCAACCCGATCGAGCATGCTTGGGACGAGCTAGGCAGATGCGTAAAACAACAAAACCCTCCCCCAATCACGCTTCGTGAGCTCAAAATTGCTCTCACAGAGGAATGGGAGAATATTCCCCAAAATCGTATAAGGAACTTGGTGTACAGCATGCCAAACCGCGTAAACGCAGTAATGGAAGCACGAGGAGGCAATACGAAGTATTAAAATTCAAGAAAATCGTAATAAAGTTCAAAAATTTCATGTTTCCTATTTTTGTTTTAAGGAGAGATCAGCAGTTTTTTTCTTTATGTAATTTTGTGTTAATAAAATGTATGGTGACTCATATTTTTTTTACTTTCATTTAAGGAGTATTACATTGTCTATTAAATACAATTTATTGCATTAACCTATCATTTTTAGTTTCCGAGATTTTTAACATTCTTTAAGTGACCCGGATTCATTGCTCTCGAGTGTATTTGATTGTAATTGTTTTTGTCATTTAACAATACTTATATATAGGTATTTATCAAAACTTGAAGACACGAATTGGTAAGTAATTGTACCTATTATTAATATATTTCTTGTTTTTCTGTAAATTTTGCTATCAAGCATTACCTACTTAATTGTTGTCCACACTACCCAAAGTTTAGCAGGTAGATAATTCCATCTAGCATTATGTTTGCCCATGTACAAATTTTATTTGCAATAAAGTATGTTTATTCTTTCTATTCTATCTAAAACTTAAGCTCAAGTCAATCTTTACCTAACTTACCTATTATGAAGTTACCTAATCTTGACTAACAGAATTACATCCAAAACATCAAGCATTATAATGATAACCTACAACTACTACTATAAGCGTAAGCGTACTAGCTAAATCAGTGAGCTGTTTAGTCTAACCTCTTGGATCCACTGGTGGACAACTTTGGAACTTTCAGCCATTTTTGTCTTTGTCTGCCTCCACCGATTACCAAAAGTAAGCCAGATCATCTGGGCCGACCCCAACGAGGTCCGACACAATATCTTCTTCCAACCAAACCTTACCAATAGGCCCTGCAATCAGTTTGGAGGCCTAATAATTAATAACTAACAAACTTCTACCTTCTAGCTAGTAACATATTTATGTCTCAAGAATTCATCTTCAGAATAAAAACTTAAACAAAAAGGTACGCAATAAATACCCGATTAATTATCATTAATAATGTAAACAACTTGCGATAGTATAAAAAGTTATAAGACAAAACGCTCTTTGAAAATGTTGACACGTTATCATAAGGTAAGGCTTCCATTAAAATTGTATCTCCACGTCCGTAAAATGTCGTTTGCAGCTAGGCTCTTCAAAACCTATTATGTATTCTGCGTCCGAACTAAGACTGAAACATTTTCGCAACTGTCAACTCTCCCAAGATATCAGCGGCGACGGCGACGACGACGGCGCGGCGGCGGCGTGAGCAAGAATTAATTAGCTTACTAAAAACTTGACTCATTTCGCATATCGCCGTCCGTGATTGTAAAGACGGTTTCCACCGAAAGCGGACCCATTGTATGCGTCCACCTACAAATAGTTCTGGGGCAAGGACTGAACGAGCAAAAAGCGTTGGAATTAACTCCACCCGATTGTTACTCAACTCTCATTGGCTGATTACTATTTCGCGGTGTAAACGTGTTACCAGCTTAGGGCTCCTATATACGGACAGACCGGTATTAACCTACAATTAGTAGGTACTAGATGAGCCCCGCGGCTTTGCACGCGTTGTTCTTATGTTTGATTCCGGGATTAGAATTACCTGTGTGCAAATTTTCAGCCAGATCTGTGTTCAGTAATTTCGGCGTGAAGAGGTAACAAACATCCATACATACAAACTTTCGCATTTATAATATTAGTGTGATTAACTACTTATGTGATGTGGGTGGGTACGCAGGCACAAAAAACAAACCCACTCTGTACGTACAATGTCCCACTTCTGGTATACCTACCAACTTTTATGCGATCGTGTTTGATTTGGTATGAGGAAAAAAATCTACCAGAGAAAAGATAGTTTTTTTCTATTCTTATGCATCTTCCTCAGCCTGCTTTGCCTATTCATATATTACAGCTATAATTTGGGCACGTGAGAATTTAGCACGAATTTGTACCTATCTGCCATAATATTTTTATTTATTCAATATTGACTTTCATAATTACATACATTTTACATAAAAAACTTGAATTACTTACGTTGACTTAAACGTAAAGTTTAACGACTTAAAACTTTGCACAAACCCCGAATTGGAATTTGTCTTGTTTCGCTAAGGCTTGCTAAGCGAAACAAGTACCTATAACGTGTCCATTTTGAATGAAGCATAAACGTAAACAAACCGCCCATACTTAACCTTTAATTCACTTTGTTGGCGCGTCCTTTTATATGTAATTTACATAACTTGTCGATTTTAGATCCTTCCTTCAATAAAAATTGTTTACAATTATATCTGAAACTCGACGCCAAGCAAGTGAGATTTTGTTATTTGTGTCGTATTTTGTTTACTAAGATGCTTAATTGAAATTGGATAAACCATAGGTACTTTTTGGTTTAGTGGGAGAGAAAGCCTAGCGGCTAAGCTATGTATGTGTCAGTGGACGAACACCTTAACCTGCGGGCAAAGTTTAGATTCATTTGCTCTCTGAACATGCGTTTGTTGGAGGTTGACTTAGGAAGTCTCATATCATCATAGATGCAAGTTTGGCGGCGGGCGATAGAGCAGATGGGAAAGTTTTTAGAGCAAACGGGAAACTTGCGGTGACTATTCGCTTTAATAATAAAACTGTTTGGATGCATTGACTTGTAATTATGGTTCTGCTCGGCTTCACTTCTGGTACAGTATTATCCTTTTTTAACCGACTTCAAAAATATTACGAGGTTCTCAATTCGACTGTATTTTGAACTGACTTCAAAGAAAGGTGGAGGTTCTCAATTCGACTGTATTTTTAAATTTTATTTATGTTTGTTAACTCAGAATCAGAACTGACTGGGTGGTTCGATTTTTATGATTCTTTTTTTATATGAAAGCTGGTGCTTTTCTTGCGGCCTCATTTTAATTTTGTTCAGTTCTTACAAAAGGGAACCATGAAAATTCATGAAAAAACCATAAAAATTGAAGTCGGTTTATAGTGTGTTAAAACAAAATTAATTTTATCCCGCTTAAGTATCAGGCAGACTACTTTCCGACTATGAGCGACGATTGTGATGAAATAATAAATTTTGACATTGTAAGCAAAAAAGCACTCAAAAGTTCTGAACAAAAGTTTTGTGCGGTAACAAACAAACAAAAAAACAGTCGAATTGAGAACCTCCTCCCTTTTTGAAGTCGGTTAAAAAGTTGTACGTTTCGTCCCTGGATGTATAAATTAACGGTTGAAGCACAGTTTAGCTAGCTGTAGATTGTCTACGCTTTCGACTAGTATTGATATGGATCAGTTAAGCTACCTGTAGATTGTTTGCACCTCCAACTGGTATTTATATTGATGAGTTCAGCTACCTGTAGATTATTTACGCTCCCGACTGGTATTGGATTTATTTAAATTACCATAATCATATTTATTCATGTATTACTTAGTTATTTATCATTTAGGGGAAGGTTGCTATGAATGGACCACATAACTTTACGACCTAATATCTTCCCTTATACTTATGAGTGATTAAATGAAACCGGTTTATTATTTTTATTTCTTATGATCTTTATTTATTATAATCAAACGCACAAACAAATTTGTGTCAATGTTGCCTTCTTTGGACCACGGGTAAGGTACCCGTGATTGGACCACTAGGTTGCCATCAATGGACTTAGAGATATTTGTTCTAGAGGTCCAATCATGGCAACATATTTTATATATCAATATTACTTACTTAATAATGACACACGAGGAGAAGCAAATTTATATAATTTTTCTCCGCTAACTCAAATTCAAATACCAGTCTATAATCTAATATCCGTAGGAGTAATGCCGTACAGGCAACCTTCTATCTCAAGAAAGTGCATACACAGCTCATTTTCTAGTTCTGGAGGAAGATCACTCTCAGATCCATGGTGTTCTTTGGCTTTTTGGTTAACTCCATCTAATCTTCGTTTTATAATAGCTCTAGGGTAGGGACTCGAGCGTATACCTATTCTGCTCGCTTCATTTAAAACGTTTTTTTTCGTTGCAGATTCTATAGCAAGGTTCATATTTGTTTCATTCCACGCAAAATATTTTATTTATTTCGGCGACACTCTGAAATATTATATACTTAGTATAAATACATAATTGTGGTTATCTGTAGTTTTTATCTCATAATCTTGACCAAAAAGTTATAAAATAAGTTGCTATCATTGGACCGGTCCAACGGTGGAACTCTCTTGCAGTCCATTGATGGCAACAAGGTACTAATTAAGAAAAATAAACCCAAACAATACATGGACATGATTAGACAGAATTGAATAACACTCATGGAATCACAATTAAATTATCGAATATTTCCTAATAGTCTACGCAGACAAATGTAAATACAATGATACTTACATGAAGTAGTTCTGAATCAAATTATTAGATTTTGATTGTCGCAAACACACTAACTTGCGTCAAGTCAATCCTCGTCGCGTGTCGCAGCGTAACTGAGGTTAAAAGGGGGTGCAACTGTGTCGCCACGAACTTGTTTCGACAGATTTAGTTGTCGCTAGCTTGCACAGTTTTGGAAATACCTTGGTGGTCCAATGAAAACACTAGTCCAATGGTCGCAACCTTCCCCTATTTATTTTTACTTTTCTTGTATTCGTGATAAAAAGCACAGTGTTTACCTCGGGGGAAAGTAACATTTAGTCCCTCGAACTATTAGCGCCCTCGCTACGGCTGCGCTCGGGCGCCAAGCCTCGCCTCGGGACCAAATAAGTTACTTCTTTCATCCCTTGTGTATCAATGTACTATGAAACATTTTCATTGGATCAACGCGTGCGAAGCCGCGGGGTTTAGCTAGTATTTTATACATATACTTTCCCTCCATACGACATAGCTATGGAACACCCTATACTTTAATAAAACCCTATTTTCGTCCCTCCGACACATGTGACCAAATTTCCATTCTTTGCAACACTGCAAAGATAAACCAGGTTTTATCAGAGCGTTAATTAATGTGGGTCGAAACCGCAGCTTTTTATAGAACCTGGACTTTAGTCCCGAAGGATTTTAAATTCGACTTTCAGGTAATTTTAACTCAGCGGTTTTGATGATAAAAAATCAGGAATACGTTTTATAACATTGTGGTTCGAAAGATACTTTTTAGGACACCCAATGATATTAAACATCATTGAGGACACCAGCATATTTAGCCAATTAAAACTTCATTTAGTGTATAATATAGTAACCAAGACAGGGCGCTATGGCGCTCATTAGGGGAGGCCTATGTCCAGCAGTGGACTAGTATAGGCTGATGATGATGATGATGATGATAGTAGGTAACCAAATTAAATTTTATTACAATAAAGTTTAATTGCCCATATTATATCGTCGGTGTGGGGCGAGAAGTCATTAAGTGCAAAAAGCTAGTTCCGAGATAATCGAGAACAAAGTTTTTTAAGCTTTTGCATAGCTTCTATCGCGGGCCTTGAGCGCGGGGACCGAATCCAGAAATTCCGTAACGAAAAAACCTTGACGTTTGTCTCTTTAGTTCAGCAACTCGCCTCTAGATGGCATTGCAATAGCTTTACCGCGGCAGTCCCCGAGTGCCACACGTCTTTTTTTTAAATCTCTAAATCGGTGTAACTCATTAAGGCTTGTAGTTACAAAAATGATTTCTATGAACAAAATAATTACGGATGATGTTGAGCAATTATTAATTATGATTATGTACCTGGAGACACCCATTTTGTCGAGATTTCGTGAGTCGCAATTACGTTTCCTCTTTTACAACTGACTATAATCTGGGTGCGCTACGAGGAATGCCTCTGTTTTTTAACAGAAATAGTAACGTTACCTATTTGTAACTCAAACACACAGCTCAAACACATACAATTTAAAATACAAGAACATAGAAAAGAAGACAGTTTGTTGGAGTTACATAATTATTTTGTTTTAAAAAACTATAAACCTACTTCAAATTTTACAGTTTTTTCATTAATTTTCATGTTTATATACTTACATGAAAACTAATATTACCATACTTCAAATTTTACAGTTTTTTCATGAATTTTCATGGATCCCACTGTCGGAATTAAACAAAATTAAAATCGGACCACACGGGAAGCACCACCAGCTTTCATATAAAAAAAGAATCATGCAAATCGGACCACCCAGTCAAAAGTTCTGAGGTAACAATCATAAAAAAACAGACGAATTGAGAACCTCCTTCTTTTTTTGAAAGCGGTTAAAAATGATCCTAGTCTCAGCATGAGTTTATCGAGATAGTGCGTCGAGATTTCGGTACGCTGAGTGTGGACTGCCATACCTACTGTTTACTACATAAGTAGTTAATGTTTACTTCATTGTCTATGGAAATTGAAAGTTATTTAATAGTTAATTAATACCTAGTTATAGTTAAGATTTGATATCTTGCTACTCAAACAGTCGGTCGGAGGAAGGGACGAAACGAAGATAATATTTTATTATTATGCCATCTAATTCTATCCACTAATTCGTAAGTCTATATTTTAATAGATCTACGAAAAACCGAGAGCGTCGAATATTTACATTAATTTCATCCGACGATTATTCAAATATCCGAAGTTAGTTGGCTGAATCCATTTGCATAAACTTAGCGAAGCGCATCGCTGCGACGATATGGAAGTGTCATTGCGATTTTTTTTACTTCTAGATTTGTCTTCTTTCTTTAAAAAAAAAAACTTTAATGTTTAAGAAAATACAAACATAAAATAGAAAAAAATTTAAACTAGTATTTACTTACTTGTATTTAGAATTAATTGAGCTACTTACTTACCAATTTAAAGTTTCGTCCAGGTTGCTTTTCTGCTCTCAATAAATGCTGGTGGTGCAAATTCTAAAATTTGCACCACCCCATATCTTCCCGTGGGTATCGTAAGAGGCGACTAAGGGATATCCACAGGGGGCGAGCAGCAGCGCCCCTGCAGAACAATTCTACCATCGAACTGCGAACCCCAACCCGCATGGCCCAGCGTGGGGATTATGGGCATTACCCCCCATGAGATAAACGTCAACAAGGCGCTAATCAGGGTTAGGCCTGCGTCCAGCAGTGGACCAATACAAGCTGTTGAGGTTGAGGCTTTTCTGCGCTGAAGATAATGTTCCATCGAGAAAACTAGTCTAACAGAATGACGCCGGGGCCATTCTGTTAGACCAGCCAGTCTGTTACTATACAATAAGCCTTTGACTATAGGAACTTTAAATAAATAATGTTGGACAATTCACACAGCATTATCTAGCCCCAAGCTAAGCAGAGCTTGTGTTATGGGTACTAGATAACTGATATACTTAATACAATTCACTACATATACCGTGTACATTTTGAATGAAGCATGCTAGGTATGGGTGGTTTGTTTACTAACATGCTTCATTCAAAATGGACACGGTATAGATAGTTTTTTTTTTTATTATACATAGAAAACATCTAGAACGTCCTGAACAAATATCTGCAGATCGTACAAACATTTGTCCCGATGCGGGAATCGAACCCGCAGAAGTCGTCGTTTAGTAAAAGCTTAGTATTGTGATACATCAGCTGATTCAATGATGCAACGATGACATCGCCTGCAGTCGACACGTGTAGTGTTGCCTTGAAGTCCACAATGGGCAACTTGCCATCAGATGAGCCGTAGCTTTTCTTTTTTGAACGTCTTCACTTACCAGGTGAGATTGTGGTCAAATGAATGTCTTTTTAACCGACTTCAAAACAAGGAGGAGGTTCTCAATTCGTCGGTTTATTTTTTGTTTCTTACCTCAGAACTTTTGACTGGGTGGTCCGATTTGCATTATTCTTTTTTTATATGAAAGCTGGTGCTTCCCGTGTGTCCCATTTTAATTTTGTTCAGTTATGGTTATGACAATGAGATCCATGAAAATTAATGAAAAAACAGTAAAACTTAAGTCGGTTTATAGGTAGTTTTTTAAAACAAAATTAATTATGTATTAACACTGTTGATAAGATGTGATCATCAGTTTCGCTAGGCTGGAGGTTTCTTTCTAAGCTACCATGGCAAGAAATCTATCAATATCACACATTTTCTTTGCAGATTTCGTCCGGTAATATATTTTTCTATCGATAGAGAGGGCAAGGGGCGTCGTATGTTATCCAGAGCCATTATTTTGAGCTAAGTGTTCGAACATTAATCAAAAAACTGAGAAATTGAGAACATGCCTTTTGCAGACGTTTAGGCTTTATTTCTAAAGGTAAGTTCCTAATACCTTTATAGCTTCATAGGGAATTCATCGTTGGGATTTTATGAATTTGTATAGATATGAATTTATATATATTAATCACTTATACTAAAAATGTGAAACTTTGGATGTATGAATGGAAGTTTGTTATCTCTTCACGCCAAAACTACTGAACGGATCGTGCTGAAATTGTTCATACAGGGTATTCTATTCCTGGAATCAAACAAAGGCTTTACTTTTATCCCATAAATCAGTTCCCGTAGAATGTTCGCGAGATATACCCCGGCCCATCCTACCTAACCTAACCCTACTAATATTACGAGTATAAACGTGAAAGTTTGTAAACATGTCTGTATGTATTTAGATATGTTTGTTGCTCTTTCACGCAATAACTACTGAACAGATCGGCCTTAACTTTTGCAAATAGGTAGTTCTAGGCCTAGAATAACACATGGGCTACTTTTTATCCCATAAATCAGTTCCCGTGGGATAGACGTGCGAAGCTGCGGGGCGCAGCTAAGATTCAATAATGTATTCATAGAGTTTGGATTGTGAGGCGTGTGATGTCACTCTCCCCGATATGACAACCACTCAAGAGTTTAAACGCGTTTACGAAAACGAAGTTTTCATCCGACATTAAAATGGATGCGTCGATCTATCCGATGACAGCTTAGATTTATATTGATCGGGTTTAATTGCAACGGTAAAATCAGACCTAAGAAGAAGAGGGAGACTAAACTGCTTATGAGCGCCGTACTATTGAGTACGTGTATTACTACATACTTTAACGCATTCACTGCCCAGTCTCCAGACCTGTGCTGCGGGTCGCATCGCCCCGCATCGCGGCGGCCGGCCGCTTCCTGGACACCTGCGTCTTGGGCCATGAAGGTTAATTTAAGGCCCATACACCAGTGAAAGTGGCGCCCCCAATTATATTATCTTATTACCTATTACGTTAAACACAACAAGTTTTAAAAATCCTACGTTCAGTTTGTGGTATCTATTATAAGTTATTTATTAATTCCTCTGTAATAGTTTCATTTTGTAAAGCTTAGGCAGAGATACGAAGTTGCGCTTTTTGGCCACCAAACTCTATTTTTGCATCTCCTCCTAAACTATATGAGATAAAATTATGAAAGAGGTATTAAAAAATAGCTTATAATTATAATAGATACCACAAACTGAACGTAGGATTTTTTAAAATTCCTATGATAAATGTAAAAATATGATAAAATAGATATCGCTGTTGGGTCTGACTTAATAAATGAATTTAATTTATACGTCTGTTCCAGTTACTATTTAATCTTTGGATGGAGGACTAAACGTCATACGCGGATGGTATTATTCTTACAGAACAATTTAATTAAACGCGCTAGTTGGATGAGCGGAACGTGTGTTATGTTATGAATTTTAATTTTTTAGATTCAAATTGGATGAATTGAATTATAACGCTTGAATTTATTTTATTTTACACAGTTTTACTTTGTTTGTTTCTAGTTTAAATAATAATTGTATTTCCTAAGTTGCGAAAGGATTCGTTTTAATTTGTTAAATAGTTATAGAAATAGAAAATAAGTTAAAGTTATATTAAAAACAAACACATCTTATATTTGAACTTACAAAGTCTTATCTCATAACTGTGCTCATAACTAAATAGCAGTCAATAAAAATAATAAATACTTAAAAAAATATACTGCCAAGACATTTACTTCAGTAGAGAACATTTATGATTTATTTTCGAGTAGCTATCAGTTTTAATTTGCTCGTTCATTGAGATTTTATCAATTTACTTCTACGTTTTGCAATAAATATATTATAGTAAGTATTCTGACTATTTTATTATTCAGAATCAGAATATAAGCGGGTTAATTATGAACCTAGTTTGTGTTGGAAGAACACCAAAGTTGAATCCACAGATCACAGAAACTCTGTGGTTGAATCTGTAATTCTGTAATTCTTTAATGTACACAAATAATACATAGAATGAACTTATATTAAAAGATATGTACAAAGGCGAGCTTAACCCTGTTAAAGAGTTTTCTTCCAGCGAAACCTTAGATAAAGGAAAGGCTGTGGAATAGGTAGAGGAAGTGTACAAATTACAAATATAATAAGTAATAATAATACATAATAATGCTTATAATAAACATACATAGAATAAAATGATAATAACTAAAATAAACCTAATAAATACCTATATAAATAAATACACCTTTATAATATATATACTATACTTATATCATAGTATTTATGATAATAGAAAGTGCTCTTTGATCTTAGTTTTAAATATGCTCAGCGACGGACTTGCTCGAATTTTATGGGGGATAGAGTTCCACAATCTGACTGCTTGCGCGGTAGAAGAGCCTCCAGGCCTACTAGAAAGACGGAGTGTTCAATTTATGGTTTCTAATCTATGGGGCTGTATACAACCGACTGCCGGAGCTTGTCATCCAACTTTGTACTGATATTATAACTGCAAAAGATTGTGTAAATGTTTGATACCTAACCTACTTTTTTTTACGGAACTACTATACGGATGAAATTTAGTATGTAGATAGTTTAGGTTATAGAATAACACAAAATAAAATTTAAATTAATTTTCTAAAATAAAAACTTCCCCTGTATTAAATCCTAACTCGATGCCTGTATTAGAATAATTTCATGAGTAACAGGCATTGATTTATTAAAAACGAAGATGAGGTACTGGTTGCTCGAAAGTGGCAAACTAAAATTGTGTAAAATTGTGTTCTCCCACATCAGTCACCGTCTGACCGGCGGCACGGGCGGTCGTGATTCGCGTGAAATATTGTTGTCTCAGTCTCACTTCGGTCCTAGATACGTCTTTCCGTCTTTGTTCTTCTTTGTATTGCACAGGACTGGAAATATAACTGTGAGAATATGTGTTTGCGTGTAGTTGTAACACATGCCAATTGTTGAGTAAGCGCTGGGAGAACGTAACCTATCTTCCCTTTTTAAATCAATGGTAACAGGTGACTCATTTCTCTATACGATTTGAGGCACACTTGGTATGAACGTGACGTGATGTTTTTGTATATCATACGTCCACGTATAGCAAAAAACTTACCCACTTATTCATAATGGTCTGCTTACATAAAACAGCTGCTAAGTAGTGTACTCAGTCTGACTTATGCCAATAGAAGACAGAGCAGTGTGCTAAGTTAGCAGACAATTATGAATAAGGGGGTCAATGATTACAATGATTAAAAAAAGTATATTATTTTATTTTAATTTTGTCATTTCATCACTACAAGAAATTTGCCATAAATAAAACTCTAATAAGTAAGGATTTTTTATTCAAAGAAAATATTATAAATCAATCAATTTATCAACAATGTGTTTGTCATTATAACATTCTAAACAGAATGCTTCTTCACACCCTACGCACTCAGTTTGTACATGCTTTGAAATTTTCAATTTGGTATAACACCCATTGCATCTTTTTCGGATGAGTTTATTGTTTGCACCTCGAGGTATATCTTGTAGATAATGTCCAGAAATGCTCGAAGAAGCCTTTGATGATCTTGTATACCTACGGAGATTGAAAATGTGTTTACATAATGAATCATTGACACATGTTACGTGACTAAAAAAAAAAGACGTGTGGCACTCGGGGACTGCCGCGGTAAAGCTATTGCATAGCATTTTTTATCCTGAACTAAAAAGACAAGCGTGAATCAGCGTGATATTTCTAAAAGTCATTAAAAGTTCTGCTATTCATCGATATATGGCAAAATTAATAAGTATCACCGCTGTGCCGGTCGGAGTGGGGGTGTTAGGTTATTTTCGTTACGGAATTTCTGGATTCGGTTTCCACGCTCAAAGCCCGCGATAGAAGCTATGCAATAGCTTAAAAACTGTTTAACAATATTGATTATTATAAAGTATATTAGTTATTTTTATGATATTGATGATTGATAGTGATGTTATTTAGCGTAACAATAAAAAAAAACCTGTGAACGTGGGTTGTTGGAACAGAGAAGTTGGCAACTAACAAAGGGTTTATAAAAAAGGGTGGTAAAGTTTCTATAGAAAATTATTATTTCGATTCACTTAAAACTTGATAGGTACATGTTAACTATAAAGTTTATAATAAAAGGCGCATTTTTTATATTTACCTAGGTACTACATAATTTTATGGAGTGTATCCCATCTGGCCCGGTGACTTGGCCCGGCGCCGGGCCAAGTCACCGGGCCAGATGGGATACACTCATTTTATGCATACAAAACTTCCGGAAAGCAATAAATTTCTGAAATATTTTCACAAGCGAAGCCACGGGGCGCAGCTAGCTTACCAATAACAGGATTTTACTCATGTTGTTCATGTGATTTTATAAACGATGATTAAAGAACAAGTTTTTTTTTGGACGGATTTTTTTGGCTTTGTATTAATGGATAGGTGAAAAAAGGAAGCTATAATTGTAATTATAATCTAATTGTCTTTTTCAATTCCATTTAGTCGGGGGTTTTCCAAAAATTATTTCTTCCTTTTACGATTACCTACTATTTATTATATCCGACGCGGGTTTTTCAAAATTTTTATTTTGTTATCATTTTACTGTCCTTTTGTTACTTTTCATGCTGAGCTGCCAATTTTGTAGACGGACCTAAGTACACTTTTTTCTTTTTCCTTGCTCTAAAATGTATACCTACTTATGTTCTGTCTATAAAATAAATATATTTTATTATTATTATTTTCTTTATGTGTGGTGTTGTGTACCTAAGTAATAAAGAACCAATCTATCTGACTAGCCCATAAAGACATTATCAGGGCGCGAACGACGCGCCTGTTCCTAGAGTCGAATCATCATGATGATGTTGACGTTGGTGCTCTTTCAACACAAACCAGGTTCGTAGTTAACCCACTTACATTTTACAATGGATTACGCACCACGCGTGTCTTGATTAGAACCGTAATCACCATGATGATGTCGACGACACGTTGGTATTCTTTTAATAGGTTCGAAGTAAACGCTTACGTTTATAATGTATCACACTAATATTATAAATGCGAAAGTTCGTATGGATGTATGGATGGATGTTTGTTACGTCTTCACGCCAAAACTACTGATCGGATCGGGCTGAAATTTTGCATACAGATAATTCTAATCCTGGAATCAAACATAGGCTACTTTTTATCCCATAAATCAGTTCCCATGGGATAGAAATCACCTTTAAACGTTCCCATAGAAATAACGCGTGCGAAGCCGCGGGGCGCAGATAGTTACTTATACATACTTCCTGGGCCGTCCACGTGCACGTCGTTCTATGCCGGTCCTATTTTTCTGTAAGAAAAAAAGAAAAAAAATACTGGTCATCCACTCATCATCAAGACTTAATCTAAAGGAGCTTGTAGAATATAACTAAGTATTTAGAATAGGGCAATGCCCATATTCCCACGCTGAGGGTTATGGGCTAATGCCCATAACCCTAAGTAGACCTAGAGTAATGCCCTTAGTTTCTGTGATCTGTGGTAATCCACAGATCACAGAAACTAAGGGCATTTACTCTATACTCTAATCTCCCGCGTGGGGATTATGGACATTATTCTATTCCTATTTTAAATACTTAGTTATATTCTACAAGCTTTTACTCTGCTGTTATCCCCTATGAGATAAAAGACGATTAAGTTCTTATCAGGGGGAGGCCTGCGTCCAGCAGTGGACCAATACAGGCTGTTGAGGTTGAGGTTGAGGTATGGCAATGCTGATGTGCTGCGTTTGTATCTACTCACCAGCTCTCGGGTCAAGCGTCGCTTCGACCAGATGCTTTACAAACCTGAAGAGCTTTTACATTACTATAATATATCTGTGTCGATGCACAACAGATATTAAGTTATGCAGACTTATTTACAAACTATACCGTGTCCATTTTGAATGAAGCATAAACGTAAACAAACCGCGCATAATTAACCTAAAATTCACTTTGTTGGCGCGTCTTTTTATACGTAATTTACATTACTTGTCGATTTTAGGTCCTCCCTTCAATAAAAATTGCTTACAATTATATCTGAAACTCGACGCCAAGCAAGTGAGATTTTGTTATTAGTATCAATTATAATATCATTGATTACTGATAAGTGTCGTATTTTGTTTACTAACATGCTTCATTCAAAATGGACACGGTATAGTAAGAGCGATTTTAAGTTTTAAGATTTTTTTTTAATCAGACTTATATCAAGCAAATTTGTCTGGATATTTAATCTGTAATCTGTAACTTTATTTTTTAACTATAGGTACTCTCTTCTAGAATCACGCTAATATTATAAATACGAATGTTTGTATGGATGTATGGAAAAAACTACTGAACGGATCGGGCTGAAATTCTTATCCTGGAATCAAACATAGGCTACTTTTATCCTAGAAATCAGTTCCCTTAGGATAAAAATAACCTATAAACGTTTCCAAAGGAATAACGCGTGTAAAGCCGCGGGGCAAAGCTACTTCAATATAATTCTAATTTGCTGATACAATTTTATTCTTACCTTTTCTGTTTCTTCTGCGCTCTCAAAAACGTTTTTCCTGTGCTCTTTTAACAATGTCCTTGCTTCTACAACGTCTTCTTGGTCTATTGGCCTTAACCTCGACTTAAAGTTACTCGTAGTAAGGACTGTGGATGGACCGCCATCATCAACAATGAATTGACGTCGACTGTCTGGGAACCATCGACTAGTTTCAAGAGGGCCGAAAATAGCAGGTTTCTTGTAAAACAGATCGTGCGCAGTCACAACTAAGTTATTACCGAGCATCCTCGTTCTTATAGTGTTGTTCAATTGATTCTGTATAATAGAACATCCTAATTGCCAAATCTTGCTATCTGCAGTTTTCATCCAAGCTCCAATTTCATTCATTATTATCCTTGTTAAGTATTTATCATCGTCTATTCGATTGTTACTGGTTATCTCGCATGTTGGGCATATAAACTTCATCGTGTTCTGTAGAGAGTAGCATGTCATTGCGCAAGTATGGTTTATGTTAATTTCTTCTGGTGTTCCAATTTGCATGAATAGTTTGAAGAGTTCATTCGCTACTTCAATATCGATTACATTGATGGGTCTCAAGAACATGAACTCTGTGTTTTTATCGACGTATATCATGAGTGTTGAAAATCTGGTATCGCATACTAGGCTCATTTGATACATGAAGCAGACAGTTCCTCTAACACTGGCTCCCGTATTGTTTTTCTTGCAGCTCTTGCAAAAATATTGAATTAAATCGTAGCAGATGCTTGGTAGTTGTTTGTATGCGAGATTTAGAGGATTCTTTTCTTCTGTTTGTGCCTTTATTAACTTAGATGGTGCATGGTTATTTTCTAGATGTATTTTCATAAGAGTTTCGTAAATACTTGTTAGGGATGGTAGGGGCGGAATTACGACGTGTAGCTCACCTTTATCTCCATCTTTGTAGGTTATTACCTCCATACCACTTTGATTATTAACGATGTAAGGTTCTAGTCTTCTTGAAACTCTCATTGAGTTTACGTCTTGTAATGAAATAATTTTTTCTTCACTGAGGGTATTTCCTTCATCTTCAAATAGAAATATAGATTCTTTTCTTTCTCTGAAAAAAGAGGCTCGTAGATGTAGGTTTACTAAGTTTGAATATCTTTTTGCGTCACACCTAGTTGGGGTTTCTGGCTCCATTTTCTCGATAATTTCAGTACTATCAAGTTTTGATTGGTTTTTTATTGTATATCCTGAAAATAAATAAGATGAGTTTCGTCAATGTACATATACCGCGTCCATTTTGAATGTAGCATGTTAGTAAACAAACCGCCCATAATTAACCTAAAATTCACTTTGTTGGCGCGCCCTTATATACATATGTAATTTACATTACTTGTCGATTTTAGATCCTCCCTTCAATAATAAAAATTTCTGAAACTCGATGCCAAGCAAGTGAGATTTTGTTATTTGTCTCGTAGTTTGTTTACTAGCATGCTTCATTCAAAATGGATAAACCATAGTTACTTACATTTAGAGGTTCAATTAATAGAATAGGGTATATGCACGGATTTTTTATTATTTTTTGAATCGATTATTTAGGTTAATACATAAATGAAAAAAGATATAACACCCAAAAAAAATTATTATTGAGGTAAAAAACGAAAAGTAAAACTACACTCAGTTTCGGCTGATAAAAACGCTGCCATGTTAGCCATTGCATTTTATGACGTCACGGATCATTGAGTCCCATACGTAAATTGTAACTCAAAACTTCATGCCCATACAAAAATGTTCAAGTATGACGTCACGCTTCACATGCCAATAGCGTTGCGCTTAGACATTTTGCTGTTGAGACTTAAAATATCTACTTTTCAAATGATTAAATTTCACAATAAAAATATCTTAAAATACAAAAATAAATATACAGATATATTTCTATATTATTAGAGAAAACGTAAAAAAAAATATTAGCTTTTTGGAAGTCACAATGCTTGGGGCTAGATGATGCTGTGTGAATTGTCCAGCATTATATTATATTATATTATATTATGGCAATTGTCTAGATGCCTACAAACTGTAAAATTTTCTAAGGTCAATAAAAAAAAAAATAGGAACATGGTCAAGACATCAAGGGGTTATTTCACTAATGGAAATCCAAATGCGTACAGATACGACAGGCGGCGTGAAATCGGACAATATTGGCTATGCCATATTTTTTCATTCGGAATGACTGAATTTTACGGTTTCGTCCGATTCCACGATTTTATCTGTGTAGCATTTGAATGTTCAATAGTGAATGGTTCCTAAGGTGAAATTCAACTAAGCACTACCAAGGAAGGTCAGTTTTAATTCGTGATCAAAACTTACTACACATAAACATCTCACTCATCCTAAGTGCAATACAGGCTCGCACTTGGCCGGTTCTAATAATTAACAATTATATAATTCTAAATGTCATTGAGAATTCTGTGTCAATTATAGATAACTAGCTGCTTCCCGGGGCTTCGCACGCGTTGTTCCTAAGTTGATTTTTAACCCACGTTTACTTTTTATCCCATTTATGGGATAAAAAGTAGCCTATGTTTGATTCCGGGATTAGAATTACCTGTGTGCAAAATTTCAGCCAGATCTGTTAAGTAGTTTTGGCGTGAAGAGGTAACAAACATCCATCCATCCATACATCTATACATCCATACATCCATACAAACTTTCGCATTTATAACATTAGTGTGATGATGATGTGATGTGATGAAGTGTGATTAATTGATTATTAGTGTTATATAATATGTAATACTAGCTGCGCCCCGCGGCTTCGCACGCGTTATTCCTATGACAACGTTAAAAGGTGATTTCCATCCTACGGGAACTGATTTATGGGATAAAACATAGGCTATGTTTGATTCCAGGATTTTAGTTACCTGTATGCAAAATCTCAGCCAGATCCGTTCAGAAGTTTTAGCGTGAAGAAGTAACAAACATCCATCCATCCATCCATCCATACAAACTTTCGCCTTTATAATATTAGTGTGATTGTGATGTCATACCTAAATTTTTATAGGTATTTAAACCTACCTACAGATATTTTATTTTGAAGTAGGGAAGATTTACCTACCAAACAAAACGTAACATAAAAAAACCGGCACTTAGCCGGTTTTTTTATGTTACGTTTTGTTGCGTGTCCGACTTGTGCAAAAAAGTTTTTGTGCTATCTTACACTTTTTCTACTAGGTCCCTACAGGTAGGTACCTTACCTAATATTAGGTACATTTATTCATTTAAATTGGCCCCTATATCCACATCCACCTTTTGTATTGAATGTTTATTTTTTCAACTCTATTTATTTTATTTGTTCATATTTACTGTACCTTATTTATATTTTCTGTACCTACTTAATACCTATACCTACTTGGCGCTGATTATTCTAGGTAGGTAAGTACCTAGTTGATTTTTTCATGAAAGTATCTATTCAAAATAGTAAGTTTAACAAATATAAGTAGGTACCTGTACCTACCTACTCGTAGTTCATCACAGTAACTCAGACTATTTTAATTTGTATCTTTGCTGAAGCTGAAGCACGTAACTACACTCTAAACAAAATAACCTATTTTTTGTTCATAGATCTAAATAAAACCTACTTACCTAATTTTACTGTCGGTATTGAATACTCGCATGAAAGTCAAGGAGACGGCTGACTTTTTTTTTTAAATATGTAATATATACCATAACTTACATATTATTTTGACATTATATACCTACCTACTTCTAATAACTTTATTATTAATTAAGCTTCTGTCTCTGTTGCATTCGACGACGACGACGAACTCTGTGGCGCGGTGGGCGAAGGTCCGCCTGCGACGCAGGAGGTTGCGGGTTCGATTCCCGCCTCGGGACAAATGTGTGCACGATCTGCAGATATTTGTTCAGGGCGTTCTGGATGTTTTCTATGTATAATAAAAAAAATATCTATCTATGTAGTGTATTGTTTGTATTAAGTATATCAGTTATCTAGTACCCATAACACAAGCTCTGCTTAGCTTGGGGCTAGATAGTGCTGTGTGAATTGTCCAGCATTATTATTATTTTATTATATTATTGCCATTTTTCACAATTTGTACACCGTAATCGATAAAACATGTTGATTCCTGTATTGTATACTTACCTACCTGTTTAAATCTTATATCTACACCATTGATTTATTTTTTTAATTAATCAATGATCTACACATGTTTAAGCAAATAAATGATCTTTATCTTTACCTACCTACCTAACTAGAAAATATTAATAACAATAAACAATTGCCATACAAAATCTAACGGTAAAATAATAAATAAGACATGCCTAATTAATTGTCACTCGAATGTGTGGACGGAGTAGGTACCTATACCTACCTCTCTACCTTCTTGTCAAATGTCTAAGTTGGTAGGTTATCTATTACGTTTCAGTTTCATTGTTTGTTGTCTAAGTACTTGTCTAAGTAGGTACTTACTTATTTTGTAAGTCTAAAGAAATAAACGATTCGACTTTGACTTTGACACGGTAAATAACAGCAGGGGTAAGTATTTTAATTCGACAGAAAGGCCGTCGGATTCATATCGGAAACTTTTGACAAATCAAAATAGCGTTTAAAGTTCGTTGGAATAGAATTCAAATTCGAATCTGACGTTTTGACGTTTGAATCGAATGTATTAATATACCCCTGCAGGTGCGAGTAGGTAGGCCGCGCGCACGAAGGGTCCGTACGGTACGGACCGTACCTACCGTACTATTATAATAATTATTATAGGTACAAATACAAAATCGTTTATTTTCCAAAATATTAGTAGGTATAAATAAAATTAGAGCTCTGTCTCCTGTGGTAGCTACAATGTAGCTGTGTTACAGTGAACAGCTTCATCCCATATTTAAACTACTTACAAAAAAGTACCTACATAAATTATGTAGTTAATATCTAGTTAGATACATAAACAATGAGTAGTAGTAGGTACAAGTATTATACTAGTCTAGGTATATTATAATATATAAAATAAAAAAAATGTCTGTTGTTGGGATTGTATGGGATGGGACCCTTCTCAAATATTTATTTTATTCTGTTTTTTTGTGAGTAGGTAGGTACCTATTTGTTGTTATAGCGGAAATACTACTACTAATCTAATAAGATAAAAACAAACAATAAATTACCTACCAATAAACAAAAAACGCAAATAATAATAAACATTGCTTTCTGTGTTACTGAACGCTAAACTAAATTCACTCACCGCGCACGCGTGACCTCGAGTAGACGCGTCTGGCAATATCTCCTATCTCGCTCTTCGACCGGGCAAACTTGTACCTTCTCACTCGCACACTGCCTGACGAGCGCTCTTCACCCCTCGCTCCGGCCAACTAAACTAACCGTTTTACGATTCAGTCAGTTATTATTCCACTCACTGGTGCAAAGTGTAAACGCAAGATGGCGGACACGGCTTTTGACTACGCGCAAACAAAAAAGGACTATATTACACAAGTAAGAAATACCTTCGATAAACACTCACCAAACAGTGAATATACAATAAATAACACGATTGAAAAAATGAAACGCGATAATAATTCGTATCTGCACAAGAATTATGCAGTTTCTAGTTTGGACGGAAGAGAAATATTGGTGGTGAAGAAGAAATCGCAGAATGATCCTAGAATTCAGGTATTGAGTTTTGAGGGTGTTTTTGATATTTTTATGAAAGACCACTTAGAAAATAACCACAAAAACGATCGCCAGTTTTTAAAACAAACAGCAAGAAAACTTCAGACCTCATACCAATTCCCTGTTATGTGCCTTTATTTATTCGTAAAGAGCTGTAATGTCTGCAAGTCCATGCCCCGCAAAGTTATTGCAGGTCTAAACAAAATGGCGTCTGTTTATGTCACTGTCATGCTTCAGAAAAGACAGGAATACGAAAAACACTTCAGATATTTACTTATTTACATAGATAAGGCCACAGATTACGTATTACTCAGACCTTTACTGAAGAAAGTAGAATTGGAAGTAGCAATGGAAATATTTAAAATTCTGATGCAATTCGGACCGCCGAAGAAACTTCGACTTTACGGCTACGACAAAGAATTCAATATGAGGGTTGCCGAAATGGTCAGAGATATTTGTCCGAAGATTTACTTTAGCATAGAATATTTGCCAGAGAACTTTGAACCTGCAGCTATCATAGTGGATAAACTTCAAGAATGGATGGACTTTAACGGCAGTGAGTTTTGGCAATTAGGATGTTTTGTTGTACAGAAAGACTTGAACACGAAATTCAAACAGAAATTGAATAATGGCGACGAGGAGTTTTCTCCACATGACCTTTTATTCGGGAAAGCAAATAAAAATAAAGATCGAGATGAACAAATATTTTTAAGACATCGAGCACAAGAAGCCAGGAAAGAAGATTCACAAAATTTTGACAAAAAAGAAAACGAACCTCTGGGCAATAATAACTGTGATGGTCAGTTAGGTAATGCTGAAACGGTAAGCATTGCTGATAATATTGTTGAGCTAAGAATACCGAGTCCAGTAAACTTCAACCATAATCTCCTCGACCAGCTTGAAGATTCTGAAGTAAACCAACAATTTGACCCATTAAACGATTACGCCATATAAATTAAAGATGAACCGAAAGATATAAGAGAAATAGACGAAGAATTAACCAAAAACGTTCTCGAGATAGGTCAAAATATAAAAACTGAAGAAGTACCTAATGAATGCGATGTAAGAATTATTGAAGATATAGGAAGTATACGGAGAAGGGTTGAAAGACTTATGAATGCTAATAAAAGTGAATCCTTTGATGAAAATTAAGCGGTTCCACCTGTACCAGACTCTCTTAAAAGTTTAAAGATCCTGTAGTATAAGAAGAAAGAAGAGGAATGTGTGCCTCCATTCTGAAAGAGAAGTCACAGTTATATTATTATACGGTTAAAAGGTTAATCTTTGAAGAAACTGTTGATTTTTATTGTTTTGTTTTAAAAATATATAAGTAAAGAAGATGAAAATGATAATGTTCTTTTATTTTAACTTACTTCAAAAAAAGGTGAGGTTTTATGTTCGGCTGTATGTATCTTGTATGTTTGTTTATGTATTTGCGTCGATTCTCCGATATTTATAGAACGATTTGGATGATTCTTTCGCAGTTGTATAAAGGATGTTTCCGGGGTGGTAGTGGTACCACAAACAATATTAAAATGTATTCCCTAGAGATTCGTATTTATCCCATAAAACTCAAAAAAACAGTTTAAAACTAAGGGATACGAAGTCGGGTTTTCGTTTTTTCAAGTAAGTGGAATACTATCTTCTTGAACTCCCATCCATCCTCATTAACAGTGTTATATTTAGTTAACCTACAGTTTATATTATCTGAGGTAAATTTGAATAAACGAAAGCTTGGTAGTTTTAGTGGGTAAGTACTTTAATAAATAAGTTGTTTTGCTGCAACACGCCTCTACAACGGTAAAATTAAACGCCTGAAAAAAGTTGCGGGCAATGCGATTATGCGACACTGGAATGAACTCTTCGGATTATGAGTAGGTAGGGTTGGTTTGGTACCTAGGTAGTTAGGTATCTAATTTAATAAATAAAACCAAAATAATATCTTTGAGTACCACTTTATAATTATGTTATCAAAGAATACGTAGAACCTTAGTTACTGATATCTGTGCGTAGAACGAAACGTAGGTAAATAAAACATGAATTTCAAAAAAGGACAACTTGCTGCGCCCAATTCCCATACAGGGTGATAATGATAACTTGATACGGGAACATTGTATGGGTACCTAGGTACCTACTTAGGTAGAAACTTGTACGGTAATTATAATTACCTACTTAATTTAATCTTAACTAATTTTATGAAGAGGAAAGATTTGATTGTTTGTTTGTATTGAATAAGACCGATTAAAAAAACATTTCACTAATATAAAGCTTACTTTTCAGGTTGTATTTTATCCCGGAATTCCCACGGTAACGGGAACTACGCGGGTGAAACTGCGAGGCGCTTATAGTATCGACCTCTGTGGCGCAGCGGGCGAATGTATGTCTGCGACGCAGGAGGTTGCGGGTTCGATTCCCTCCTCGGGACCATTATTCGTACGATCTGCAGATATTTATTCAGGGCGTACTGGATGTTTTCTATATAATATAATAAAACAAATATATAGCTTTGTAGTGGAGTGTATTATGTATATCAGTTATCTAGTACTCATTATGTCATTAAGTCATTACACAAGCTCTGCTTAGCTTGGGGCTAGATAATGATGTGTGAATTGTCGAGCATTATTTATTTAAATGTTTGTTTTAAGTAAATCTAAATCTTAAACTACACTAAGCTAAATCTAATTTAAGATTGGAAGGTAATGATTTCTCGTAGCTAACAAACGCTTCAAAGACAACGGCGCACTAATTTTCTACAATCAGACGTAGGAAATTGTTCTCTCGTGTTCTAGATTGCCTTATTTTCCAGACCAATGGTTGTGTACTTTGCTTGGTTTTTTTATTGTACATGTTAAATACTTTGCTTAGAATAGCCTATACTAATCCACAGGATATTTACTTATTTACTTAAATAATTGAGTTTGTTTTAAACTTGTTTTATAAGACTATAACCCGACTTCAAAATAATATGGTTTCTCATGAATAACATTGTCAGAAGGACCAAAATGAGTGCTTTCCGTGTGGTTTGGTTGCCAACTTAGTTCCGTTCGAATATTTGGGTTTGGGGATATTGTCCGTAAAAATACACTTAGGATATAAACATATATTATAAAATAAAACCGGGCAAATGCGAGGCCAAAAAAAAATCATGCCTGTATTATGGGAGCCCTCTTAAATATTTATTTTGTTTAGTACTTTGTTGTTATAGCGGTAACAGAAATACATACACCAACTGTTTATTCATTATAAATAAGATAATTATCTGTAATTTCAACTGTTTTACTATACACGGTTCATGAGAGCCTGGTACAAGCCTGGTGAGAGAAGGACAGTGGAGTCTTAGTAATAGGGTCTCGTTTTATCACAATCATTTTTGGGCATTTTTGGGTGTTGAAAATTAGACTAAATTGTCTCAATTTCCTCTTCGTTTACGACCTCTGTGACGCAGCAGGCGAAGGTCGGGAGGTTGCGGTTTTGAATCCCGCCTCGGGACAAATGCTTGCACGATCTCCAGATTTGTTCAGGGCGTTCTGGAAATTTTTATATGTATAATAAAAATATACATATATATATCTATGCAGTATTTGTAATTCAGTATATCAGTTTTCTAGTACCTATACCATAACACAAACTCTGCTTAGTTTGTTGCTAAATAATGCTGTGTGAATTGTCGAGCATTATTATTATTATTATTTCTATAAGCGCGCTTGTGTGCTTATACGTTTTAAGTTTCTTTGAACTTGGAGTCATGGACGTAGATAAATTTACGGACGGAATCATACCGAATCAAAACTCAAAAGTGAAACACAGCAATGGCGGACAGTCACTATGTGTGAGAGTTTTAAAGAGTTGCCAACAGAAGAATAAAATTACCGAACATTTACTTACATAAGTTTTTTAAAATCCATGTCCTAAAAAATATTTTTGATTGCGATTTCAAATAATAACTTATGAATAAGTAATTATGATTGTTACTAGGAAGATCAATTAAACGTTTCTATTAATGAAAACAAAATGCAAACATACACACACACTCATCATTTTATAATTTATTATTTCAGTTTAAAATATATTTCGTTATATGTAAAATGCTGTTATTTTACATTACCTACAAACATAATTATTGAATTCTTTTTAAATATTATATACGTAAAATGTGTATAAACAACCAAATTATTAAGTTTCACCTATTTTAAGTACCTACCTACCTACCTCATTCATAATTTAAGCTTAATAAATACGAGGATACAAATTTTTTCCCAACTTACTGGGAAAACATGTTAACATGCTGGCAGCACTGGCGAGGTTTTTGTTTTTGTTTTGATTTTTCAGTTGATAATAATTTTGCGTCAAATCGAAGAAATAAGTCGATAAACTAAGAAATTTATCCGTGGAACGTGACCCCGTGTTGACTCCGACCGTGAATTTTGCTAGGTCCATGCTTGGAGTTTAGGTTATAAACTCACACATAGATTAGTTTTTGGCTAGGAAATCAAGAAAATTATTGAATGTCACTTCCAGTCGGGTGTGATATGACAGCGGCGTGTTTTCCCCCATGAACGTACGTTATAAAGCGCCAAGTGGTACTCCTTATAAATTCAACCCTAACAACTAAATAATTAAAACCATTCACCGTAAGAGCCTGCCGTGATAACTACGTGTATCACATAAATATTAATCAATATTCCATGTAAGCTCATATCTGGTAATGTGGTGTGATCCGCCAAGGTCGGCGGCGTGCTACGCAACGCGCGACTTTTGGTCGCTTAAAAATATTCAGGGCCCGTACTCATAGTAAAGTAATCGAGGTTTGTGATTCGTTTTCGTATAAACGTCTATTTAAGCAAGCGACATAAGAGTTGGTTTTGCACGATAACGAAAACAAAACTGACCTTCTCCGAGTACGCCTTCCGTATGCCCACCTGAAAGATTACGTTTTTGGTTAATAATGCCAAAAATCCAAAGTAAGATTTACTTAGACATATAAAAAGCTCTCATAACGAATTAACTGCCCAGTCTCACTACACTGGGACAGAGAGTGCCACCTGCATCTTGGGCCATGAAGGTATTAGTTATTTAAACTACCAATATGTAAGTACATTGTATGGCACGGCAGGGCGCATACCCTTAAAGCTTAAGAGATCTATAGATATAATAGATCGCCTTTAATTGGATTCTGTTTTAATTTTAAACGTATTTAATATTAACGTTTCTAGTTTCGCCTTAGTCATAACTTAAGGGATAGGTTAAGAAATGCGAACATGTTCGTGATGGTGGGCAGAATCTGAAGTACCTTAACCCTGTCTAAAATTCTAAGCTTTTGTTGCTTATCCCTAAATCTCGGGATACAAAACGCGAGGCCTAGGCATTGATTTATTAAAAAGGGAAGATAGGTTACGTTCTCCCAGCGCGCTTACTCAGAAATTGGCATGTGTTACAACTACACGCAAACACAAACGCTCACAGTATTATTTCCAGTCCTGTGCAATACAAAGAACAACAAAGACGGGAAGACGTACCTAAGACCGAAGTGAGATCGAGACAACAATATTTCTCGCTATTACGCCCATGCCGCCGCATACCTCATCTTCCCTTTTTAATAAATCAATGGGCCTAGGCCTTGTTTTTACAAACCCACTAGGGTCGCAGTGTGAACAGCGCGCGTTATCTTAACCGATATCAATCTATGTCAGGCAATTAATGTAATTTAACTTGTTAGTAGCTTCAAAGGCTTCGGGTTGGATCAAAACTATGTCTAATAAATAATACTTGGCAAATGAAACGTAGGTTAATCGTACGCGTTGGTCCCATGGAAACGTTAAAGGTGATTTCTATCCCACGGGAACTGATTTATGGGATACAAAGTAGCCTTTGTTTGATTCCAGGATAAGGATTACCTGTATGCAAAATTTCAGCTTGATCCGTTCTGTAGTTTTGGCGTGAAGAGGTATCAAACATCTATCCATACATCCATACAAACTTTCGCATTTATAATATTAGTGATGATAGTGATGATAGTGATGATGGTAGTGATTGATTAGTGAATAGTGATTAGATTAGTAATTAGTAATAATAGTGATAGGGATTAGTGTGATTCATATTGTTTTAAAAAACTATATTTCACATGACGTTACCTTACCATGTTACCTTAGAACTTATGACTGGGTGGTTCTGTTAAAGGTTCTGTCATGATTATTTTTTTATATGAAAGTGTTGCCTTTTAAATTTAATCCAGTCCCACGAGAAGAGTTGGGGTGGTGCAAATTCTAAGCTAGCCACACAGCTCAACATTTTCATTCTATATCAAGTGATAATCCTTGGATAGCATAACACAGAACAACAATATCAGTCTATCAGTCCACTGCTGCTGGAGTAGACCCCTTTAGTAAACACCTCATTGGCAACTATTAACCGACTTCAAAATAGGAGGACTGTATTTTTATTTTTTTATGTTTGATACCTCAGAACTTTTGACTGGGTGGTCCGATTTTCATAACTTTTTTTTTATATGAAAGCTGGTGCTTCCCGTGTGGTCCCATTGTAATTTGGTTCAGTTCTGACAACGGGATCCATGCATATTGAAGTCAGTTATAGTTTTTTAAAACAAAATTAAATATTAATACGAAGATTGGATATTTTAATTTCATTCTTACGTTTGCTACGTTATGTATAAGGACCTCTGTGGTGCAGTGGGAGAAGGTCCGCCTGCGATGCAGGAGGTTTCGGGTTCGATTCCCGCCTCAGGACAAATGTATGTACGATCTGCAGATACGGCGTTCTGGATGTTTTCTATGTATGATAAAAAGTATGTA
This sequence comes from Eupithecia tripunctaria, assembly GCA_955876795.1. NCBI lineage: Eukaryota > Metazoa > Arthropoda > Insecta > Lepidoptera > Geometridae > Eupithecia > Eupithecia tripunctaria. Next base: position 5,680,123 of record OY041622.1, read on the forward strand.
GTGTATTGCATTAAGTATATCAGTTAGCTAGTACCCATAACATAAGCTCTATTTAACTTGGGGCTAGGTAATACTGTGTGAATTGTCCAGCATCATTTATTAATTATATAAGAGCATATTCTCTAGCTCCAAGTAAAGGAAAAGTAATAGTAAAAAAACCATAGATCTCTAAACTATTCATTCCGTGAGCTGGTCTGGTGAACCATTGTTTTCAAAACAATACATTTGTAAGTAGCACAAAAGCGGCTGGCCTATTGTGGACGAGTCTTTGTAGTTTATGTTACTGTACTGGCAACACCAGCTAGGTAAACTTTTGTTGGGGATACCATCTTATTTAAAATTTATTCAATCGCTCTGACTTTAGATCAAGGCCGGCCAATAAATTTTTCAGAGCTAAACTGGACAAATAAACTAGTCAGAATTAGGGCATCGGAACCGGGTTTTCCCGGTTCTGAAAGAACCGGGAATTCCCGGTTCTGGGGGCTGTAATAAGAACCGGTTCTCAAAATATAAGGAACCGGGTTTTCGGTTATTTCGATTCTTTTTAAAAATTGTGAATACGGCAGATTGTGACAATGTTGTGACGGCAGTTGAGGCGCTATGTCGACGTGACGCCACATACTCACAGCTGATGTTGCTGTAATATTCTGAATGAAAAACTAATCAAAATGAATACTCATCTCAGCAACAAAATGGCAAATGCATTGCGAAAACAATATAATAAGCGACGTCTAACTCAAACATCAACTCTGAGATACTTGACCAATCCTGAGAAGTATTTTCAGAATATTGAAAACGAAGGTACGTTTGTGTTATCAAGTGAAGGAATGCTCCGCGAAATAGTGTCTCTTCTTCAACGCACAAACAGAACACAAACACTTAATGAGGGTATATCAGTATCAGAAACAAGGCAGGAACCTGAATCTCAAGAATGTTTAACAAATGAAGAGGAACTTAACAAACAATTGAAAGAAGCTGCTACTGCGAGAACATCTACGCCAAATGATTTGTGTACTACCGTGAGGGTAGAAATGGCACTGTCGCTGGCTTATCAGCTTATCTTTATCTTTATCAGCATTTGATGACCATTCCACCTACCAGTGTGGAGCCGGAACGCATATTTTCATCTGCTGGTATGTAATAGACTGCGCTCGTCTTTGGGTGACAAACCCTAAATACATTAATTTTTTTGGTAAGGCTAAAGTAAATTTTCCATTCAGATATCCATACAATATAGGATTATGTAAGAAGGCCCCGAAATACCGCTGATTTTCGCTCTCTCATACAGACGTAATTTGTTTTTCATTACCAAATGGCAGGTTCGATTCAAATGAAATTTAGCAGGTACTATAATCGGATAGCGATATACCTACCTACCTAGAAAATTTCATTTGAAACAGACTTGCTTTTTTGAAATGAACGACAAACTACATTTGTACGGGAAAGCAGTACGACAGGGCCTTTTTTTGTTTGGTTTTATTGATTCCTTATTTACAATACTTTATTGTAGTGATTATTTCATATAATTGTGTGTAAAAACTACTATTTTTGTAGTGCGCGTGCATATTTGATTTATTGTTTGTTTTTGAGTTGACTAGCGGTACCTTGCTAAAAAGAGTATATACTATGAAAAAACTAATTGATACAAGACTGATTGTTTAAGAGATATAAATTATAGCGTAAACTTCTTATAGAACTTTATTAAAGTGATTATTTTATTTGATTACCTATGTGTGTTAAAACTCCTATTTTTGTAGTGCTAATGTTTGATTTAGTTAGTTTGTTTTTCTGTTTGTAATATCTTATATTTGAGTTGACTAGGTGTAGCTTAAGAGATTACAATAAGTATATATACAAGTGATTGTTACAAGACTGATTGTTTAAGAAATAAAAATTAAAGCTGTGATTGTAAATTCCCTGTTTGATTTTTGACCCTCTTGTAGAATTTTGTTAGATTGTAGTAAAAAAAACAAATAAATTATTAAAAACTCGAAAGGAACCGAAAGAACCGGGTACCCGGTTCTGTGTTGGAACTGGAATCGAAAGAACCGGTTCTTAAAATATGGCCGGTTCTCGATGCCCTAGTCAGAATAGACGTAAATTTCATGTAGCGCCGCCACCACTACTTTTATATTTTTCTTAATTGTAAATGAAATGAAATAACACGATTATATTTTAAACTACTGCGCCCCGCGGCTTCGCACTCGTTGTTTCTATTAAAACGTGTCAAGGTGATTTTCATTCCACGGTAACTGATTTATGGGATAAAAAGGAGCCTATGTAGTTCTCATCCTGGAATGAATTCCATGATGAGAACTACCTGTATGCAAAATTACAGCCCGATCCGTTCAGTAGTTTAGGTGTGAAGAGGAACAAACATCCATCCATCCATCCAGACAAACTTTTCCATTTATAATATTAGTGTGATACATGTGCTCTGAGGAGGTTTTCCTGATAGTAATTTGTCGTTATTTGGTTTTAAATCTGATGTTTTAAGTACAATCAAATCAGAAATGTGTTTTGAAGTGAGGGATATGTGATATTTATTTATTGTATAATATAGTTCGAATGTTTTTTTCTAAGACAGAGGTGGAACCAAACCTGCATAGTAAGGCCGCGAAATGTTGCAAAATCTTCACTTGAAACTTTTTTCCGAAAATTCAACGCGCAAATCCAAACGGGACTGGGTTTTGCCGGCCTTGCTTTAAGTATTTTTACAGGGTGTGGCAAATTTTTGGCCCCTTAAGGGTAGCTACCGTTTCTTTTGTAGTTAGAAGGTTTTGTTCTGAGGAACTTTCTGTTTTATTTTGAAGAAAAAAATCAAAAAATAGTTTGGTAAGTAAATAACTTGATTTTGAATAAAAATAAAAAATAAGTAAAAAGATTAATTCCTGAGATGCCTTCAAAATTAGCCTACCAACTAAAAAAAGTAGTTACATACGAGTTTAAATTAAGAACCATTGAATGAGTGACATTGTTGTTTTCACTTACTCGTTTTTTCATAGAAAATGTATGGGAATTGTTTTTTTAATTATTGCTAAAACTTACGATTTGATTTCGTATGTACCTTTGGGAAAAGTGTTCCTGGTTGGAAATAGAGTCGATTAAGACCAACTTGTTTTTTTTGACAAATTTCATTTTTTGGGCGAACCGTACATTTTTTTCAAAAAACTAAAAATGGCAATATTTTTATCTTCAAAATAAAACAGAAAGTTCCTTAGAACAAAACCTTCTAACTACAAAAGAAACGGTAGCTACCCTTAAGGGGCCAAAAATTTGCCACATCCTGTATTAATGGATATTATATGTAATGGAGTCCTGTCCTATTAGAAACCTTTTAAATAGGCCTTGAGAGGCTGCTTATCTTTATCCGCTTACCTATCAGCTACAACCTACACTAAAGAGTCACAATATCTAACTGACAACAGTCAAAAGCGACGAAAACCATATTTGTATCAATTTAAGGCCCGTATTATGAAAGCTTGCTCTGTCATAGAGTTATGCTTGAGTGACGCTTATGCCATAGAAAAGCATTGCTCAAGATTTGATGACTGAGCAAGCTTTCATAATACGGGCACAAGACAGCCGATTACGATTATGACCAACTTGTCCAAAGTACCTACCGAAGATTTGTCCAAAAGCGGCGATGTTCCCCTTAAGTCTACAAAACAATCATTGAGAAGTTCAATTAATATAAATTTTCCAGCAAACTTGTAACATTAAATCGCAAAATACTTCCATCAGTCAAAGTTTGTAATTGGCAAACTTTGTTCCCGTTAGCTATTTACCTATCTATCAACGACTGGTAGGATTTAACATTTAACGAATGGGTGGAGCTCGTCCGAAGTACTCACAACCAGCTTTACAACTTTAATTATTTAAATAGCACCGTTTGTCAGGGAATAGCAAAAGCTCTAGGCTTCAGTTTTCTCACTTCACTTTACCTCGACAGCCTAAAATTGTTCCACAGCTGGACGCAGGCCTCCCCTGATAACGAGTATGTTAGATTGTTGGATGTTTAAGCAAGAAGGAGGTTAAATAAGTTAATAAAACTGTCTGACTGTACAATAATTAATTTTGTTTTAAAAACTATAAACCGACTTCAATTTTTATGGTTTAATCATGGATTTTCATGGAACCCACTGTCAGAACCGAACAAAATTAAAATGGGACCACACGGAAAACACCAGCTTTCATATAAAAAAAAAGACGTGTGGCACTCTGGGCCTGCCGCGGTAAAGCTATTGCAATTATAAGTTCTGCTATTCATCGATAGATGGCAAAACTAAAAAGTATCACCGCTGTGACAGTCGGAGTGGGGAGTGTTAGGTTATTTTCGTTACGGAATTTCTGGATTCGGTCTCCACGCTCAATGCCCGCGATAGAAGCTATGCTATAGCTTAAAATAATCATGTAAATCGGACCACCCAGTCAAAAGAACTAAGGTAACAAACATAAAAAAATACAGTCGAATTGAGAACCCCCTCCTTTTATGAAGTTGGTTAAAAAAGCGTTTATTGTTGGTGTCCGAAACGTCAGTAGGCGGCCTAATGCGGACTGCACGTTTTAAATTCACGGACGCAAGTTTCAATCTGCAAGGCTCAAATGCAGGCTAGACGCGACGGCAGTTGACGAGTGCAGTTGCCTTCTACAGTCAGCAATGTTGTTGCCGTTCGTGTATTATGAACTCTAAAGAATACACCCGTTGTCCGAAATGACACTTATGTAATATTTGATTTTGTTTTAAAAAACTACAAGCTGACTTAAATTATACAGTTTTTTCAAGTTTTTTCATAGATCCCATGGTCAGAACAGAACTGCACCAAATTAAAATGGGACCACACGAGAAGCACCAACTTCCAAATAAAGAATTAACCATGAAAATCGGACCACCTAGTAAAAAGTACCGAGGCAACAAACACAAAAAAATGCAGCGAAATTGAGAACCACCTCCTTTTTTGAAGTCGATTAAAATATGTGTCATTCGGACAATGTGTGTGAAACAAAATATTGAGTCCAAAACGTCAACAAGCCAAATAAATAAATAAAAGTTGCCCGTAGTCGTCGCCTTGCGTTTGCACGCTACCGAGGTCGTAAGTTCACATAAGACATCATCTCGTAAGTAGATTCAGCATATTTGATGTTCAGGGACCAGGAACCCTAGCACGAAACGACATCAGTATCGCATTGGCAAGAAATACTTGCAAAAAAGGTGACCTTATAAAAACGTTAAGTACCTACTGGGAAGCACACAACATTTTCTTGTATTTTAAAAACGTCTTGTTCTGGGGCAAGGATTTTTGGTGTGCATTTAATTAATTCTACAAAATTATTTAATTGTAAATACGTTTCCGTTGTGTGTGTATTTGTGCTAATCAAAGTTTATGGATATTATCAAAACGGATAACCTTTGAAAATGAAGTATTTTGGTTGGTAAAATAGGTATCTATTGTATCCCTTATCTTGAAGAGAACCAGGTTGTAATTGGCTGGAAGAACAGAGACAGGAAGCGAGTTCTATTCCTTAGCGGTGCGAATAATGAAGGTGGAGGAAAACCGCTTACTGCCAGTGGAGGGCACATCCACCAAGTATGGATGGTATTGCACTGTGCGTCAACACTCTTTAAACCCGTGAGCATTCTTAAAAATGTATCCTATAAAAGATGATGTGCGGTGAAGAAAAGCTAAAATATTTATAAAATTGTGTTGTAACTATAAGATGCTCTATTCCTGATAGAGCTAGGTTAGTATTAGAGTGTTAGTCACGCGGTGTCACAGATAGTCTGAGATTATTCTAACTTGCACCGTTTGGCGAGCACGCACAGCGAATAACTTACGATTTTTCACTGAATTTTCAACGAATTTTACTAAATTTTCAAAGAATCTCGCTCCAGATGCGGCTGATGCAGTGACTTTGCAGCTTTAGATAGCTATTATAGAGCTCAGGAGCTCAAATTCACAGTAGCATCGGAGTCAGGAAGTTGCGGTGAACGAAAGGGTACCTACCTATTTCGTGCCTCGGAAAGAACGTTAAACAGTTGGCCTGCGTTCCTCCTGTAATTCTCACGTCTCGCATCGGATACGCAAAAACCACTCATCCTATATTGACATCTGAAAGCCATTTGAATGGCTTTCATAATATGCAATTGTATAGCGAAGGCCATTCAAACACTATTCCCGACTGTTCAAAGGGCTTTCAAGTGTCAATATAAGATGGGTGGTTTTCACGTAATTGCACAGCAGGTCGGTCTGCCATCCCATCGGATTATGAAATACTGCATCTGTGTTTGCGCGCACTTGTGCACTGTAATGTGCTGCGTACTTCGCTAATATTTGTAAAGACGATGGATGGATGAGGATAGGTGGATTATCATCTCATCATTATGGGTGGTAACATGATTCTCAATTTTTCTTTACTGACAAAGTAAAATAACAATAAAATTAGAACCACAATATAATTATATACAAATACAAATACAAATTCTTTATTTGTAAACATGGGTCACATAGATAGAAGAGACGAAGTAATAACGTAAGCACCATACATGTTTTGCCTAAATCCAAGGCATGCAAATATAAATGTTTTTAGTCTTATTACAGACGTAAAGAAAAAGTCAAAGAAGTTAAAAATTACAAATACCAACATTAGTTATACGATTACTGGTCAGATAATAATACATGACTTAATAATTTGATAACACATGAATCAATATAATATATTGATTCATGTGTTATCAAATTATTAAGTCATGTATTATTATGTGACCAGTTATCGTGTTCTTATCTGATAAAAAGTCATTTATATTATATTATACTCGTAATAGCATTTTGATGTCAGTAATTTATTAAGTTTAATTTTAAATAATGTCAAATAATACATTCTATTAACAATTGAAGCACTTATAGACTGCAAATAATCTACAGGTAGCTCAATTGATCTAAGAACCTACAATACTAGCCGGAAGCGAAGTTAGTTATCACACCAGCTTTTCTCTCTCCGCTGTAACACACATTAAGATGTGAATCTAGTCAACTTCCGGAAACTTCTTATCTTACGCTTTTATTAACTTACTGAACAGTAATTATGAGTTCTTACTACCTTCGGGTCGTAAGTCTCGACTACGTTGATTTATGGATGACAAACATGCGGACTGTGTATTCTATCTACCACAGATTTTAGATATTTTAAAATCTTCCTATTCTACATCTATACCTATACGAGCTAATACGAGGAGAGATTTTGATTGTTTGTTTGTTTGTATGAAAAAGGCTCCGAAACTGCTAAACCGATTTTAAAAATTATTTCATCATTAAAAAGCTTGCTTTTCAGGGAGTGACACAGGCTATATTTTATCCCGATATTCTCACGGGAACGGGAATTACGCGGGGAAACTACGAGGTGCTGCTAGTAATACGTATAAATATATATTCTATATTTGTCAGGTTTGAAAGAGAATCTCAAGAGGCGCAAATGGGTATGCAAGTCTCGACAAAACCTACACATTTGCTCCCTTTGGAGACGAGTAGGTCCGTGGGGTACGTCGGTCGTCGCGTCGTCGTGTCGAAGCAATACGTGACCCAAAAGCTGGTGAGTATCTGGCGCAGGCAGCGCATCAGCATTGCCATACAGTGGGGCATTCAGCGTCTTGGGTACGCCTCCGACTGGTATGGATATTTAGATTGTTTGCGGCAGTCTGTAGTTAGCTCAATTGTTTTCTATTATTTGATTGTATCTAATCTTCTTTGTCATAAAAGTTTTTATTCTATATTTTATTATAAGCATATATCCATGTTATATCAGTTAAACGAAACAAGTGGTTTTTAATTCATCTATTTCTTAAAAATACAAAACTTGTGTAAGGTACTTAGGTAAACAAAGTTTAGGATGTTTGTGGTAGAAAGAGGAATGCTTATAGCTTTTGCGATCCAAAGCTAGACGATAATTTGGAACATTACTTACTACTTTTACCACTACCAGGTATTTCCTAACTTTTAATATTCCAAGATACAACATAACATAACATTAAATATTTTTATTAAAATACTTTAAGTCAGGGGTTTTCCAAACATCCTATCATTAAAAAACTCAACACATTGTTAACGTTACCCTATAAGTTACTTACTACAAGTACATAAGTATACAATAAGCCAGTGTTTTTCAACCTTTTTCATGATGCGACCCCCCCTGGCATGAAAAAATATTTCGCGACCCCCCAGACCCTTCGCTTTTTTATCGTTTATGTATGTGTATGTTGTTAGTGTTAAAAGTTACAAATATTCATTCCATACGACGATGTTATACGTTTCCATAATTAGGATTCGGATATAAATACGTAATTTAGTACGTAAAACACATTATTTTACAATTACATACATCGAATACGTCACCAATTGATAACTCAAAATAAATTCGATTCATTTTCGTCGACACATCTTTTACTGAAGAAGTCGGAAGTGAGATAAACATCAAGGCATTTATACCTGGTATGAAAACGGTATTAGATAATTTGAAACAAGAATTGCGTCAGTACTTCTCAGTGCAAGAGACTTCGGAAGACACTGTTCGGATGTGGATCTGAAATCCGTTTTTAATAGCAGCTATAAATGAGGTCAATTTGCCAACTAAGCTCAAAGAGAATCTGCTTGAATTATCTGCCGATGGGATGTTATACTTGGAATTCAAGTCTGTTACTTTGGATACCTTTTGGTTAGGGAGAAAAACAGAATAAAGTGACTTTAAAGTGTTTGGTCGGCGACCTCGTACTTATGCGAGTTGACATTTTCGTCAATGGCCCAAATAAAAAGTAAGTAAAGAAATCGCCTAAATTTGGAAAACGATTTAATTCTATGTGTTGCAAATACAGATACACGAGATGGGAGAAATTGATCAATCAAAAACAAGCACAAACTTCGCATTTAACATGAGTCTTTGATCGTCATGAGGATTTTTTTTGTAATTTGTTTTTCTTAATATAAAAATGTTTTTGAGTATATCCTTTTGTTTTCTCTTACTTCATAAATAATTTTTTTTTGCTTTTAATCTTTTTTTTTTCTTTTTCTCTTGAACTCTGGCGACCCCGCCACAGAAGCTTCGCGACCCCCCAGGGGGTCGCGACCCACAGGTTGAAAAACACTGCGATAAGCTTTGCTCTTCCTAGACACAACTCTTACAATAACTACTAAACTCACTACCCCTACGACTATTAAACTCATCACCCCTACCACTACCAATGCTACCACATCCATCACTAGATAAACGCTCCAGGGCAAGCAGTCTCGACATAATGATAGATGTCGACCGACATCGGTCGCAATGTTTTACCGGTCATATTTGAACGAATTTTACTTGATTTTACAACAATCAAGTTTCAAATGATTCAAAAACTATTTACTTCCATAAATACAGTAGATCGACAAAAGAAAAAAATAAATTTCTAATATTCATATTGATTTACCATCGGAACTATTCATTTTTGTGCAGGCCTCCTTTAAAAGGTCGTCGGTCTCATTTAATCATATCTGCTGCGCGTTGCGCCTCCTTTTAGAGGCGCTTAGTCCTGCGCCTTTTAAAAATGGTTTTTATGACGTTTTTAATATACTTATCGTGCTCTTACTTTAACAAAGAGTAAAATGAACAACAAGGATGGAAATAAAATCAAAGGACAACCTTAAAAAATAGTCATAAGTTTAATGTGACGCGCTCGAGGTAATCGGGCTGTCTAATTTGCTCGCAGTTACCCAGGGCCTGTTGGCAGACGGCGAGCGGAGGTGTCTCTCCTGCTTCAGTGCTAGCCACCAGATGGCGCGCTCAAGTGGAGATTGGAGTTGGTCGGTTGTGCATTAGGGATCGGAGGTTAAGCAGTTGATTTATGGATGATCAACAGACAACGGACGGACTACTTTGTCTTCTAATAGATAACCTACTTAAGTATTTAGAGGTTCCAAAAAGCGAAAAACCTTGTTTGAAACACTAGAAGCTTTGCTTACATTGTAATTTTCCTGTAAGTGTCTACCTAAATCATTACTTTATACATACAAAATAAATTACAAAGTAAAATAAAACAGTTCAAACATGTAAAACTCAAGCATCCAAAGATTACCATGTACTGAGATCGAATATAGCTATAAACAATCAGCTTCGCTTTACTTTACTCTTCCTAGACAGAACTTTTACAATAACTACTAAACTCACTACCCCTACGACTATTAAACTCAACACCCCTACCACTACCAATGCTACCACATCCAGCACTAAATACTCGCTCCAGGGCATATTGGCAGACGGCGAGCGGAGGTGTCTTCCGCTCCGGTGGCGGAGCACGTGTTCGACCCACCAGATGGCGCGGTCTAGGGGCGATTGGGGCTGGTCGTGCATTAGGGAGCGGAGATCTCGTACGTTTTGACGGTACCTGGAATGAAGCAGAGTCCTAAGTGTTCGCATTTGACAGATAATTCTATAAAAGATACTCAAGTTATTTACAAGGGGATATTTACCATGATTTTGAGCTCTCTAATATTTCGTTCCGCACTGTTTCATGCGCCATGATCACGAAAAAACTGTGCGGAAATATTGGAAAGCTCAAAACTCAAATCACGGTAAATATCCCATTATAAATAACTTTAGTATTAATAACCATGATGGATTTAAAAGTTTTATCTATAAAAGGTGTAGGATGTTTGCATGTAGGCATGTCGCGAGACAACGCCAGAATTAGTGCAGGTCAATTCAGATGTACATATTCTTAGTGTGTCCACATACTATTTTTCCACTCATTAAGGGACTAGATAAGATACACGGACAGCTTGAAGCTGTAAGTGTATCCGACTTGATCCGACTGCTTCAAGCCAGCCACTGCATAGTGAACTACCTACAAGTCTTCTTTTTAAATTTTTAGACATATAACGGAACCGCCCGAGTAGTTGCATAGTTCACTATGCATGCAGTCGTACGTAGCTTGAAGCAGTCGGTCCTGGCTATTATACGTTGTATGAGGTTCGCTTAACTGTTTCAATTTGTTAATATTATTAATTTAATTTGCTTTATTAGTGACAGACTTACTCATCATTGTGATCCAGTATCTCATAGATCCCCTTCCTCAAATCTTCTTCATTCAGGGTGTCCATGGAAACTTTGACTCCTATCCTATGATGTGCGTACTTCTCCGCATTGTACCACTGGTCTCCAAGCATAGGGAGTCCGAGTAGTGGTACTCCAGCGGTGATAGCTTCATCGGTAGATTGAAGACCGCATTGGGTGATGAAGAGTTTGATTTTTGGATGCCCTGGAAAATAAAGAGGTCTTTTAGTTATCCATCCCACCTCTTCCCGTGGGTGACGTAAGGCGACTAAGGGAAAACTAGCGGGAGGCGGGAAGTAGCGCCTCCTGCAGAAGAATTCTTCTGTAATTCTGTTATTCTTTATACAGATAATACAAGTGTAGTATGCATTGATTAATTAAAAAGGGAAGATAGGTTACGTTCTCCCAGCGCTTACTCAAAAATTGGCATGTGTTACAATACAACTACACGCAAACACATACGCTCACAGTTATATTTCCAGTCCGGTGCAATACGAAGAAGAACAAAGACTGAAAGACGTATCTAAGACCGAAGTGAGACCGAGACAACAATATTTCACGCGAATCACGACCGCCCGTTCCGCTGGTCCGACGGTGACTGAGGGGCGAGCACACAATTTTACACAATATGAGGTTGCCATTTTCGAGAAACTAGTACCTCATCTTCTCTTTTTAATTAATCAATGGTAGTATGAACTTATTTAAAAAGATATGTACAAAGGCGAGCTTAACCCTGATAAAGAGTTTTTTCCAGCAAAACTTTAGAGTTATAAGAGAGGCGATGGAATAGGTAGAGGAAGTGTACAAATTACTTCACATTACAATCATACAAATTAATTCTTCCACCTAACTGATCGCAGTTAGGTGGAAGAATTAATTTGTATGGTTAGTGCCCATAATCCCTACGCCCCGCCCAGTAGGCGTATGGATTATGGGCACTAACCCCAATGCATCAACCTCAACCTCTGTTGAGGTTGAGGTTGATGCATTGGGGCTGTTGCCTGTATTGGACCACCGCTGGACGCAGGCCTCTCCCTGAATAGATAAAGGCATTTTACTATAAAAACTTTCGCTGTACTAATTTCATTATGAATGTAAGTTCGAATCAGTGCTCGAAGGGATACGGTTCGCGGACGTCTAGAATCGTACTCTTGATGATGTCCCACGTTAAGGGATGAAACGTTGGTGTTCTTCCAACACAAGCTAGGTTTGTAATTAAAAGAGACATGCTTACTTAGTAAATCAGACTGAGGCACCCATTTGAAGAGCTTCATATTCTCCGTCTTCCCAACCAGGTCATCCTTGTCCCACTTCCACATGACGTCGTAAGGCAGCTGAGAGAACACCTTTACCATTGTTTCTATTTTCTCTGGTGGTAGCATTGATGGTTGCACGTTGGTGCCAAAGCTTACGTAGATGACGCCGTTTTTAGAGGAGTTAAGGTAGGTTTCTAAGTCCTGGAATTTGCAAAGACATTATAGCTTGACAGGAATCACTTTGGCATGTTTTCGGGGGTACATTTTTCTCCAGTCTGAAATATTCTGCAGAGATATTCGGAAATTCCTGAGCCTTTGACATGGATTCTCGAGAATTGATATAATATTTTTACCCAACTTCAAAACAATGAGGATGTTCTCAATTCGATTGTTTTGTTAAATGTTTGTTACCTCAGAACTTTTGACTGGACGATCTGATTTTAATGATTCTTTTTTATTTGAAGAGTAGCGCTTCATCTGCCTTTCCATTTCAACCTAGTCCTAACAATGACACCCATGAGAAAACCATATAGTTGAAGTCGGTTTATAGTTTCTTAAAACAAAGTCAATTATCTACGTTTTACGAAAAAGCTGAAAAGTAGTTTCCCCCTAAATCTTAAAATATTTTCAATGAACCCATCCTACTAATATTATATACGCGAAAGTTTGTAAATATGATGTGATGTGTATGTATGTATGTTTGTTGCTCTTTCACGCAAAAACTACTGCACTTCCTGATGGGGCTAAAATTTTGCATACAAGCTTGGAATAACACAAAGGCTACTTTTTATCCCAGAAATCAGATACGAGATTTACTTATTAATAAATATTAAAAAAGGTTTGTATCGTACTTTATTGTAAGATGAGTTCATAGAAAATAGTCCACGATTTATGGAAAACTAATTTTCTGCTTGTTTTATACCTTGCAGAAAGTATTAAAAACTTTGCCGCGAATCTGGGTCAGATTCCGTCTCAAGAATTCGGAAATGGATTAGTCCTCAGCGTATACAGTAGAAGATGGCACACACAGTTTTATCACCAAAACTATTTTGACTGGACTCAAAATGTCGCCATCTCTTTCATTGACCGTATCTCTGGTAGGGATGGCATCATTTTTAGATCTGTCAAATTAGTTTAGTCTAGTTTTGGCGACATCTGAATAGACACCAATTCACTTTTGCAATAGTACATGTGTACATGTCTACCCTAGGTACGCCTATCGTCTTTTTCTACGTACTTTAATGCACTTCTTGATCTTTGTCACATTCCATCGAGGACTTTACTAATATTAGTACTTTACTAATTGCCTTGAAAAAGGCAAGAAACACTTGTAGTCTGTTCAAAAAGAAAAGAGCCGTAGGAAGTAAAACATAAAATAGAATTATCTAAAGCACGTGCTGATTATGGCAGGAAAACAATTGTTTACGAGGGAGTGCAGTTATTCAATAGCTTGTCTAACGACATCAAGGAATATGCTAGCATAAATATGTTCGAAACAAAAATAAAAAAAACTACGTTTATAGCTTATTTATACTTATTGAGGTGGGTAATAATTAGCATTATTTTAAGATTATTTTTTGTATCTCATTATATGTGAACAGAAATAAACATCTTTAAATCGTATGCCAGTTTGACAACTTTTGTTGCAAGCTAAGCAGAGCTTGTGTTATGAGTACTAGATAACTGATATATATAATACAATACACTATATAGTTTTAGTATATGTATAGATAGATATTTTTTATTATACATAGAAAATATCCAGAACGCCCTGATCAAATATCTGCAGATCTCCGCAAGGAGCTACATGGATAGTATAGGTATATCTGTAAAAACTATACGTGAACCTATGACGGAGTGTTTGTTTTTTATTCATTTTACGATATTATGTGCCTATTAGAACTTACATTATTATTTCTAAGATTGAGGATTTGATTATTTAGACATTGTCAATCCACGTGCATCCGTGAAAAGTCCCTCAATACACATTCACACAATTTTATTATAAAAACTATTGTAGTTTGACGATTTCGTAAGTAATGTAATGAATCCATCATCCGTAATGAATTCACACGAGTTTTAGCATGCAAACCATATGCAAACCCTTCTTTTTACGGGACATAAAACACAAACACTTACCTCTGGTAATTTTTTCTGTGGTTTCTGATGTATTCCTCCAATGTACACAACACTCGGCGGCACCGGCCTGTTTCCATCCCAATAAGGATATACGTTCAGAAACAACATCTCGACGTTGTTCGACAGCTCGTCCAAGGACGGCATTTCAGGGAATAGCTTCCTCAGTTCCCTATCTTCTGCTACCAATTGCTGTTGATACACTGAATCCATGACATGATAGTTATACAACTCTGACACTTTCTCCAATGTAGTAAGGTTGAAAACTCTCTGACGGGAGCTTAGAGGGTAGACTAAGGGATGAATTGGCGCTCCTATTCTCTCCATATTGTCCATAAAGCCACCAAAGGAACTGACTTGGATAACTGGCACTTTGTAAATATGTGAAAATACTAATGCTACCCTCGCGCACGCTTCCACCAGAACTAAATCAAACTTTTCATTCTCTATAATCTGTTTTACTTCTTCCGTTTTTATTTGCTCCACAATAACTTTCAGAAAGAGATTAACACCCGTCTTGACTTGTTCCGCCAGATCGTTTTTACTTCCCGTAGAAGTGGAATAGAACTGTGATCTCCATATCTTATATGATAAATCATGGAGATCGACTTCCCTGAGGTTTTTTGGTGCTTTTCCTTTCTCGAAAGCTGGATCAGTGGTGAGGACTGTCACTTGATGTCCTTCCTTGGCTAGGCCTTCTGTCAGAGGCCTGAATACGACCTGGTGACTGATTGAAGGCACCGGCCATACTGCGAGAATTTTCGCACTATGTGCCGCGGAGCATAAAAAACACACTACCGATAGCAAACGCAACATCGTGACTGATGTTTTTCGATGTTTATTCCTCTTATAGATTAGCGTTTGTAGGTATTTCCTGAGTATAGGTAGTTATTATTTGACATACTTGTTTTGGAGCGTGTGTTGATAAAGCATGATAGCTGAATTGACCTTCGTTGTTATAGTAATTTTAGATGAAATAAAGGTACATTGACGCCGGCCAGACTATGACTGAGATGTGTTATGTGAAGTGCATCTTATTGGATAACCCAATTAGAGCTAATTTAGTCGTTCCACTTTTGAGAACCTATCTACTACCCGATCTCTCGAATTTAACAGATATCGATGAAAAAATCACGTTATTTTGTATGGTTGCCTCCTTTGATTTTAATATAATTATCTTGTTATAGCGGCAAGCATTCTGTGAAAATCTCAAGTCAAGCGTAAGATGTAGATGTGGAAAACTTTGGGTATGGAACCCTAAAAAAAGCTCTCAGATCTTTAA
Organism: Eupithecia tripunctaria; assembly: GCA_955876795.1. Classification (NCBI taxonomy): domain Eukaryota; kingdom Metazoa; phylum Arthropoda; class Insecta; order Lepidoptera; family Geometridae; genus Eupithecia; species Eupithecia tripunctaria. The sequence continues at coordinate 5,695,873 of OY041622.1, forward strand.
AAGATGCATTGTAGGATTATGATCTAATCTATATTATCTATAATATAATATAAAAGAAAGTAGTGTTAGTTACACTATTTTTAACTCAAGAACGGCTTAACCGATTTGGCTGAAAATTAGTGGGGAGGTTGCTTAGAACCAGCAGCTTGCTAAACGGACATAGGATACTTTCCATACATTCCCGTGGGACGTGACATTAAAAAAATCCACTTCTACTCTATTTACTTGATAAAAACAAGTTTGCATCATATTTCACAACAAAGCGCAATATACATAAGTAGGTATAGGGTGCCACCGAAATAACTAAAATTCCCCAAATAGATTAAACAAGAACAAAATTGCCCATTAAATATATTTATAAAAACATATTCGTAACTAAATAGTTGTTAAATGAAAATATTCGTCACTAATTTTTGATCTAATTTAGATCGAATTTATTACGGCTTGTAATTTGCACTACCCTAACTCTTCCTTTAGGTGTTGTAAGAGCGACATCCAAAAATATAGGTTTTTTTATTTTAATTTATTTTAAGGTCTTTTGTTTTACGAAGATGCCAATCCTATCGTAAACACAACAACGTACATTTATGTATGTATGATGGCTTAACAAAATGAAACGTTAAATACTTAGTAGGTACAACAAAAAACATAAAATACTAAGTCATCGACATAGCTCAAAGAATTAGCAAGCTGAAGTGGCAGTGGGCCGGCCATATTTCGCGAAGAACCGATAACCGCTGGGTTAAACGAGTTCTTGAGTGGAGACCGCGACTCGGAAAACGTAGTGTAGGACGCCCACCGGCCAGGTGGGATGACGATCTGCGAAAGACTGCAGGCAGATGCTGAATGCGTCAAGCTGAAGACAGGGCGCTATGGCGCTCATTAGGGGAGGCATATGTCCAGCAGTGGACTAGTATAGGCTGATGATGATGATGATGATGAGGTACAACATAATAAACAAAACTGAGGAAGTTGAGAAGGCTGTGTGGTGCCGGCCTAGAATAGCACCACCCCATTTCTTCCCGTGGGTGTCGTAGGAGGCGACCGACTAAGGGACATGAACCGGGGGGCGGGCAGCAGCGCCCCCTGCAGAGCAATTCCATCACAAAAACTGCGATCCTCAACCCGCATGCCCAGCGTGGGGATTATGGGCAATACCCCTCCAATGATCAACACAGCCAAAAAATGGCCCCCAGTTCCCGGCCGCCTCGCTATTCCTGGCCATGGTAGCAGCCATGGTAACGGCGGGGCAGGGGGTGCTAGGAATCCTCGGGGTACGGCAGGCTACCATTCATTACTAAACAAATTGACCCTGGCGACGTTTAACGGACGCACTCTGAGGCTTGACCACCATCTAGCGCAGTTGGAAGTGGAGTTAGGAGAATATTAAATGGCATGTTCTAGGGTTATGTGAAGTCCGTAGAGAGGGGGAGGACACCGTAACCTTATACTCGGGCCATCTTCTCTACTTTCGCGAGGGTGATAAAACATCCCAGGGTGGCGTAGGTTTCCTCGTCAACAAGGCCCTCTCTAACAACGTCCAAGAAATCTCCAGTGTGTCGACCAGGGTATCGTACCTTATCCTTCGGCTGTCCAAGCGCTACAGCTTGAAGGTAATTCAGGTTTACGCACCGACCTCGGCACACTCGGATGATGAAGTGGATGTACGAAGACATATCCAAAGCCTTACATAACACCTCTAAGACTCACTTCAACGTTGTTATGGGGGACTTTAACGGCAAGGTGGGAACCCGGACTGGCAACGAATCCCGGGCTCGCATGGTTATGGAGTTAGGAATCACAGGGGGCAAAAGCTTGTCAACTTCCTTGAGAAAGAGGGGTTGTTCTTAATGAACTCCTTTAAGAAACTGCCCCAGAGGAAGTGGACATGGCGAAGCCCCGACACTGTGACTAAAAATGAGATCGACTTCATCATGACAGATAGCAAGCACATATTCAGAGATGTCTCAGTGATTAACAGGTTTAATACCGGATCTGATCACCGACTGCTCCGAGGCTCTCTGAATATCAACTTAAAGCTTGAAAGAAACCGTCTGATGAAGTCCACGCTCCGACCTAACCCAATCCAAATCATGGCGGGCACCGAGAAGTTCCAGCAGCTTCTCGGGAATAGATTCGTTGCATTGGAATCCACTGATGACGCTGACGAGACCCTACATAATCTGGTCGAAACGTTGAGGAACGAGGGCATCAGGTTCTGCCAAAAGCAGCGTACTGGCAGGAAATCCAAACTCTCGGATGAGACTCTCGGGCTGATGGCAAAAAGACGGAAAACCACCCAAGCGACTTCGTCAGACAGGTCAGACCTGAACAAGCGTATTGCGAAGATGGTACGGCGCGACCTTCGGAGCTCCAACACACGCCTCATTGAAGAGGCAATAGAGCGAAACCGAGGGTCCAAAGTATTCACTCAGCAGCTTGGCAGGAGCCACCTGACGAAGCTTAAAACGCACGATGGGAGGACCGTATTGTCGAAGCCGGAGATATTAGCCGAGATAGAGGATTTCTATGGCCGATTATACGCTGCACATGCCCCTCGTTCCTAACGAGACGACCACGATTCCAGAGCCACCCTCACACGCCACTACACCGACGAACTGCCCGACATCAGTCAAGACGAGATCGTGTTAGCTCTGAGACAGCTTAAAAATGGAAAAGCCCCCGGGGAGGACGGAATAACATCAGAGCTTTTGAAAGCCTGTTATACAGGAACTGCAGAACCTCTTCAACGCCGTCCTTCACAGTGGGAGAACTCCAAAGGCGTGGAGCGGGAGTTTGGTAGTGCTCTTTTTTAAGAAGGGAGATAAAACCCTCCTTAAAAACTACAGACCCATCACACTCCTGAGCCACGTCTATAAGCTGTTCTCACGAGTGATCACGAACCGTCTCGCCAGGAGACTCGACGAGTTCCAGCCACCGGAACAGGCCGGGTTTCGCGGAGAATATGGCACCATAGACCACATGCACAGTGAGGCAGATTATACAGAAGTCCGAAGAGTATAATCAACCCCTGTGTCTGGCCTTTGTGGTTTATGAGAAGGCGTTTGACTCTGTCGAAACCTGGTCTGTTCTGGAATCCTTACAGCGATGCCAAGTAGACTATCATTATATCGAGGTGCTGAGATGTCTCTACGATGCCGCAACCATGAATGTCCAAGTACAGGACCAGCAGTCCAAACCCATCCAACTGCGCAGAGGAGTGAGGCAGGGGGATGTTATATCCCCGAAACTGTTCACGAGCGCGTTGGAAGATATGTTTAAAACGCTGGACTGGAAAGGCAAGGGCATTAACATAAACGGTAATTACATCTCACACCTGCGATTCGCTGATGACATAGTCTTAATGGCGGAGTCGCTGGAGGAGCTTATCCAAATGCTGGACGGCCTAGCTTCAGCCTCGCGACGCATCGGTCTCGGCATGAATTTGGATAATACCAAAGTCATGATCAATGGCCTCATTGATCCGGGGCCGGTCGTCGTACATGGCCACTCTCTCGAAATTGTTTCCGAGTATACTTACCTTGGGCAAATTCTGCAGTTGGGTAAAAACAATTTTGAGAAGGAGGCCAAGAGGAGGATCCAGTTGGGCTGGGCAGCGTTGGAAAACTACGTCGAGTCTTCTCGTCATCCATACCGCAATGCTTGAAAACGAAAGTTTTCAATCAGTGCGTCCTACCCATCATGACCTACGGAGCTGAGACGTGGACACTCACGATAGGGCTGGTCCACCAGTTCAAGGTCGCTCAGCGAGCTATGGAAAGAGCTGTGCTTGGAGTCTCTCTGAAGGACAGGATTCGTAATGAATACATCCGACAGAGAACCAAAGTTATCGACATAGCTCAGAGAATTAGCAAGCTGAAGTGGCAGTGGGCCGGCCATATTTCGCGAAGAACTGACAACCGATGGGGTAAACGAGTTCTTGAGTGGAGACCGCGACTCGGCAAACGTAGTGTAGGGCGCCCTCCGGCCAGGTGGGATGACGATCTGCGAAAGACTGTAGGCAGATGCTGGATGCGTGAAGCTGAAGACAGGGCGCTATGGCGCTCATTAGGGGAGGCTTATGTCCAGCAGTGGACTAATATAGGCTGATGATGATGATGATGATGATGAGGAAGTTGTTTTTTTTTTATTTTTTTATCAGAAATAGACCTTCGTTTGACCGCAATCTCACATGATGGAAAGCGAAGATGCGGCCGACGATGTATCACGAAGGTCTAGAAGATGGCTACTCCGGACCACATTCCGAAACACAACAGAGTTGCTTCACGGACTGGCCCAGTCCGCAGGGTGGTGACAAGCCACGGCCGAAGCCTACCACCAGAAGGTACCGCTCTTAGCACCACCCAGAGGACACGTGTAGGGTATCAGAGGGTCAACACCTACGGACGTGAGCGATACTGTCCCCCACTCGAGGTTGTAGGTCGTAACCCCCTCGTTAGTGGGGTGTCACATTGTGACAACGGGGGATATCTAATCTACCGGGGGGCGGGCAGCAGGGCCCCCTGCACAACAATTCTACTACCTAACTACGACCCGCATGCCCAGCGTGGGAATTATGGGCATTACCTCTTTTGACGACCTCTGTGGCGCGGTGGGCAAAGGTCCGCCTGCGACGCAGGAGGTTGCGGGTTCGATTCCCGCCTCGGGACAAATATTTGTACGATCTGCAGATATTTCTTCAGGGCGTTCTGGATGTTTTCTATGTATAATAAAAAAAAATCTATCTTTGTATTGTATTGTATTATGTATATCAGTTATCTAGTACTCATAACACAAGCTCTGCTTAGCTTGGGGCCAGATAATGCTGTGTGAATTGTCCAGCATTTTTTATTTATTTATTTATTACCTCTATTAGATAAAAGTCAATAAGGCGCTAATCAGCGAGAGGGAACCTACGTCATGCAGCAGTGGACCAATATAATGCTGCTGTGGTCAAGGTTTAGGAGAACTTGTACTATTTTGGAATATCAACCGTTCGAGGGACACCTTGTACATAGCATAGATATAGATAGTAGGTTAGTGATAACTGTAGGTATGTTGAGTGTCCTGCCTACCTATTTGTCTCCGGATTCTTCTTCGAGTTGAAACACGGGGGCACTTGTTAACAGATAGTTTATTGAAGGTAGGCTACTAGGCACATTTATACACCACAAATATCGTTTATTATACATATATGTAAGGAGCAGGTCTAAGGTTACGCGAAGGGATTCGCGTGATTATGAGAGCTCAGCGGGCGTGCGTTCGGTGCGGTAGCATGGGTCCGACTGGCGAGGCGGCCGGCGCGGGCGACGCTCCTCGCCGGCTGGTCGTAGTGGCTTATCAGCGATCCTATTGTTCTCCAGCGCTAGGGTCCTTTTAGCTCGATCCGACACGACGCCGGGACGGCTGCGACGACCAACCGAAGATTCTTCAGGTAAGTGTTTTGTGGTGTATATGTTTATGTTAGTTTGTAGATTATTGTGTAATAAATGTTTTAATTATATAGTATTTATAATATTTACGGTAATATGTATATATATAATGTATTAGTTTATATTGAGGAATAAAAGGTAAGTTGTGGCCTCGCCACAATAACTGTTAGATACTCGCATACTATTATCGTTAAAAAATTGTAGGTACATATACATCACTATGACGCGTCTCAAGGCAAACCAAGCAGTTTTGTTTTATATAAAAACCGGCTGATTGCAAGTCGGACTCGCGCATTAAGGGTTCCGTAACATTATCTAAGAAAACGGCATACAAATCATATCTGTTGTATGTGTGCCCACATAAATATTTATTTTATTCTGTTTTATAGTATTTGTTGTTATATGAGAAATACATGATCTGTGAAAATTTCAACTGTCTCACTATCACGGTTCATGAGATACAGCCTGGTGACAGACGGACGGCATACTAGGGATTGCAAATTCCCGGTTTTTCGAGGAACCGGGAATTCCCGAGAAATATATTTATTTTGTATTTTTACTGAAATTAGATAATTTAACTGCCTCTTAAGCCATGTCGCTTATATCACCTGATATAACATACCTTATATCGCATAGGTATGCGATATATGGTATATTAGAGCTGTATTTCTATACATCTGTTAAAATGAATATCAAGCTCTTAATTCAATGTGGTCGATGTGTTTTGTTCCCTCGTTCGACAACAAGCTTTAAAACTTTTCGTTCTAAAGAGTCGTGACTGAATCCAGCACCTTCATTTACTGCACTACCTACAACAACACTCTCAAGGCAGCAAAACTACATGAGGCTGGACTTGATCTTGATAAACAGAAAGTATCTTTGTGTGAAAAATCGCCGAATATATGAATTAATTGTTACAAAAAAGCTATTTTAAATCAAATTAATCGGTTTCAAATTGTTATTTTTATCACAATCAAAACACGCTTTGGTCTATCCAGTTCAAAGATTTATTACGAAAGGTTGATTCAATTTAAGGTTCAATCACTTAAAGTACGTAAGTTTTTTTCTTCATAATGGAGGTACATTATGCATGCACACGGAAGCTTGATTTGGGCACTCTCTTATACATTTTGGACTGTTTCCATTCTCAAACTCAAACTCAAAAATGCTTTATTTCCATAAATACAATAAATGTACACTTAGAAAAGGTCAAATCATAGTAAAAAATACACTGACACGGAAATAAAGTGGTATTTTTGATTTCGATCGCTTCGGTATGTAGACTAAAGTAAAGAAACGACGAAGAAACCTTTAGCCTGTTAGTTGTTATTTTTCGAGTTGGAGCAAAATCCGTCCCAAGCTTTTTTATCCTCTAGATAATCTGATATTTTATAGTAAGCCTTTTTGCATAATAAAGTTTTGACAATCTGTTTGAATTTATTTACTGATAATTTTTGCAGCTCAGTAGGGGTTTTGTTGTAGAAGCGTATACATTGCCCTTTAAAAGATACATTAATTTTATGCAGCCTAGTTGTGGGTACAGCGAGTTTATGTTTATTTCTAGTATTTACATTATGTATATCGCAATTTTTTAGGAAACTATTGATATTTTTATGAGTATACAACAAGTTTTCATAAATATATTGACTTGGTACTGTCATTATATTTATTTCTTTGAATTTATCACGCAGGGATTCTCTGGGACCCATTTTATAGATGGCACGAACAGCCCGCTTCTGCAGCACAAATATGGTGTTAATATCTGCAGCGTTCCCCCAAAGCAGTATACCATAAGACATAATACTATGGAAGTAGCTGAAATAAACTAGTCTAGATGTGTCCACGTCTGTGAGATCACGGATTTTTTTGACTGCATATGCTGCAGAACTAAGTCTCTTCGATAGCTTATCTATGTGTGGGCCCCATTGAAGTTTATTATCTAAGGTGATTCCTAAGAATACGGTACTTTCTATAATTTCTAACGTTTCTCCATTTACGTTTACATCAGCCTTAACTTGTTTTACATTAGGTAGAGTAAATCTAATACATTTCGTTTTGGTTCCGTTAAGCAAAAGATTGTTGACACTAAACCAATGAACTACCTTTGAGATTGCATTGTTTACATCGTCGAAATTAGTGTTTTGTCGTTTCATTTTAAAAATTAATGAAGTATCATCAGCAAACAATACAATCTCGTGACTATTCTTGACAAGATGAGGCAGGTCGTTAATATAAACTAAAAATAGGAAAGGACCGAGGATAGATCCCTGCGGTACACCCATTGTAACTACAGACCCCGAAGACCGTTTCCCATTTATGTCAACTCTTTGTATCCTATCACTCAAATAAGATGTGAGAAGATCCAAGGAGGTGTTCCTTATTCCATAGTGATGTAGTTTCCTGATTAATGTTTCATGGTGTACGCAATCGAATGCTTTCGACAAGTCGCAAAAAATGCCTAAGGCATCTTGCGACTTCTCCCAAGCATCAAAAATATGCGATACTAACTCTATACCGGCATCAGTAGTTGACCTGCCGCGAGTAAACCCGAATTGCTATCATCTTTACCACCCTGACTTTACAGCCGCGGGTGGGCTTAGATCTGGTAAAATGCACCATTCTCTAATATTTTTGGCTTTTTTTACTGCCAGCCGGACACTGCAATTGCCTTTAGGTCTTGTTGGACTCCATCGACCCACCTAGGTATCAGATATAGGCCCTCGTCGGTCGCTGAGATCCATCAGTATGCCGTCAACGCTCACGGCGGCGATAGGTAGCTTTAGTACCGTACTGTATGTCAGATGCACACGAGATAAATATGAAAAGATGGGGTAGCGCTATCTCGTGATGTCAAAGAAAGCTTTGAATGTAAAAGTGATCGCTATAGTAGATTTATTATTATTATCGATCCATTAATAATAAATTTGCAGAACGACTCCAATTCAACTCCAATGGCGAAACTGAAGTAGAATCTATGTCAGAATATCTGTAGAAAATTTAGTTATAGAAAAATATAATCGTTACATAATATAAACATTTCGTTTACCTACGATATCCGACAATATCGATCTCATGTGTACTCTTGCTCTTTTTTCACCGGTCCCCACCTCGCCGCACTTTCCTAAGGAGCGGTACAGCGGTTTCGGTCGAACTATACCAATAGTTATAAAAATTAAATGAAAATGAGAAGCTTGTATAACTATTGGTAACACCAATTTGGACACAGAAGGTGACTACGTTTAATTTAGTTTTTTCCTGCCTTTCTTGACTGTTATTACAAGGCGTGGTAAGCATGTTTCATGGCAGTTAATTACGCCCTAACAGATCCAAATCATCGGCATAACCCAGAACTTGAACTGATTTCAAAGGAATGGTATCTTTCATTGAATTTTTTGAGTTTTTCTGCACTTGTCAAGTCTATATGGAAGAGTAGGAATGAAAGAACGTCCTTGACAAAGACCACCGAAATTTCGGAAGGGCTCTGATATATCGTTCTGCACCCTGACAACACTAGCCGAACTTCTCAGAGTCATTTTGGTGAATGCTGTTTACTGTTTGATTGCAGGAAAAATAATTACTGATTGAAATCAAGTGATATAAATCATGTCAACCCTGCCCAGTACCGCGTAGGTACCCGATATATTTGAAATGCTATAAGACGAAATGAAATATATTGAGTTATGTCGTTTCGGTATTAGTATATAAATTTCCTGAAATTCCCGAATTTCCCGGGAAATGAATTTGGATTTCCCGGTTCTCAAATGGGTCAAAAATTTCGGGAATTCCCGGGAATTCCCGGGACCAAACCTTACGGCATACAGATAGACGGACCGACGACGGACGGACGGACAGTGGAGTCTTAGTAATAGGGTCCCGTTTTGCCCTTTGGGAACCCTAAAAACAAGATCTGTCAAGTGCGAGTGTAACTCGCACGAATTTTTATTTTGTTTTGTTTCGTAGAATGGTGTCTATTATGTTGATTTAGAATTAGATAAAACTAGCTAAAATTAGGATTTACGAACGTCAAATAGCTTTTCAAATTAAATATCTAGTTATCTTACCTATATTTGTCATCAACACTAGCTAAAAAAAGGATGATGGAATCGAAATGTAGGTATCGTTTGACATTCCTAAATCCTTATTTTAGCTTATTCTAAAACAACAGAATCGACACCAACATTGACTAATTAAAAAGGGAAGACAGGTTACGTTCTCCCAGCGCTTACTCAAAAATTGGCATGTGTTACAACACATGCAAACACGCTCACAGTTATATTTCCAGTCCTGTGCAATACAAAGAAGAAAAAAGACGGAAAGACGTACCTAAGACCGAAGTGAGACCGATACAACAATATTTCTCGCTAGTACGACCCGCCCATGCCGCCGGTCAGACGGTGACTGAGGACACACAATTTTACACAATTTGAGGTTGCCACTTACTAGAAACCAGTACCACATCTTCCCTTTTTAATAAATCAATGGACACTATTGGACACCAATGTATTTTTTCCTTGGATTGAGCACTATTGTTATTAAAAATAACGGGAGTGACATGCCATGTTCGGCAAAACCCTCATGCAGTTTACAACAATTACTTCTTATTAGTCATGCGCCAAGCCAATAAATGATTTTAAAAAAAAGTCACGGTCTTGGTTCTAAAATCTTTTAGGGCAGTATATACTGCACAACTTTAACTAAAGACGGTTGCGCACTATCCTACTATTTTCTGTTTGGTAGTTCGACTGACAATGAAATAGTCATGTCTTTTTTCATTACCGATTCAATTTTTACGACAAGTTGTGTCATAAAAATCCAATATAAAATAAAACTGTAGGTACCTAGTTGTAAATTACAACTGAACAAAATGAGAAAAAATTATAAAAAGATTACAACTTGTAATCCATTTTATTAATACTTCTCATTTTGTACTATTGTGAGGATAAACGAATCAGAATATTTAATAGCGTACAATAGTAGGTAGGTTACTTACCTACTTATTATTTTTCTTGATTTTTTGCTACTTACTTATTCCGCGGCATTACGAGCGTTTATCTATGTTATTAATTAATTCAGTTTTATAAAACTATGCCTAAACCGAATTTAATTTTCATAGTTTTTTCATAGTTTTTTCCTGGATTTTCATGGATCCTATTGTCAGACTTGAACAAATTAAAATGGGACCACACGGGAAGCACCATCTTTCATATAAAAAATAATAATGGAAATCGGACTAGGTACCCAGTCAAAAGTTCTGAGGTAATAAATAAAAAAAAAACCAACTAGGTACTACTGCTAGAGGCGCTTGAGAGGTTTTTGTACATATTTTTAATTACAGTAGCATAGATTGTGAAAACTCATGGTAGACTCACAGTCCTCAGTGTATACAGGAGAAGATGATACAAAAACACACACACACACACACACACAGTTTTTATCACCAAAAAATATTAAAGTCTGATGGCAGACATCAAAATACCAATACACAATAATTATATGATAGAAAAATTGTGCTTTGACCTGTTCATACATCCACATTTTGACTATGTTTCATCTCACTTTTGTAATAGTAGTTACCTAGCATCTCTTGTCTACCTTGTCTATGTAGGTTAGTTTTAATTTATTGTTTCTTTCGATAAGTGTGTAATAAAGAATTATCTTTCTATCTATTTACCTATCTAGCCTAGGTACGCCTAGATTTTCGGTCTTGGCATATACCAAGAATAAAAGAAGAGCTTGAAGTAATAGTGCGTAAACCATTTGGACGTTCGTTCACTGACTTTTATCATTGTGGGTGTACCTCATAATGAAGATTTATAGGGTTCACTCAAGCTTCATAGCTCCAGCCATAAAGGGGTACTTAAGTACTTATGATAACGTGTTCATGTTCACAGTAGTTACTCTAATTGACTCTGTGACATGTAGGTACTTACCATAGTAACTATGGAAGCATCTGTTGTCCGGTGTATTATACTGAGTAGCATTTACGCGTCTTAGTTGGTGGGTTTAGTAAATTAGTAATACCTCAACAGATGTTCCTTGCTCAACAGCCTGTATTGGTCAACTGCTGGACGCAGGCCTCCCTCTGATAAGCGCCTTGTTGGCGTTTATCTAATGGAGGGTAATGACCATAATCCCCACGCTGGGCCTGCCGGTTTGGTAACGCAGTTCGATGGTACAATTGTTTGTTATCAATCGGTTAGTTATAAAATAAGTTAGCTTCAAATATCAAGTAATGGGTAAGGAAACCTTTATCATCAAAGAAAATTATAAATTTGAAATATAAACAACTAAGAGCTTTGTCAATAAAAATTTATTAAAGCGTATTAAATTTCACTAACTGTGTGGTTATGGCTTAGAATTTGCACTACCCCAACTCTTCCCGTGGGTGTCGTAAGAAGCGACTAAGGGATATCTACCGGGGGACGGGCAGCAGCGCCCCTGCACAATAATTCTACCACTGAACTGCGATATCCAACCCGCATACTCCGCGTGGGGATTATCGGCATTAACCTCCAATGAGATAAACGCCAATAAGGCGCTTATCAGGGCGATCCTGCGTCCAGCAGTGGACCAATACAGGCTGTTGAGGTTGAGGTAGGTGATTTAGCCCTATCTTCTTTGATATATTCCACTTTCCTCTAACCCATCCCCTTCTTCCGTAAAGATAAACAAGTTTGAGCGTTAATCTTCGTAGCACGTGTTATGATGCTTCGCCGGACCATCTCATAAAAAATCTTTTTATACCAGCGGCCTGTGTGTTACTTACACTAAGGCGTCCATCAGTGCCCTACATGTCCTGTATAATAATTTGTTTAGAGCAATGGTGGGGCTGCCTAGATACTGTAGTGCGTCTGGCATGTTTGCTGACGCGCATGTAAAGGATTTTTACGCTGTGATTAGAAATAAAATAACATCAATAAAACGCAGGATGCTGGGCAGCACCAACAGTCTGTTACGGGTTCTGGCTGATAGACATTGCAGTAAACTGCAAAGGCACTGGATGTCCAGACTGATCAACCCATGTGCCATCAAATTTATTATATTAATAAAGTTTATGTTATGACTGTGTCCCTTATTTTGACATTACTTTAATCTGTGACATTTACTGCATGCTCTTTTCTATGGATTTTTGTGTCTGAATTAATAAATGAATTTAATTTTAATGTTAACTTAAAAGACTTCAACGCGCATCTTACAGGCACCCAGTTTAGTATAACCAACTTGAGGCACATACCCATACCCGAGCGATATGACAGTGCCACCTATCACACTATCACACTAATATTATTGGTTCCATGAGTATAGCGCCATGTTAAAAATAGCTCCACTCAGAAATTTCCAAATATTATAGTCCCAGGTTAAATTGTATGGCTCCACTGGAATCTCCACTAGCACGGTGTAAACGCTCCATCTGAAGAGGTATAGGATGGGAGATAGGAGATAAGGCATGCCCTAACGTTCAGCGTTGAGGACTCCACTCATTAGCTGATTACACAGCTTTGTAGGTACCTACCAGAGATGGTGTTGATTTTGGACATAGTTCTACTGTAGCATTCTGAGAGCTAGCTCAGAGAATTAGCAAGCTGAAGTGGCAGTGGGCCGGCCATATTTCGCGAAGAACTGACAACCGATGGGGTAAACGAGTTCTTGAGTGGAGACCGCGACTTGGCAAACGTAGTGTAGGGCGACCTCCGGCCAGGTGGGATGACGATCTGCGAAAGACTGCAGGCAGATGCTGGATGCGTCAAGCTGAAGATAGGGCGCTATGGCGCTCATTAGGGGAGGCCTATGTCCAGCAGTGGACTAATATAGGCTGATGATGATGATGATGATGATGATGAGGTACAACATAATAAACAGAACTGAGGATGTTGGTCTCGAGGTTGTAGGTCGTAACCCCCTCGTCAGTGGAGTGTCACATTGTGACAACGGGGGATATCTAATCTACCGGGGGGCGGGCAGCAGGGCCCCGTGCACAACAATTCTACTACCTAACTACGACCCGCATGCCCAGCGTGGGAATTATGGGCATTACCTCTAGTGTGGACTAGGACTAGTGTGTCTCTCTGTGGACTAACATAGGCTGATGATGATGATGATGATGATGTCTGAGAGGTCAGTTACGAGTAGAAGTGGATTTAAATTTTCGCTTTTGTAAGTGTAATACTGTTCTTTATAACAATCGTGACTTTCTTTGCTGTGTTGCCATTACCTATAACAACCTGTAGGTTGTTAGAGGTAATGGCAACACAGCAAAGTCAAAAGCCCTATTACTTGTTTGATAGTAATAACTATTTAACAAGCTGTTTATATAGTAATTATTTGACAGGTCTGAGTGCTTATTTTGTAATTCTAAAGAAATAAACGATTTGACTCGTCCTTTGACTCCATACAAGGTGTTACTGAAAGGGTTTAAGCAAAAATGGACCCCAAGGGTAACTTGTTTTTTTTATTCGTTTATTTGTTAGGTTTTTTAAATTTTATGTCTATCCATGTGTGACCATATTTTTCACATAATAAAAATATATTTATAAATAAAAAATGCTGGACAAATTCACACAGCATTATGTAGCCCCAAGCTAAGCAGAGCTTGTGTTATGATGGGTACTAGATAACTGATATACATAATACAATACACTACATAGATAGATATTTTTTATTATACATAGAAAACATTCAGAACGCCCTGAACAAATATCTGCAGATCGTACACACATTTGTCCCGAGGCGGGAATCGAACCCGCAACCTCCTGCGTCGCAGGCGGACCTTCGCCCACCGCGCCACAGAGGTCGTCAAAGTAGCACAATCTCTTCATGTGCCCTCAGAACTCTAACACCCCGTTGTTTGTACTCATTAAATTAAACTGATGAATGTTCAAATCTCTCGTCAACGTCAATTCTACAAGAGAAAGGACAAAACACACCCAGGCCTTGTTTACTAAGATGTGGGGCATGCAGCGGCACGGCCTGCACAAAATTCAAACATATGGCATTGGTAGAGTGTGTTTACGGAGAAGCGATTTTACACACTTAATGCGTCGCATGCGGCGTGCACCACCACTCTTCACGCCTGTCTATCACTAAACATTAACGTACATTGCGTTATGTTATGTATGTGTTCACGCGTGCAACGCAGCGTCGCACGCGGCGACCACCGTTACTCTGCATCAATGTGCATTGCGATATGTTTGTGTTTACGCGTGCGATAAAGGGGCCGCTGCACGCACCGTATCTCCGTAAACAAGGCCATAGGGCTCATATCCGACGTTGCCTTGGGTGTACCCTAAAAGATTTTGTCATCGATCAGTCAATCACTGTATAAATTAAGCGGCCATTAGAACAGAAATTTAGAACTCTAATAATAAGTTATTCATAGAAAACAATTTCACGTTGCTACATCTAGCCGAAACTAGTCTTCAACTGGCAACACTATCAACAAAGTCTATCAAAATTACCATTCGTTCTTTCTCGCCAATTTCTGTGTCAGTTCTAGAATGCAGTTAACAACTACAGACCAAAACTGAATACCATTTAGTGGCTTTGCAAACACACGGGCTTGGTTTCGTTTGAAAAATACACTATAAAATAATTATCGATATACCTTACTATGTGATTGGCGGATTTCTACGTAGAGAAACTAAGTTGTCAAGTTGATGTTATGGCATAAATAATAAGCGCGGTCTATGCCACTTAAATTTCGCAGCACTACAAAGGTTTTTTTTTTAAATAAAAACCCTTATTTTAGTTTTTTCGAACGAATTTTTACCTACTTGACAGTCGACTATTTATTTGTCGCTACATAGTCGTTAATACTAAGCTTAGGTATTTTTGTACGTATGTTTATATCTAAGTTCACATCTAAACCAATAGGTAGGAACTATTTACATGAGATATTGCGCACTAAATCCTTATTCAGTCATCCTTGAGAATACCGGACATTCGGTTCAGTGTATTCGGATTTCGGACGTAGAATGGATACGAATTGAATGTTAACGTAAACTTCAATTTCAATAGCCTGTTTTGGTACAATTCGTTAACTTTTAGATATACCTATTAGCGATTTTTTTATATTTTCTGTGTTGTTACAAGCCATAGGTAAAGCTAGCGGAATATAAGTTTTCCGCAAATCGTAAGTAGAACATTTTCCATACATCCATGTTACAAATAAATTATTTTATTTGAAATAAATTTGATTGTTTAATGAACTACGATTCAATGGAGAATCAATGTAGTATCACATGAGTATCACAAATAATATTATTTAGATTTTTAGTCAATTATCTCTAATATACTTTAGTGTTAACTATATTTAAAAAGAAAATTACTGTCAAATTATAGAAATACACAGAACTTATATTACAATGGAAACAATATCTAATTTTAATGAATTTCCAAATGCATATCACACACACTAACACATTCACGTGAGTGTGTTTTGAACTACTTTTCCGCTAGTTTTATGACACTAATATTTTAAATGCGAAAGTTTGTATGGATGTATGGATGGATGTTTGTTACCTCTTCACGCCAAAACTACTGAACGGATCAGGAATAAAATTTGCATACAGGCAACGAATAACGTACAGGTTATTATAATCCTGGAATCAAACACAAGCTACTTTTATCCCTTAAATCAGTTCTATCGGGACATAAATCACATTTAAACATTTCCATAGGAACAACGCGTGCGAAGCCGGGAGGCGCAGCTAGTTCCTTATATAACTAAAACAACCTGTTGTTCAATGAACATTCACACTCACTAGATATTTCTCCACAATCGTAAGAGCCCGAAATTGCATTTAAATCGTCGTGGTATCATAGCGAATTATATGGATAAACGCGACCCAATTTTTAAAGTAAATATCGAGATAGCCATTGCTTTATTAAAAAGGGAAGATAGGATACGTTCTCCCAGCGCTTACTCAAAAATTGGCATGTTTTACAACTACACGCAAACACATACGCTCACAGTTATATTTCCAGTCCTGTGCAATACAAAGAAGAACAAAGACGGAAAGACATATCTAAGAGCGAAGTGAGACCGAGACAACAATATTTCACGCGAATCACGACCGCCCGTGCCGCCGGTCAGACGGTGACTGAGGTGGGAGCACACAATTTTACACAATTTGAGGTTGCCACTTTCGAGAAACCAGTACCTCATCTTCCCTTTTTAATAAATCAATGGCTATATCGCAATTTTAATGAAATTTAACTCGACAATACACCCGCACCTCCGCGCTAGACTACAAGGCGAGAGAAACGCACACTAACAAAACACAATCAGTGTTGCCACGACCCTTGAGTCGTAAGTTATTTATTTATTTATTTTGCTTTCATGTAATGTACATGATATACAGCTTAAGTCTTAAAGTATGCTTAGGTCAATAGTAAGTACATGTACCCTGTAGGGCACTGGAAAAGAATGTATACATTTAAAATGGCAGAATAAAATTAGATGGGATTATGCATTGATTTATTAAAAACGAACATGAGGTACTGGTTGCTCGAAAGTGGCAACCTCAAATTGAGTAAAATTGTGTTCTCCCACATCAGTCACCGTCTGACCGGCGGCACGGGCGGTCGTGATTCGCGTGAAATATTGTTGTCGCAGTCTCACTTCGCGCTTCGGTCCTAGATACGTCTTTCCGTCTTTGTTCTTCTTTGTATTGCACAGGACTGAAAATATAACTGTGAGCGTATGTGTTTGCGTGTAGTAGTAACACATGCCAATATTTGATTAAGCGCTGGGAGAACGTAATCTATCTTCCCTTTTTAAATCAATGGGATTATGTAGATATTAGATAATTATTTCACGCACAAGGTCAAGTAATTTAAATTAGAAAGCTAAGGTGGTTACGAAAGTTACATCGAAAAACAGGTTGAACAAATGCTTTTCACGTATGTTTTCAGCCAATCTCGCTTGACGTGCGTCAGTTTTTCGACTTTGCCAGCGAACTCCGACTTTTCCAACAAACATTTTTACAATACCTATCATTTAGATGAAAATATTCATAAAATGTAACATACTATTAAAGTTACTTGATCTTTCAGTTACCGAGTGACCTAATTATACAGTTTTCATTTCGAAAAGTTATGTTTTATCACTTTTTTACGGACTGAATTTATTTATGTAAAATTGTATGTTGCTCTCATATATTGGTCTGTAATTTGTATTCTACCATTTAATTAATTTTAGACATTTTGATAACTTCAGTGTATCAGAGCCAGAGTCAAATCGTTTATTTCTCTAGACTTACAAAATAAGCACATATACAAGTCAATTATTTTACTATATAAACAGTTTGATGGCCTCTGTGGCCTGCCTGCCTTGGGACAAATGTGTGTACGATCTGCAGACATTTGTTCAGGGCGTTCTGGATGTTTTCTATGTATAGTAAAAAAATATCTAGTATTAGTAAATAGTATACCTCAGAACTTTTGACTGGGTGGTCCGATTTTTATGATTCTTTTCTATATGAAAACTGGTGCCTCCCGTGTGGTCCCATTTTAATTTGGCTCAGTTCTAACAATGGTATCCATGAAAATTCATGAAAAAACTATAAGTATTAAAATCGGTTCATAGTTTTTTAAAACAAAATTAATTTTTACCGTATACCAACGGATGAGAGTTATGAGGTTGAGACCCTACGTGTGTATGTATGTATGTATGTAGCCGACTTTATGTTCCCACGTAGCGCTGAAACTACTAGTCCGATTACAACTAATGACGTATCGTTTGATTCGCCTCAGCATGCCGATGGTTATAAGCTCAGGGTGACATCAGCCAAAATTGGGGATCTAACGGGATTATGGGATCTACGTGGGGAGTGAAAATTCCAAATATGCCCGTGTGGGGCATCTTCATTATAGATCGCAGTTGGTACTCATAGGTACTGATAATAACTTCATTACTAAAAATGGAACAAATAAAATAAAGTTAAAAACTACAACCCAAAAACAAAACTACGTAAAAGTTGTAAACTATTGTTCAATGCAGTTCCAAAGAAATATTACCGATTGAAAATTATTCATTATTGAAAAGATATTTATATTCAGGTAGTCGGAGACCCCAAGCTAATGAATTAAATATTAAATATTATATTAAATAATAATGCTGGACAATTCACACAGCATCTATGGGTACTAGATAACTGATATACATAATACAATACACTACATAGATAGTTATTTTTACTATACATAGAAAATTCTGCATGTATAGTCAGCAAAAATTGCGCCTTTCCACCACTAGCGTAGTTTTTCTGTGAAGTGAATAGTTGCCAACCCCGGCTTGCTCGATATCTTTTGTTTTTAATGCAAAGCAAAATAATTTCAAACTGGATAGGCATTCCATTTGGTGATGGTACTTACAAGGTCTCCGATTACTTGAATATAAAAATTTCAATGGTGAATATTTATTTGGAACAGCATTGAACGCTTGTTTTCAAATTTTAATTAGTCGGGTCTGTAGTTTTTACCTTTATTTTATTTTAACAATGATAATGGAAGTTCCATTCTGCCCTGCATAAAAAAAAACTGCACAGAGTGCATTGTGTAAACGATTCTACATTGTAAGTAGCAAGACAAAGACAGTTCATTTACATAAACGAAGCGATGAAAGCGACCCTTACTAATTTTAAATTTAAATGGGTCATGTTTGCCTAATTGGGAATTATCTTTAATATTTATATTAAGGCAGTTTGTGTATCTGTTTGTTTGTTTCGACTTACTACTCACTAGTACTGACATGACAGATTAAGTCATGACTAGCAGCGCCTTGCAGTTTCACCCACGACCGTTCTGCTGGGAATTCCTGGATAAAATATAGCCTATGTCACGCCCTGAAAAGTAAGCTTTTAAAAAGTGAAAGAATATTTTATTTCGGTATAGTATTTTTAGAGCCTATATTCAAAACAAACAAACAATCAAACACAACAAAATTTCCTCTTTATAATAATTATGGTATAGTTAATGCCCATACACCAGCGAAAGTGGCGCCCCCAACATCATATCATATCTTATTATTACGTTGAACGCAGAAATTTTTAAAAATCCTACGTTCAGTTTGTGGTATCTATTATAAGTTATTAATTAATGCCTCTGTAATAGTTTCATTTTGTAAAGCTTAGGAAGAGATACGAAGTTGCGCTTTTTGGCCACCAAACTCTATTTTTGCATCTCCTCCTAAACTATATGAGATAAAATTATAAAAGAGGTATTAAAAACAGCTTATAATAGATACCACAAACTGAACGTAGGATTTTTAAAAATTCCTATGATAAACGTAAAAATATGATAAAATAGGAATTGCTGTCAGATTGGCTCGGGTATGCGCCTTAATCGATTCAGCTGATAATTTGAGGGTAGTTTTACAATTCGTCTTCGTGAATACTACGCATAGCTTGAACACAACCGCTTTGGGCACCGATGCGTTGAGACGTTATTTTCTCTCGGTATTGATAATCCAACAAACTATGAACTTTTGCTAGTGCCCCTAAATTCTCGTGTGTGACTCCTAAAAAGCCAACCATCCAGCTAGATCCTGGAGATACCTGATGTCCCAATTAGACGGTCGTGTCGTCTGCAATATTCATCAGGTAAAAGCACCAGGTGTTTGCTTTCTCGACATCACCAGAAAAGTTATACTTCTCGTCGCCTTTTGTCTTATGTAGGTATTCTTTCTTTAAATTTCTTTATAGTAGATTTTGTTATAAAAACTGTTAATCGACTTCAATACTATAATTTTTCATGGATCCCATTGTCAGAACTGGACCAAATAAAATGGGACCACACGGAAAGCACCAGCTTTCAAAATAATAAAAAATCATAAAAATCAAAAACCCAGTCAAAAGTTCTGAAGTAACAAATATAAAATTAATACAGTAGAATTGAGTACCTCCTCCTCTTTGAAGCCGGTTAAAAAAAAACCGTGTCCAGAATATCAAAACCAATTAGAGTTAATTATTAGATTCGAGTATAATGAAAGATAGTATTCTATTATTTTGGGTCATTTTAGGCCATCAATAGGTAGAGAAAGGAAGATAATAGAAAAAGATTTTTTTATCACCAAACTATGATAATGTTTAAGTTTTTGTTTTATTTTCTTACTCGAGCAAAACCGCAGGCCAATACCGACTTAAATAATATTTCAACTGCGGTGCATTTCGTGTATATGTTAATTTAATTGTGTTTAAAACCCCAATAAAATAATTTATAATCAGTAAATAAACTTCTTTCGTAGTAAAAAGTGAAAGGGCTTGCAATCAAGTTCTTCTTTCGTTAATAATTATTTTTTTATTAAATGATAATATGGTGGGTGATCATTTTGGTTTTACTTTTGTTGAGGCCATAAGAAGTATTGAGAAGAAGCTTGGTCTGAAAAGTGAAATAAAATGGCTGAATTTCTGTTCAATCAACGCTTTTCATATTATTGGCTTCTATTGGAGTTTTCATTACGCATTTCCGGTCAAATGGCAAACTGTTTTATTGGGTAAGTAGCATCGATCAAAGTTTTCGCCGGCCCCCCTTAGCTTCACAATTCGCGCCCTGAAACCGTTTGTATCAAAATATTTCCTTTTTGGCATGTAGGTACGGAAAGCATTTGAATTTGTGTCATTTTAGGGATCGGACAGAAAGCACACCTAGCAAAATTTAAAAAATCTCAATTCCAAGACACCAAAGACGGGATTTCAAATTTTCAGTTATGTTTTAATGCATTTTCTACCATTATATTGTGCAATAACCTCAATAAATCTGCGTTGTATTTTAATATATGTTACTATTTTGACTTTGTTCTAAATCCATGATTAGAGAGGCTATTGTTTTTATATTTATTTTCATTTTTTGTGTTCTTGCGTTAATTTTTTGTATAAAAAGACTAGTTTGCAATTTATTACTGACTAGAAGCGCCACGCGGTTTCACCCGCGTGGTTCCTGAAAAGTAAGCTTTCTGTATGTAAAAGATTTTTTTTATCGGTCCAGTAGTTTCGGAGTCTATTCAATACAAACAATAAAATCATTCCTCTTTATCATATTAGTATAGATTCAAACATTTATTGAAAAACAACAATAGATTTTTTCTTTTTTTTTCTTGTCTTGATATTGACTACACAGAAACAGTTCTGTGACTTATCATTTTCGGACAACAAATAATTTTGTATAGGAAAGGTTCGCTCCGCCAACGCGCAGGTATTACTCTTCCGCATTTATTACTCTTCTGCAACTTTTGATTCACTCCCCGATTCCTTAAGAAAATGAGAGCAAACCTGATTGACACGAAGTAGATTGCTATTATTTAAGTCATTATTTAGTTACAAGTCAAATCAATGAATATCTATTGAAAGGGTATGAACACTATTCTGCTTTCTGATTGCTCTTCGACAATCACCATGATACGTATATTTCTTCTGTAACTATACCAAAGATATCAAAGACCTCACAGAAGCTTTTATTGACTGAAAAAGGTAATTGCTACGAAACTATTACCAATTTATGAATTGCAAGTTATTGTGCTGCTTCAGAAGAAACAGCCCAAATGTTTTTATTACAAAAGCTTCGAAGATTTTTTTAGTTTCATTAATTACCTCTAATTTGTTGGGTTGTATAAAACACTACGCGGGTTGCAGAGTATTGGGCAATGGGCACCATATTTTTAATCACTTATATTTTTACGATATCGAGTGATTGTTTGTCGGGAGAGTCTTCAATATCTTCAATCGCCTCGAAGTAACGAAAACCGATAAAGAGAATCAAAATACCTACATTCCCGGTCTCTATATACTATATTTTTATCTCGGTAATTATGATTCGTTGCCCTTCGTCCTCTCATTGGGCGAAAAATAGGTACTCGTAGTACCCAGTCAGGTCAAGTGTCCGTCATGGCAAGAGTGAATAGGTATCTTCTAGACCTTCGTGAATTGGTTGGCCTCATCTTCATTTTCAGGTGAGATAGTGGTCAAACAAAGGGATTATCAAGTTTCCCCCCCTTGAAAAATGCCCCTATACCTAGAGGATCTGTCGAAAAAAAAAACTGTTTTTTAAAGTTTTCAATATGATTTTGTTAAAGCTGTTATGTTTGCGTTTATTTTTCAGCATACGTGATGTTCATCTTTAGTGGCATGGGTATAACATGCGGAGTTCATCGATTGTTCACCCACAGATGCTATAAGGTCACACAGCCTCTCAAGATCTTCCTTGTCTTGTGTTTCGCTGCTGCTGGACAGGTAAAGTTTCATTATTATTATTTTTTTTAAACTTGATTGCACTGAAGTACAAAGGGTGCGCTTAATGTAATGCCGAGGCATTATCTACCTGCCAACCAGAAACATGTTTTTACAGGGGGTTGGCGTGCTGATTTAAGTTGCATAGATTACCTATAGATGAAAATAATTGTTTAAACCTACCTATTTATATACAATACATACTCTAATACCTACTAAAGCATAAGTTATAGTATAAATTACAAATAACAAACATTTTATACGAGATTATCTATTTGTATTACCTCTTAAGAAAAAGCCTGCGCACCATTTGCTTAAATGCATCACGTCTTTTTACATTACGAATGACCAGAGGCAAGTAATTCCACAACCGCACTGCCTCTACAGAGACAGAATTTACAAAGATGGAGGTGTTATACACAGTTATAGATAGGAGAAGATTATCGGAGGAGCGTTATACATTCTTCAACTTCAACTTCTTTCTAAATGCCGCCTGCTTTTCGCTACTACTCTGCCAGTGTCTGTGTATAAGTGTCATAGCCTGGGCTCAGGGAACCAAAGGGCAGCAGCTGCTGCTCTGTGCTTTCTTCTGTGTATTACTAGCAGCCTTGCGGTTTCACCCGCGTAGTTCCCGTTCCTGTGGGAATTCCGGGATAAAATATAGCCTAATTCTAATTCTAATTCTAAGTGGGGGAACTAAGATCTGCACGGACGTCTCGCGTAGGAGTGTATTGTGCATTATCTGCCTGCCTAAGCAGGCCCTAACCAGCCCAGCTCCTTGAAGTATCGGAGCAGGACTTTGGGTGACTGACAGCTTCGTTTCAGCTTTTTTGTGTGTGTGGATGAATATAGCCTATGTCACTCCCTGAAAAGTAAGATATCTAATGGTTTTTGGCTTCTTATCTGCGGCCATCTGTCTCTCTAGCGTAGTCTGGTCAGACGACCTACCATAGGCAAGATAGCAAGATTGACGCTGGTCAGACCATGATAAGGGTCAGATGGACTATCATAGTTTTAAGAATATATAGCTTATCACGTTATCACAATAGCTATCTCCCAACCACTCACATATAGAAACCCCAAGTGTCAAAAACAAAAAAATAGGCTTGTTTAATATGAATTATGCATGCAGATATACATTAATCTGTTGCCCTCGAAATTGACAAACACAAGACAATATTTATAGATAATAAATCTAGCTACCGCCCAAATTTGCCTGTTGATCCAAACATTATTAATATTATTATTTTAAACTAGTTTATATTATTAATATGATCTAGTTTCTATTGTAATTATAAACTAGTAGGTGTTCCGCGGAAGGATATTTTTACTTTTCCCAGGAAAATAGCGTAAGAAGCCACGTTATGCAGACACTAGTCACCCAAATAAAATTGTCCCTATTCATGCAATTCTCGAAGCATTTTCATATTGATATAATCATTGATTTAAAAAGGGAAGATAGGTTACGTTCTCCCAGCGCTTACTAAAAAATTGGCATGTGTTACTACTACACGCAAACTCGTACGCTCTCAGTTATATTTCCCGTCCTGTGCAATACAAAGAAGAACAAAGACGGAAAGACGTATCTAGGACCGAAGTGAGACTGAGACAACAATATTTCACGCGAATCACGACCGCCCGTGCCGCCGGTCAGACGGTGACTGATGTGGGAGAACACAATTTTACACAATTTGAGTTTGCCACTTTCGAGCAACCAGTGACAAACCTCATCTTCGTTTTTAATAAATCAATGGATGTAATAATATAATTTTTCGGTTCCATTCCAATAATGTATTATTAAGTAGAAATAATATGGAGACCGCGACCCACTGGGATATGACCTGTTTTGCATACAATAATAAAATTATTCGAATAAACGCTCAATTAAGTAGGTACCTACTTAATTTCGTTAAACTATTCGATACCTACAGTTTGAACAGTTGAATTTTTTTTTCAAGCGAACAACAAGGTTTTGATAAAAATCCACCAATATTTTAACCGAATTCAAAAAAAGGAGGAGGTTCTCACCTCAGAACTTTTGACTGGGCGGTCCGATTTGCATGATTCTTTTTTATATGAAAGCTTTCCGTGTGGTCCCATTTTAATTTTGTTCAGTTCTGACAATGGGATCCATGAAAGTTCATGAAAAAACTGAAAAAAATTAAGTCGGCTTATAGTTTTTTAAAACAAAATTAATTATACTATTCCCAATCTTTGAAGCTGTTCGTATTTTGTTGCTCCAGAAGTTGCTTCAATTTTCTGTTAAAATTTGATCACCCTTTCAGAACTCCATCTACAGCTGGGTTCGCGACCACCGCCAACACCACAAATACAGCGACACGGAGGCCGACCCTCATAACGCGAACCGAGGACTTCTCTTCTCCCACATTGGATGGCTGATGATGAAGAAGAATGACTTGGTGCTGGAAAAAGGAAAGCAGATGGATATGAGCGATATCGAGGCAGATCCAATTCTTATGTGGGAAAAGAGGTAGGGCAGATTTTGAAAGTTAGAAGACAGTGGTAATAATACTCCAGAGCCAATGTTACGAAAGAAAAAAACATTGACTCTAGCCATTGATTTAAAAAGGGGAGATAGGTTACGTTCTCCCAGCGCTTACTCAAAAATTGGCATGTGTTACAACTACACGCAAACACATACGCTCACAGTTATGTTTCCAGTCCTGTGCAATACAAAGAAGAACAAAGACGGAAAGACGTATCTAGGACCGAAGTGAGACTGAGATATTTCACGCGAATCACGACCGCTCGTGCCGCCGCCGGTCAGACGGTGACTGATGTGGGAGAACACAATTTGAGGTTGTCACTTTCGAGCAACCAGTGCCTCATCTTCGTTTTTAATAAATCAATGACTAGCGTATTAATTGTCTTATGGCAATATCGAATATTAGCATCTAAGAAGGGATACTACACTCGAGAGCAATGAATCCGGGTCACTTAAAGAATGTTAAAAATCTCGGAAACTAAAAATGATAGGTTAATGCAATAAATTGTATTTAATAGACAATGTAATACTCCTTAAATGAAAGTAAAAAAAATATGAGTCACCATACATTTTATTAACACAAAATTACATAAAGAAAAAAACTGCTGATCTCTCCTTAAAACAAAAATAGGAAACATGAAATTTTTGAACTTTATTACGATTTTCTTGAATTTTAATACTTCGTATTGCCTCCTCGTGCTTCCATTACTGCGTTTACGTGGTTTGGCATGCTGTACACCAAGTTCCTTATACGATTTTGGGGAATATTCTCCCATTCCTCTGTGAGAGCAATTTTGAGCTCACGAAGCGTGATTGGGGGAGGGTTTCGTTGTTTTACGCATCTGCCTAGCTCGTCCCAAGCATGCTCGATCGGGTTGATATCCGGGCTGCGCGCTGGCCACTCCATACGAGTAATGTTCATCTCTTGAAGGTAGTCATTCACAATCCTACCTGTATGAGGTCGGGCATTGTCATGCATAAATATAGCATCCTCACCTAAATTGACCATAAATGGACCAACGTGATCATTGAGGATTTCTTCCACATATCTTACGCTAGTTAAAGAGCCGTTTTCTATGATCACCAGCTCTGTGCGACTTTCAGAAGAAATTCCGGCCCACACAAGTACAGACCCACCACCGTAGGCTACTTTTTCTTCGATGCATGCTTGCTTGAATCTTTCCCCTGGTCTTCGATACACTCTGTGTCTTCCATCGTGCTTGTAGAGCATAAATTTTGATGCGTCGGAGAACATAACTTTTTACCAATCTTCAATACTCCAATTTACGATTTTTAGGATTCTTTAAGTGACCCGGATTCATTGCTCTCGAGTGTATTATTGCTATAATTTCAACGAAATTAAAGCTGTATTATTATTATTGAAACGTCACTAACCAACAAAACGCAGTGCGCGGTGAGATAAGTCAAATCGTATAATTTTTTATGACTAGAATCACATTGCATCCGACGACGACGCGCTGAAATGCTCCAATCTAAATCATAAGGTGATGATAGTTTTACGAGTTTACCATAAATTTTCCTAAATAATAAACCTGTTAATAATGTATGCTGTTTAGGGATCACTAGACTTTCATATGAATCTTAAGCTCTCAGACACCATAGGGTGCGTAGAAACATTTGCTCAATTTACGTAGGCATATGCTCTTCAAAGCCAGACCATTTCAGTAGTAAACAATACAACTAAGTTTATCAAATTTTTGTTGTTAGTAAAGTCTTATTTATATTTGGTCTAATATTATTGAGTTAAGCGAAAGAAAACAAAATTAGTTGCACAAAATGGAACCCACGCTGAACAATCTCAGTCGCAAAAGGGAACTCGCGGAACAATGGTACCAATTTTTTTTCTTCTTTCACCAGACATACTACCAAACTTAGCCTCATCTTCTGCTACTTGCTCCCTACCATCACCTGTATCCTTCTCTGCGGGGAGACTTGGAAGTGCGCTGTAGCCTGGCAGTGCTTTATCAGGGTCCTAGCGGTTCTTCATGTTGAGATGACGGTTAACAGCTTGGCTCATGCTTTCGGACCTAGGCCTTATAACAAGTGAGTAGAGCTCAGGTTCATCTGTTATATCATAAGGGTGATTTCATTCATCTTAGCCGTAGCTGAATCGAGGAGATATTTATATAGTGGTTTTGTGTCGTAGATTCGGATCAAGGCATACTAACAAGGAGGTTGAGTTTGTGTACCGTTATCTACTGTTTCGATCTTCTTCCATTAGAAATAAGGCCGGAGGAATCAAAATGAAAAAAAAATCGAGATTAACAGAATCCCGATTTTTTTTTCATTTCGATTCCTCCGGCCGGTTGTTCTATAATGATTTTAAACGCCTTCTGAAAAAAGTTGAATTTAACTCTATACACTACCACTAATCTCCGAAGTTTGCAAAACTATCCATTTGAAATGTAGGTACTATCTTTAGGTATTAATTAAATAGCAAAGTCTATTATTCATTGATAAAATGTTCAAAAGCCTAGGCACAAGAGTATCACAAGATATAAGTGGTTTGCATAATACCTACCAAAACAGAAAAAGTCTTCGACAATATCACAATTATTAACCTACCCACAGCTTACATACTTATCAAAAAGTTTATAGGAAACTATTGCATAATATGCATAACTAGCTGCGCCCCGCGGCTTCGCACGCGTTTTTCTTATGTAAACGTTAAAAGGTGATTTTCATCCCACGGGATCACTAGATAAAAAGTAGCCTATAATTGATTCCAGGATTAGAATAACCTGTTTGCAAAATTTCAGCCAGATCCGTCCAGTAGTTTTGGCGTGAAGAAGTAACAAACATCCATCTATCCATCCATCCATCCATCCATCCATCCATCCATCCATCCATCCATACATCCAATATATCCATACATCCATACAAACTTTCGCATTTATAATATTAGTGTGATAGTGTGATGTCACATTACGAAAACTTCTGTGGTGTCCATTAATGGATGTATCGAAAGAATAAAAAATTTCGGATACTATCTTAAACCCAAACTAAAGTATATATTTTAAGTTTGGCACTAGCTCGATCATGCGATGTGGTTTGTCCAGCATTGCTTATTTTGACAGAACAGACGGCTGTTCCTATTAGCAACCTCCTTTATCTGCTGATTTCTTACGTATTTCTAACCCTTTTTCCCAGAAATATAATCCCCCGCCAGAACAGCATCGTTTCCACCTTAACCTTGGGCGAAGGCAGTCACAACTACCACCACGTGTTTCCCTATGATTACAAGGCAGCTGAGACCTTCGATGTCCTCAACTGGTCCACCTTCTTCATCAGGCAGTATAAGAAGTTTGGACTGGCGTATGACCTGAAGGAACCTTCGGAGGAAACTATCAGAGCTGTTACAGAGAGGCTTAGGAATAATATTGATGAGAAGACGCAGTAATCATAGTGATTAATTTTTTTGATGCTAATTTTTTATTTATTTTATGATTTATTTAAGAAATGAGAACCGGCAATTCAATGAGGGCTTTTCAATGCAATGTTTAAAAGAACAATCACGTTTTTTATTTTGAAACTAGATGGCGCTGCACAAATGTAAATTGTCAATGTCATAAAATAATTAACTAAATAGTTTACTGTTTCCACCAATTTTTGACACATAATTATGTTCATATAGCACTATCTATAGCAACCATTTTTTTCAATGGTGGTCGCATTAAAAAGCCCTCATTACGAGCTACTTTTTTTACACATTTTCGTATTAAATATTCAATTATACTTTTAACTAATTTTATTTGTTTGAATTTGTATTTAATTATTCTGTTGACACAAAACCCAAACTATTACGGAACGGCAACATTCATACGGCTATAGGCCATGGCCAAAGGCCTCTTCTAATGCATCTGCCTGCAGTCTTTCGGAGTTACGCCAGTTTCTATCTATCTATCTACAGCTTATACCAGTCAACTGCTGAACGCGGCCTGCATTCATCTGTATCCCCCTGAAACGAATTATTGTTGTTTTTTACATGCAGGGTAGTGCCCATAATCCCCACGCTGGGCATGTGGGTTGGGGATCGCCGCTTGGTGGTAAAATTGTTCTGCAGTGGCGTTGCTTTCCGCCCCCTGTAGTTATCCCTTAGTCGCCTCTTACGACACCCGCGGGAAGAGTTGGGGCAACCCCAGTTTAGTTGGTTTTATACAGGGTGTTTGGTACAACGTTTGCCATATCAAAACTGGGGTAGGTGGAACCAAATGCAATAGCTTAGCGGCTTTCTAACCCTTAAAAACCTCCCGCCTATTCATAAGATTTATTTAAAGTTAGTACTAGTCCAGCCGGTTTCAGTCAATTATATGTTCATTATTTTGTATCATTTAGTTTTGACTTACTACAGTCAAATTCAAATTCAAATTCAAAAATGCATTTTTCCATAAATACAATTAATGTACACTTAGCAAATAAATAAATAAATAATGTTCGACAATTCAAACAGCATTATCTAGCCCCAAGCTAACTAGAGCTTGTGTTATGGGTACTAGATAACTGATATACATAATACAATACACTACATAGATACACAGAAAATCTCAAATCAAGTGTTTACTTCATTTGTCCTTTTCTACTAATAATGGTTTCATGATTTTGTTATAAAAATTATCGTAGTTTGACGAATTCATCACTCAGTGCTCGAAGGGATGCGGAACGCGCGCGTCTAGAACCGCACTCGCCCTGAAGATGTCCCTCGTTAAGAGATGCAACGTTGGTGTTCTTCCAACACAAACAAGGTTCGTAGTTAACCCGCTTACATTCATAATGAATTCGTCAAACTACGAAAGTTTATATTGTTTCATTATTATAATGTTGTGGTTAGTTCACTCAGCATCCACTGAAAATAGCACATTATCCATTAATCACATTCATGGACCGTTTTGCGGTTTCATTAATTTAATAAGTACTGCATTGTAAATCTTTTAAATCCATCATGGTTATTAATACTAAAGTTATTTACAGCGGGATCAGTGTCGTGCGTGTGTCGTGCGTGATCGAGTTGCGTTCGATAATGAAACCGGTGGCAGGTAACATTCGTAGCAAAAGACTGAAAAAGGAGGTAGATCGATATATCTGCTCATAATAACTCACTCGCAAGACATTCAGTTATTCCGTGATCATGGCGCATGAAACTGTGCCGAAATATTGGAAAGCTCAAAACTCAAATCATGGTAAATATCCCGTTGGAAATAACTTTAGTACTGCATTGTACTTTAATGACTTTTGTAACCCCAATAAAATGATTATTTATATATTGAATTAGTTGATTTTATTTATTTTTAGAGAGGCCATGCTCAACCTCAACCTCATCAGCCTGTATTGGTCCACTGCTGGACGCAGGCCTCCCCCTGATAAGCGCATTGTAGCGTTTATCTCATCAGGCTAATGCCCATAATCCCCACGCTGGGCATACGGGTTGGGGATCGCAGTTCGGTGGTAGAATTGTTCTGCAGGGGGCGCTGCTGCCCGTCCCCCAGTGGATATCCCTTAGTCGCTTCTTACGACACCCACGTTTAGATTTGGGGTGGTGCAAATTCTAAGCACCACAAAGATAAGAGCGCGAAGCGAAGAAACATTCCTAATCTGTAAAAGCACTGTATTCGATTTTTTTATTACCTGCACAAAAGATAAACAAACTCCTGTCTGTCTTTCTCTAAGCATGTGAGTCTTAATTTATGTTAATGGGATCTGTTTACATAATTTGCAGCTATAAATATGGCAAATAGATGCTCATCAGCCTGTATTGGTCTACTGCTGGACGCAGGCTTCCCCCTTATAAGCGCATTGGCTTTTATCGCATGGGGAGTAATGCCCATAATCCCCACGCTGGGCATGTGGTTTGGGGATTGCAGTTAGGTGGTAGAATAGTTTTGCAGGAGGCGCTGCTGCCCGCCTACCGGTGGATATCCCTTAGTCGCCTCCTACGACACCCTCGGGAAGAGTTGGGGTGGTGCAAATTCTAAACCAGTACCACACGGCTAGGCAGTTACTAGCAACTAAACTAACTAGAATAAGTTACTAAGTTAGTGCGAACTAAAATTTAGCATAGAGCTTTAAGTAACAAAAGTTATAGCCATGATCAAAATAAGGGTTTCTGTCTTACCATAAAATTCATGAAAATGAAACCCTTCGGAGCAATAAAACATAAACTTTTACGATGAGATACAGATACCTAAACACGAATTAAATAAAGTCAGTTTTACTAAATTTTAATGCAAAATAGCTTGAGTGAGAAGAAGGCATAAGATATTGGCGATATTGGTTTTGATTTGACGACCTCTAGCTGTGGCGCGGTGGGCGAAGGTCTGCCTGCGACGCAGGAGGTTGCGGTTTCGATTCCCGCCTCGGACAAATATTTGAACGATCTGCAGATATTTGTTCAGGGCGTTCTGGATGTTTTCTGTCTAATAAAAAATATCTTTCTATGTAGTGCATTGATTTATATTACCTCATCTTCCATTTTTAATAAATCAATGCTTGGTGGTAAAGTTTTTCGTTTCCTGCAAAGACATAGGATCCTAGGATCTTTGGTTTCCTACGATATGACGTCTTCCGTCAAGTTCGTTCGTTTTTTAAAGTCGACCGAATTGGCGCACGTAGCCGTCTTTTGTTTTTAATATAGATTGTTCAGATTTGTGACGTCAGCGTAGTCATTTCTACGAAAAACAAAAGACGTTTGACTTCGAATCGAACTATGTGATCCAGCCAGTTAGATTAGAATCATGAGATGTGAAGGACTGCCGGCAGATGCTGGATGCGATAATAATCTCAAGGCGCATACCCGAGCCAATCTGACAGCAATTCCTATTTTATCATATTTTTACGTTTATCATAGGATTTTTTTAAAATCCTACGTTCAGTTTGTGGTATCTATTATAAGCTATTTTTCAATACCTCTTTTATAATTTTATCTCATATAGTTTAGGAGGAGATGCAAAAATAGAGTTTGGTGGCCAAAAAGCGCAACTTCGTATCTCTTCCTAAGCTTTACAAAATGAAACTATTACAGAGGCATCAATTAATAGCTTATAATAGATACCACAAACTAAACGTAGGATCTTTAAAAATTCCTGCGTTCAACGTAATAATAAGATATAATAGTTGGGGGCGCCACTGGGCCTTAAGGCAAGGCTATAACGTTTATTAGGGGAGGCCAATGCCAAGCATCGGACTAGTAAGGCTGATGATGGTGACAATATATGAGGTTTCCAGGCTTGGCATGATTAAAACAAGTTGTTTATTTAAAAAAAGTATTTTTCCAACACTGGAGGTTTCCGAAACTCTAAAAATTCTTGCTCGTTTTTTTGCCAAAATGCTTACAGAAATGTAGATAACATTTTCTGTTTTGGGACCCACTTATAAGTTTGTACCAAGAATAATGATCGAGGCAAAAACCCTTGAAATCGCCCTTTTAACGTTATCGTAAAATGATATTATACTTGGGTACCGGTACCCATTGACATTCGGGTATTCATTGTTACCTGAAAAGCGTGTTTCAAAGAAAAATGTCTTGAATAAAATGTTATTTGGCAAAATCTACATCTAATTTAAACGTTTTTTGTGGCGAAAAATATTAAAAAAAACTAACGAAATTATATTAAATCACACTTTTATTTTACTAAGAATACTTATTACCTGTATTTTACGTACTTATATCTATTTACAATATAAAACCATTCTTGACTTGGTTGTTAACGTCTATTTTGAATTTGTTAACAATGAGTTCTTTTTTGTTTCAGTTAAAGTTTTTCAATTACTTAATCACTAATTTAACAATATTCTTAGAAACTAAGTGAGGTCATTACAAAATATATTTATTATACAATTGTTTCTCATTACATAATTATTTTAGTTTTTCGAAAGGACTATGAGTCTATGATGCTTTTGATAGCAGATGGCCATGGACTTTGGCAGGCGCAGAGGGCGCCACTTATATATATTTTGTTAAAAAATATTTAGGTGTGTGAATTTTAGACTTTACCTTTACCCAAGTTATGGAATAACAAATTTTACCACCTTGCCTAAAAAGTTGTAGTCTAGTCGACCCATTATTAAGGTTTAATGACACAACCTTTTATCATGTACATGTGATATTATGTTTTGAGTCCATAAATAAACAAATCTAATAAATAACACAACAAGACATTACCTACTTAAAAAAATATCATGTTACTCATCTACTAAATCTTGCTAACCTTGTTTAACCTTTACAACCTTAACCCTAACAGCCACCTTCTTCCACACTACCCACAACCCCCCCATCACAGCCAACACTCCCCCTACCAACACAGCTAGTACACCGCACACCAGGTCCAGTTCTAAATACTCTCTCCAGGAGAGACCAGCTCCTGGGGCTCGGAGGTGCTTCCCGCTCCCATGCCTCAAGAGGTACTCTGTCCACCAGACTGCACGTTCCAACCCTGACTGGGGCTGGTCGCGCATCATACTGCGGAGCTTGGATATGTTGGCGCGGTATCTGGAGGAATAAGAAAGAACTTCATTTTAATTTTTACCTGACACTTTTACCATTGGCACCCTATAATGTCTCGTGGTTTCACCCACGTAGTTCCCGTTCTCGTGGGAATTCCGGGATAAAATAAAGTCTATGCCACTCCCTAAAAAGTAAGCTTTTTAATGATGAAAGAATTTTTGAAATCGGTCTAGTAGTTTCGGAGCCTATTCAATGCAAACAAACAAACAATCTAATCTTTCCTCTTTAAGATATTAGTATAGAAGAGATTTGTGTACGAAACGGCTCAGTCAGAACCAGCCTAAATACAACCAACTCATGCTCAGATTGGGAGGGTTTTGTAACTCCAGCAAACTGTCTTCTTTTCTATGTTCTATTCTTTTAAATTTTATGTATTTGAGTTTCAAATCAACGCTTATATT
Source organism: Eupithecia tripunctaria (assembly GCA_955876795.1). Taxonomy (NCBI): domain Eukaryota; kingdom Metazoa; phylum Arthropoda; class Insecta; order Lepidoptera; family Geometridae; genus Eupithecia; species Eupithecia tripunctaria. The sequence continues at coordinate 5,729,952 of OY041622.1, forward strand.
TCTATGTATGTGATTTATTAATAATTTGTACGTTGCCACGTAGCACTGAAACTGCTTGTCATAGACAAAAAATATATAATATCTGAATAAATAACGACCTAGACGCGCCTTGACCTAAAGTAAACCTTTCAATCGAGGCGCTAAACGAAGAACTAATACAATGACTGTGTATTCTGTGGCGGTAACTAATTGCCACTGATTATTTCGAACAAATTATTCCAGTTGATATTATTTTATACTATTGTATAGAAAATTATTCTGCCACAATATTTCAGAGACAGCCGCCATACTCTTTGATTTAAAAAAATATAATGACTGTTTCCAAAAACAAAAGTGGTTGTAAAGTAACTGAACTTATTTTGGTCTTAGTCTTAGATAAGATATAAAATATAGCTAGAAATCGAGATACGAAAACTAACTGTATTTTCGACATTCATCTTAAACAATTTACGACTCAGACACTAGATTTTATTCGACTTTTGAGACGTCTTTTAGAACGCAAAAATAAAGGGTATACGAAAATTCAGCCTTTAACTCACAATTCCTCCTATGGTCCCTTTTTTATGCTAAAGTGACCGGATTACTAAACAATAACTGGCTATATTTTAATAACCATAAAAACCATGAAAACTTCTAAGTCTGTGATAAAAGCAGCGAGGGATCGCCTGCGCAGGAGGTTGTGGGTTCGATTCCCGCCTTGGGATAAAAGTTTGATTGATTTGCAGATATTTGTTCAGGGCATTCTGGATGTTATATATACCTAATAAAAAAAATCTATCCATGTAGTGTTGTCAGTATATCAGTTATCGAGTTCATTAAACACAAGCTCTGCTTCGCTTGGGGCTTGTCGCCAAATACCTCTATACTCTGAATTATGACGAATATTATATGTAGGTATGTATGTGGTAAACATTAAAAAAGTATTTAAAGAAGTGCTGAAATTAGGTTAAGCAACAACGAGGTGGTTGTTCCACCGGTTCTAAGGTTCTAAGCCATTTGACATGATACTTAGCTGTTCTATCTGGATGTGATGACTAATTCATCGGACTGTGATGGTTGTTCCATCGGACTGTTGTTCATTGAGCTATGATGGCTGTTCCACCTGTGCTCTGGTTCAGCGAGCTATGATGGCTGTTCCACCTGTGCTCTGGTTCAGCGAGCTATGATGGCTGTTCCACCTGTGCTCTGGTTCAGTGAGCTATGATGGCTGTTCCACCTGTGCTCTGGTTACTGATTCTTACTGTTATGGGGATAATTCCCCTTATGGCCTCCATCCTCCCCTATAGCCATCCCGTTCCTCACACTTTATCTCTGATCTACTTGTCCGCAGACAGACCAACGAATTGGTATACACACAACAATTATAATCTGAAACTGCTTCTAATATCGGTGGCAAAAGATCTCAATTGCATACAATGTAACTCAAAGTCACTCACCGATGTGTCTCGCTTGCTGTCTCGTAACAGAATGCATCGTCGGCCGTTCATCGCCGAAGGACCGCGCTGTGCGCGCGCCCGCTTCGCCTCGACCGGTTATGGCCAGTCCGCTAAAATCTTTATCAACCTACCTACAACCTAGGTAGGTACCTACTCAAAATATTTCTTCGCCTTCGCGACATTCCCCCCCTTCAAGGAAGAATGAGAAATAAAGATATTAATATCAATACTATTTATCAAACAAGGATTTGTATGTCGATCACTTAATCTGCCTTTGAACATTAACTGAATTTACTGGTGAAACAATTAATAAGTAAGTGGTCCACTCCTTGACCTTTTCTCTGACTTTAACCGCTGAAGCCCGAGCTGAAGTATGAGGCCAATCAGGCCTCATACTGATTTCTACTGTATCAGTTTTTGATTCTGGTTGCACCGCAGCATGATGTACTGACTTTATTCTATGTTCCTCAGAACCTTTAGCTCTGATCAGTGGAACTGGGTCTACATTTGAAACTACACTTTGCTCTTTGTTCAATTAATGCGCTTTACGCCAGGTGCTACAGAAGACCTGCGCTCTTCATTTTACTCTTCATCATTCTTTTTCTCTTCTTTGAGTGGCAGTCTTTTGGTCTCATACTGTATTTTATAACTGTGTATTTTCTTCTATTTATCATTATACTTTCTTGTTTTATGAGCCAATAAAAAATATATTTTACCTATTATCATTTGGGACTCAATCTGTTTAAGTAGATCTGTGTCTCTTTCAATGTCTCTTGCAACTTTTACCTCCCAATCCAAAATGTTTTCTAGTTCTGCTATTCGTCCAACCCTCCAGTGCGCCCTATTTGCCTCTGATTTTATCTGTAGATAAACCTTTCTTGTATTGATTAGTTACCATCAATCTATTCTGCAAAATCATCGACACGCAGATAATCTTGACGAGTAAACACGTACCTACTCCAGCTCAGCAACTACCGTCGCTCGTCGTAAGCGGTTGTGATCATAGCTTCAAGCTCTTTTATTTTCGTACACAACTGATTGTGTGTGTCCAATACTCTCTTCATAGTATACACCATTCCGGTCCAAACCTCCATTCAGTCCATACCATGGAGCTAATTCTAGTATACATTTCAGCGTCAATTGCTTTCTATGTGTAGCTGTAAGTTTGAATTATTTGACGTTATCCGATACAATCAACTATGGCAATTTGTTACTGCTACATAGTTCTTATGGAAAGAAAACATTCTCCGACATATAGTTCTTTTACTACTCTCTCTATGTGGCAAACCTAGCGTTGCTTCTGAGTAGTTAACTTAGCATATTTGATTCTAATTTCATTTCATTCTTCGACAATATCTATAGTAATAGTATTCGTAAGACCCTCCTCAACCAAGGAGTTAGTCTAAAAATGTTGATGTTTGGACGCTGCAAGATTTTTGACAGAAACTCAACCTGAATTTTAACTTTAATATTTTGACTGCCCTGGGCGCTCACGATACAAGTTCGCTGCAAAGCAACGCAGCGTCGCATACCTTTACCAGTCTATTTATCTGCCTTGGTACTCAATCTATACCAGACAGATATTGTTTTGTTGGTAGGTTATTTGTAGTGACTTAAATCTGTTTCATTTTAGAAATCATTATTCGCGGCACAAATGGCAGAATTACTTTACACCGTCTCAAAACTAGATTGCTATTAGTCAAAGCAATAGTGATTTTATTTAACCGGCACGGGCGTTTAGTCACGAAGGCTCGATCGGCCCATGCATCATACAGTTGTCTTTACAAAAATAGTAACTCTGTGGGTTACTATACAAAAACTGTGACATAATTTATCAAACTACATCACAATAGAACTGAACTACCAGCAATTCTCGTCTACGAGCCGGAACGTTATTTTAGTCCCTTAAGGGCACTAATGTAGACTTGCCAATAACAAAATTAACATTAATATTAGCGTGTAAAGAACTGAGCTTATTAACAACTACAGCGTACACTTGCATTGAAGAGTCTGTACAATGCACTTACAATTAAAACTTATACACACCTTAATAACTTCATTATTATTTTAGCTTCTGTCTCTGTTGCATGGCATTTTTCATAATTTGTACACCGTAATCGGTAAAACATGTTGATACTTGCATACCTGTTTATAAAATCTTATATCTACACATGTTTAAGCAAATAAATGATCTTTATCTTTATCTTTATCTTTATCTTTATCTTTATCTTTATCTTTATCTTTATCTTTATCTTTATCTTTATCTTTATCTTTATCTTTATCTTTATCTTTATCTTTATCTTTATCTTTATCTTTATCTTTATCTTTATCTTTATCTTTATCTTTATCTTTATCTTTATCTTTATCTTTATCTTTATCTTTATCTTTATCTTTATCTTTATCTTTATCTTTATCTTTATCTTTATCTTTATCTTTATCTTTATCTTTATCTTTATCTTTATCTTTATCTTTATCTTTATCTTTATCTTTATCTTTATCTTTATTTAAGAGCGGCCAACCCGTCTTACTTTTCATACAAACGCTCTTACGTGATTATGGCGTTGTAATACATCTTTCTTTGAAACTTTTAACTAAAAGGTATATTATATTATATACATAAATTGTATAAGTAAACACAATATTTAGATAGAAACCTTGCAAATCTAATGGAGATTCTAAACGACACAAAGTTTCATTTCACACAAACTTGTAAGGCTTACTAAAAAACTCTTATTTCCCTGTTGCAAGTTTCATGAAATTTCTAAACACTGTTTTTCCTAGGGCCGATTACCTGCGAGTGAACTGCGAAACTAACCAAATGCCGACGAGGGATCAGGCGATTCCTCTCTCTTGTCGCTTTGCCTCTTTCTTTTACATTGCGCTGGTTGAAACAACAAGCTTTTCAATCACGCTCTCGTTGACGATAATAGGACCGGGAAGGCCCCTTAAGTTTTGTGGATGATAGCAATAATTACATTTTAACAACTTTCGTTATTTAATTTTACATCTTTACGAACGCAAGCAGTTCCTTCTGTATGCTTTTGTGGGGTAGTCGGATTGGATACGGATTTTAGGATCCCTTTCCATTGAATGTATTACATCATTCAGGATGTACTTCGTAGATAGTTAATACGCCAGTGTACTAAACTAATTACGACTCTATAATGCCACTGATTTTGCCTGACCAAACAAAAAATAATGAATACCCTTTCCCTCGAGAAAAACGAAGATAAATAATAGTCAATTCATTACTATCAATCTAATCACTGCCTGATTCATTATTTCTGCATATTACAATCTACTCGTAAAAGGCATTCAATTCATTCATTTCAGGTGGTGATTTCGCACCAAAAAGTTAATACTTATACTTATAGGTCTATTTAATCAGTAATGAACAAGCATCTTTAGGCTATAGTTATGGCTATAGGTATTTGACTCGGTTATGCTCGAACGCTAACAGCCGTAACTGAGAAATCGTAATCTTTCTCAGATCTTATTTATTATGACTAAGCAAGGTTTTTAAACAGCGTGGTGTTTATAGCCATATTCATAATTATGCTAACTCTCTGTTTTAGCTGACTTCATTTACCATCCTGTGCAATTTTTTTTTAGGACAAAATATGGCCTGGTTATACGCACCATATTCAGAGCAATACTAACACTTGCGATTATTTCTACAGGTGCTTACCCTGTGACCACAGATATCCGAAACTAAGATTGTGCCTGTGACCTTCTTGAAAGCAGTTAAAGCAACGGTTTCCTAGTTGAGCTTTCCTGTTGTGAACATTTTTGTACCTTGTACATTTGGCATTAAAATAATCTTGCCTACAACATATACATTTCTCGTAAATTTCCTCTTAGGTGGCTCTTCTGAACTTTCTGAGACATCGTTTTGTCTTTTCTTTGATTGTGTTTTACTGAATTGTCTGTTATCATTTTTGTGTTTGTCTTTTCTATTATTATTATTTATACGTGGCCTATTGTTCGTTATTTCTACAGCTTTTATATGTAATGCTCCTATTGTTATTTTTTCTGTGATGTCTTTCTCTTCTATATTTGTCGGTTCTGTAATCTTTACACCTATTGTGTCTGTCTTTAGTCTATTTGAGGTCTCTATAGCAGATATTATGTATTCTAGATATTTTCTGATACCGTCTACTTTTCTTCTTCGTCTATCATCTTCATTCTTACTTCTTAGATTAGATATTTAGAGAATTTCTCCATTGTCATCAGTCCGAGATGCTCGTGATTTACGTCTTCGCCTAGGGAGCTCAATACGAGTAGGTGTCTCTCTATTCCATTAAGTACATATCTGCATTATTTTATTTGATTTTTATTGACTGGTTTTATCCTGTATAATGCCACATAATGTGCGTCAATAATTGCCGCAGGTTTACCGAACTTTTCCTTTAGAGTTTGGACAGCTATGCTATTATTTGTGTTAGTTGTGTCTTATCTTATCCTTCTATTTCATTGATACTTCTACCGTCAGTATTTGATGACAATTGGTCCTAAATATGGTACCTGTCACTTGAGAATGTCACCATCAAAAGTAAATTCCATTCTTGTCAATTTACCAGAAATATTAAGATTTCCGCCATTTATCGTGGCTGCACTACGTTTTTCATCATTGCGCTATATACAAATATCTAATTATATTCCCAAATCTTCAGCCTGAATTTGTATAAACGTGTACTCGGTTATCTTAGCAGTGTCAGTTTCTGTAGCTTATTTACAATAGATGTGGATTTTTACCACAAACCTCTGAGTAGCACTCTTAAGTTTAGCTCCGTGGTACTCTAACTCTCTTTAGTTACCTTCACCATCAGATATTTGCTTAAGGGCACACTGGGCAGAGTTTATGCACGATTGTACTGATTCGTACAATAATTTCAAACGGGTTAGGACGATACTTATTTTGTTTATTTTAAGTACAGTTCCTCATTTGAACTGACCATGAGCGAAAGATCTTGTCCTTATGTAAAATCTACAACAACATTGTAATTTATTTAGCAACTTACTTGTATTAAGTTCTTGCCTACCTATGTTTCTTAGGTACTTTAGGTAGCAATTACGAGCTATTCTCAATATCTCACACGCGGTTTTTCCCAACGTCTCATGTGAGACGCCGCCTCTTCCCAACGTCTCATCTTTTTGCATTAGGGCTGTATTTGAAGCTTTATTTTTATTTCAAGGTTGCAAGATTTTTATTTGTGACTTGCTATCTACTGTCTACGTGGGTACCAAGGAATTTAGTAGGTACATATCAACGTAAGTTTCTACTAAAACCTCTCGACATTAGGTTTATTTAGAAGGTAATTAGTGACTTTTTAACCTACTGCAACCTTATTTAGTTGTATGTCCAGCAGTGGACTAAGGTCCCCTTTCACCTGCTGTAGCAGTAAGGCACTTAATGCAAATTGACTCTCACGATCAATAAATAACACAGCATTTTTTAACAAACAGACTTTACCTGAATTTACAAAAAATACGTTACTTTGTCATGTATTAATATACAATGCCCGAACTTGTTTGGTAGGCCTATTATATTGTATTTGTAACACATTAGGTACAGGTCAGTCACATTAGGTGTAGGTCTTTTAATAAACTCAAAGTGTCATACAGTGTAAGAACACCCTAGATACCTACTGCGGGTCTAGTGCATAGGTAGATTTATTATCTTGCTCAAAGGTTGCCTGGAACAAATAAGGCCGCCCATTGCGCCAACGGCCTCAGTCTTTGTTTTAATTCTTTATGAGTGTGCCATAAGCAATTTACTTCAAAATTGCACTTTAAAATCGTTATTTATCTCAGAATCTGTGAAATCTACTACCTTCATATTTAATGAAATGTTACTTCGATATTTTATCTTGAATTGCGTGTTTTAAAAACACGATTGGTGAAAGTTTTCTCAATAGTTAATTATTAGGAAAAATATATGTTTTTCACACATTTTGCTATTTATCTCAGGAACAGCACACATTTCTTCTTCGGTTTTTGTTTTGCTAAAAAACCTAGTCTTATTTCTTTAGTTGTGTCTTTTAATTTTTCGATTGGTTGCTTCATCAACCCGTAATTAAGTAAAAACAGTTTTGGCAAATAGTAAATTCGGTGCACGTATGCTCTGCACTTCTCACTCACAAGAAAACCATATCTTGTGATCTCGCTCGAAATCCATCTCGTAGCGGCGTTATTGCACACTCTTAACTACCATAAGTTGTTCCTGTTGGTATTGTTTTGTACAGTTAATGTGCATAATCCTCCTTGCGAAGTCTATGAGGAAATTGTGAAAATGATCCTTAATGGGCGAATCGACACTACATCTAAATAAAAACCAACTTTTACGCCCGGGCAAAGTGTAAAATCTACACAATTCCTTTAGTGCAAGAAAGCAACGGTCATGCAGCATAATATCCTACTAATATAGTAGGTACCTGGTCTACCAAACGGTAGTAAAATGCTTGAAATTTTTGTCTACTTCGCAAATTTGCAGATAAGCAAAGTCGTAAAATATTCTACGATCTAATTATAGAATTTTACTAAGTTACTCCGTCGAACCGGGCGAACACCTTTAGTAAAACTACCCACATGACATTTTACGAAATCATGTACGGACATTGAATTACTACTACTAGCGTACTAGTGTATCTATTATAAATTTATAACTCACTGTGTTCCGATTCTTTTAGACTGTAAGGTTTGAGATAATATATCCCTGCATCTCCACCATGTCGCCAAATACCTCTATACTCTGAATTATGACGAATATTATATGTAGGTATGTATGTGGTAAACATTAAAAAAGTATTTAAAGAAGTGCTGAAATTAGGTTAAGCAACAACGAGGTGGTTGTTCCACCGGTTCTAAGGTTCTAAGCCATTTGACATGATACTTAGCTGTTCTATCTGGATGTGATGACTAATTCATCGGACTGTGATGGTTGTTCCATCGGACTGTTGTTCATTGAGCTATGATGGCTGTTCCACCTGTGCTCTGGTTCAGCGAGCTATGATGGCTGTTCCACCTGTGCTCTGGTTCAGCGAGCTATGATGGCTGTTCCACCTGTGCTCTGGTTCAGTGAGCTATGATGGCTGTTCCACCTGTGCTCTGGTTACTGATTCTTACTGTTATGGGGATAATTCCCCTTATGGCCTCCATCCTCCCCTATAGCCATCCCGTTCCTCACACTTTATCTCTGATCTACTTGTCCGCAGACAGACCAACGAATTGGTATACACACAACAATTATAATCTGAAACTGCTTCTAATATCGGTGGCAAAAGATCTCAATTGCATACAATGTAACTCAAAGTCACTCACCGATGTGTCTCGCTTGCTGTCTCGTAACAGAATGCATCGTCGGCCGTTCATCGCCGAAGGACCGCGCTGTGCGCGCGCCCGCTTCGCCTCGACCGGTTATGGCCAGTCCGCTAAAATCTTTATCAACCTACCTACAACCTAGGTAGGTACCTACTCAAAATATTTCTTCGCCTTCGCGACAGGGCTAGATAATGCTGTGTGAATTGTCCAGCCTTATATAATTATTATTTATTTATTTTGTCGTTTCTTCGTGAAATATGGCTAACTGTGACCACAACTTGCAAATTCTTTGAGAGTCATTAAATTTTGATTCTCTTTGGAGTACCACCTACCTATTGTTCCTTAGTATATCCTCTAGACCCTCTTTCAGGTTATGTTCATCCAGATCCGACATGAGGATAGCTCTTCCGATGCCCAACTGCACGTATCTCTCGGAGTTGTGCCACTGGTCGCCCAGCATGGGCACTCCAAGCAGCGGCACTCCAGCGTCTATGGCCTCGTCTGATGACTGCAGGCCGCATTGGGTCATGAAGACCTTAATGGCAGGGTGTTCTGTAAAGGTTTATTTATTTATTCAATAAAGGTTCACCAACAGTATACATATAATAGCTTAATATAACTAAATGTAATGGCAGTACTTATTGTTCTTATACATATACCTAACCTATAATATGTGGACACAATTCAATAGTAAAATAAACTCTATAACACGGGGTATTGCGATTTTCGATAGGTTAGATTTCAACGAATGAGGTTTTGACTCAATCGATACCTCATTCGTTGAAATCGAACAAAAAGTTTCAGCGCTACGTGGGAACATAAAATCGGCTACATACATTCAAACAAACATAGGGTGCCAACCTCATAACCCTCCTTTGTTGGTAGTCGGGTAATAACTTTAAATACACCACACCTATCCATGCATACCTATACAAACAGACACATATCTCGTCTATCACACTTATTATTATTAATGCGAAAATTTGTATGGATTTATGGATGGATGGATGGATGTTTGTTACCTATTCACGGCAAAGCTACTAGAAGGATCTGAATTTTGCATGCAGGTAATTCTAATCCTGGAATCAAACATAGGGTACTTTTTATCCCATAAATCACCTTTTAACGTTTTCATAGGAAAAACGCGTGCGAAGCCGCGGGTTGCAGCGAGTAAATCAATAAACTTACTCAAAAGGTCAGATTGTGGCAACCACTTGAAGATCTTGATATTGTCGGTCTTCCCAGGGAGGTCATCCTGGTCCCACCTCCACAGCACATCGTAAGGCAGTTGGGAGAAGACCTTGATCATGGCTTGGACCTTCTCTGTAGGCAGGGTCGAGGGTTTCACATTGGTACCGAAACTGACGTAGACGACGCCATTGCGAGATGAGTTTAGGTAGGTTTCTAGTTCCTGAAAATATAGAAGTTTATGTTTTAAAACCTGCAACGCAGAAGATTGCTGTTTCGATTCCCGACTCGGAATAAATGTATGTACGATCAGCAGATATTTGTTCAGGGTGTTCTGAATGTGTTCTATGTAACTATAAAAAATATTATCTATCTATGTAGTGAATTGTATTATGTATATCAGTAAACTAGTATCCATAACACAAGCTGTGTTTAGCTTGGGGCTAAATAATGCTGTGGGAATTGTCCACTATTATTAAGATTCTAAAAGGTTTAATTAGCTCTTTTCTTGAAGCTAACCAAATACTTATTAAAAATTTACTCATATTTTTACTTGATCTACCATAATAACATTTTCAACATCCTATGACATAATCAATGAAATAAAATGTTCATATTGTCATACTGAATTTAATATTACAGTCACTTTAGTATTAAAATTAATAAAAAATTACTGAATTTTTGTGTGGTACTGAATATTAATATCAACTTCAAAACCAAATAAACTATAGTAAATTTCCTTGATAAGGTATGTTTTATTTGAAGTTGTAAAAAGTAGAAAATAATCTTGAGGGGAAACCCATAGGAAAAATTTGTATTAATTTATCCCCCAAATCTTAAAAAACAGAAAATAAGTGATTTCAAGACGGTTTTAATAAGTTTTTTCAAAACAATCATATTTATCACGAGTATTATTTATAATTATTGTTGTTATATGTTTCGAGTAGTCACATGCTTACCTTCGGCAATGGCCTAGCTTTCTTCTCATTTAACAAACTCACAGAAATAACACTAGGTGGCACCGGTCGGTTCCCATCAAAAACCGGATGAATATTCAAAAACATCATATCAAGTCTTTTATACAACTCCCGGTAATCAGGCATATCCGGTGCAATCTTCCTCAGTTCCATAATCTCAATATCTCTTCTACTATCTAGCATTCTAAGCATGTACCAGTAATTATACACTTCCACAATCTTGTCCCACCAAGTTCTGTCGTTAATCTTCTGACCAGAACTCTTCGGGTACAGCAATGGGTGAGTTGCTGCGCCAAAAGTCTCATAGTTTTCAAAATACCCGCCAAAAGAACTCACGGAAATCGCTGGTATGTTTGGAAAGAAATGAGTGAAGATAACCACTGGCCTGGTCCATGCTTCGAGTAAAAGAAGGTCAAAGGTTTCGTTCTTGATGAGCGATTCAATTTCTGGGTTCTTCAGTTGCTCGATAAAGTATTCCAAGTTTATTGTTGCGGCAACCTTCGCTTGTAACTTCAAGTCATCTTTATGTCCTGTTGAAGACGTTGGTAGGAAGCCTTCGTTCCAAATCTTGTAGGAAATGTCGTGTACATCAATTTCTCTGATGTTAGGTGGCGCTTTACCTTTCTCGAAGGCAGGGTCTGCGGTGATGATGGTTACTTCATGGCCTCTTCTTGCGAGCTCTTGCGTGAATGGTCGGAAGGGTGTTTGGTGACTGATAGATGGTGTTGGAATTACCGCTAATATTCTTGCGGATTCAACGCTCAGCAGCGCGTACGCACACAACACTATGAGGCGAAGCATTTCGTTAACTGAACCAATCTAGCGCTTTATGAGATATAAATATACAAATGTGTATACTGTAATTGTGACTGGCAAAATCTTTAATAAGAATCCTATGAGTTGACATTTGTACAGCTCGTTTCATAAGCAGACAAATCGTTATGAAATTGGTATCAGATCACAGATTTATCTTTGCTATCATTGAGTTGATCGAGTGAACGAGCGAGGAAAGATTTAAGCATTCGTGTCAGTGAATCGGCAAATCAAATGTTTAAGAGGATTTCTAGATACGAGTCTAATACTCGTAATCCCCTTCAGGCAAAATAATTTAAGTGGAAAGAGGATTTTTAGATTATTTATCTAATACCTTACACCACTAAAATGAGATGATTATGGCATTTTAGATCAAGCTTAATGTATGAGTAAAGGCATCGACTTTATACCCAAAGTAAAGGGCTTAGCGGTGGACTTGTAAGACTCATCATTAATTGGAATTTAAATAAACAAAAAACTATGACAGGTTTTTCGATTTCTTGTCTTATGCCACTAAAACGATTGTAGACTTTACTTTTATTTATTTATTTTTACTTTACCTTACTTTATTTATTACTTTTTTTATCTTAGATTTTTTTTTTTACCTATTATACTAACTAGCAGCGCCTCCCGGTTTCTCCCGCGTAGTTCCCATACCCGTAGGAATTCCGCGATAAAATATAGCTTATGTCACTCCCTGAAAGTATGCTTTATAATGATTGATGATAATTAAATCGTTCCAGTAATTTCGGATCCTATACAAATACAAACAAACAATAAAATCTTTCCAATTTATAATATTGTACGGATACTTTGTGGTTCGTACCGAACCAAGATCTTGTCATCATTTACAAATTCATAAAACGTTGGTGAGTATAATTAATGATAAATGTTCTCCTATCATATCATTATGAAATAATCCTCATAAATTATTGTTGTTGTCTGAAGATAGCCTTATCACTTTGATAACACGACTCGAGGCATGGATATGTTAAATAAGACAGTGGATCCACTGCTGCACACGCACTGGTCACGTCTTTATCGAAATACTCACATTATAAAGAGGAAAGACTTGATTGTTTGTATGTCTGTATTGAATAGGCTCCGAAACTACTACACAGATTTTAAAAAATCTGTCACCATTAAAAAGCTTACTCTTCAGGCAGTGACAATGGTTATATTTTATCCCGGAATTCCCACGGGGACGGGAACTACGCGGGTGAAAACGCGATGCGTTGCTAGTGCTTAAGGCCAGACTCGGGTGAAGACAGGTCCAATGATAAGAAAACGTTCCAAAAATATATCTTCTTGAAAGTTTGTGAGTCTTTGAGAATTCGTTAAAATATATTAACAAAACGTTTTCTAATAAAGATTTCACTTACTTCTCAGCGCGCCATTTTAAAGAATCGTTGTACGATTTTAGGTGCCTACCTTTCTTTTGATTTCGGTGGTAAAAGGTTTTCCACTACTGCTTTAGCCTCATCCTATATAAAATCAGGCGTTAAATTAATGTCCATATCACTGTCTGAACCCATTGTAATAATCGAAACAACGTAAAATCAAAACACAAACTCGAAAAATCAAATGAAGATAGGATTGCCGTTTTCCCGCTTTCTTTTTCTTAGGCATAAACAATCTTCTTTATAGATGGCATAATAGCCATAGTAGCTCTTGCTATACTACCATGCTAGAATAAACATGGTAAAATACCAAGATCTAATTCTACCATTAGTTTTTATCATTTCAAAAATGGTAAATATTTTGCCGAAATCTGTTATTGTAAGGAAATAGTTGAAAGCAAATTATAATATGGTATTTTATCTTTAATTTATTTCACTATACTTCACACACGCTGTAATTGAATGGCTATATGAATTGCGTCAAACCAGATGCAAAAGCCGTCTCACAAGAAGTTGAAGTTGAGTCGCTGTATAGAAAGGTAGAATGCATGGTTCAAGACAAAAGTGAGGTGACAGCTGTCATTTGTTTTGTACTTGTCATTACTTTTCGTCCCTAGGGACGAAAATAATTACTTTCATCCCACTGCGCAGGGAACTTCCGACCTACTTGCAGAGTATGAGTAATGAAAACATATTTAAAAAACCTATAAAATCGGTCGTAGTAACCAGTGGAACGTGCCAGTCAAGAATGTTTCAAGAAAAAATTGCGATCAAACGTCCTAGCAACATTCATTGAAAAATTAACCGCACAGACCAAACTAGTTTTTTACTCAAATCCTGGTAAACAATAAATAACTATAATAAGAGGTAGCCATTTATTCGTCACTGCTTGCAAAGGGAAACTGAAACTAATGCTTTCATAATAAATGAAACAAAAAATGAATGAATCCAGTCAGCCAGCATCAATTGTTTTATTAATCGTGCACCGAAATGGGCTAGCAGCTTTATCAGGAAGGCTGTGAATAAACTAGGTGACTTGCTGATAATGTATTTTGATTTTAGGTCATTTTACTTAATTAAAGATCACTAGCTACACCCGCGGCTTCGCACGCGTTGTTGCTATGGCAACGTTTAAAGGTGATTTCCTTCCTATGGGAACTGATTTATGGGATAAAAAGAAGCCTATTTTGAATTCCAGGATAAGAATAACCTGTATAAATCAATATAAAAAAACACCCTATCCGTTCAATAATTTTGGCGTGATGAGGTAACAAACATCGTACAAAAACTTTATTAAACGCGTAGTATGAAGTGTTGATCAGAAAATAATTTATCATTTGACCTACCGAATCTCGGTAGGTTCCTATCTTTTAGGAAGGTTTCTAAATCTTATTTTAAATTTTCTGATATTTTTTTCTTAATTTGTTAGGTACGGTACCTACATCTACTAGAAAAGAAAAAAATACTCAAGCTTTGTCAAAGCCACCTTTAGGGTCATCAAAAGGGACGAAACTGGCCCGACTGTTATTGCTGGCGATTTATGTGAAAATAAGTATGGTTTTACTGGTTTTACTGTGTCTTCAATTACAACCTTTTTGGCCCTTCTGGACCTGATAGACGTAGGGCGTAAAATTTTGTGTCAGTTTTTGGTACTCGATATCTTATTTTACTATAAAAAACTTACGTAGTTTGACGAATACATTACGGCTGTAAGCGGGTTGACTTCGAACCTTATTTGTATTAGAACGTTATTTCATAAGGGTGAGTGCGGTGATTGTGCAACCAACTAATTAAAAACCTAATTACTAACTTTTTAAACATATTTTCCTGTGAATCTATGGTATGAAAAAAAAAATTCAATTGAATGAATTAAATTGCCATTGACCATTAGGTAATCGAGTGGCTGTGGTCTGGCCTTATCCGACAACCGCTGGGGTAAACGTATTCTTAAGTGGAGTGCGACGCGGCAAACGTAGTATAGGACGCCCTTCCGCCAGGTGGGATGACGATCTGCGAAAGACTGCAGACAGATGCTGGATGCATCAAGCAGAAGACAGGGCGCTGTGGCGCTCATTAGGGGAGGCTTATGTCCAGCAGTGGAATAGTATATATTAATGATGATGATGATTATTATTGATCAAGTTGATTGATGTTGGGAATGTTTTTTTTAATTTGTTATGCTTTGAAACGCATTCATTGACATGGATGCTTTTTGGCGCAGAGATAATGTAATCAACCAAATTAATAAAAGGTCCGTGTATATTTCATGTCATTCTATTCTGTAATTATTATTGTTGTTTCATTATCATGTATTTATTTTACAAATATTAATTGTCATTCTAACTATCTCAGAACACAATATAGTCAATAAATATCAATAGCAACAAATATAATCTTCATATTATTTTAATCTTCTAGACAATTTTTTTAATGACCAACCGGGCATAAATTACTAAAGGTCTAACTATGAAACGGTTTGTATGGAGAATTTCAAGATAACCGATTTGTCATAACAATATTTTTTATTGAAATGACAAACCATATACCAAAAATAAATTGCATTTGATGTACATGTATACATTTAAACATAGAGAAAATCATACAAAGCCCTTATTTATAACAAAAACTAAAGAATATAAAATTCAGCGTAAATTTTGACAAGCCCATCCGATAATTATAAATCTTTGCAATAATTTCAAGTTCAGAATTTAAAATAAAAATTATATTTCTATCAAATTGTTGAAAATTAAAATATGTACAAAATCATATTGTGTTAAAAAAACGGCAATTTCATAAATATGTAAACCCCAAATACTATGAGATAAATGTTTTAATTGTAGACAAACATTATAATTGTACCTTTATGTAGGTACTTAACTGTAAATAGGTAGGTATTTACATAATCGGTCGAGATAATATGAATGAAATACTTAATATTTATACTATATATGTATACAATAAAAACCAAAATCATTGTTGCTATGTTCTATTTAGGTACTTATTTATTAGATATTTCATAACATTGAGACACTCTAATATATTTCATAACTTTGTGAAATGCTTATCACAATAATCATATTTCAGGATCTAGTAATAATTTACTAGATCTCTAGATCTATCTAATGATAGGCAAAAATAGGTATATTACCTACAAATAAAAGTAGGAACAAAAAGCCAACGACTTTTCAGTCCCGGAAAAACAGCTTTCCCAATTCTAAAACTGTACAAAAGTAAAGTTACTGCATTATGTCAAAAAAGTAAACTTCGCAATTTCACAGTTTTAAAATCAAGACACTGTAAAAGTCCAAAGAAGTGTGAATATTCCCTTTAGTGCCATCTCGTAGCCAGATTTATTTTTGGCCCTATCATCGGTTAACATTTTTTACAAAATCACGATCTTTAGATAAAAGACACTTAACAAATAAAACATGTTCAATAACCATAACGTCCTAAAACGTCAGGTATCTGAAAAAAATCACGTAATAATTATTATGAGGCAACGATATAGGTATTTAATTTCTTTCTGACCAACTAAGAAACCTGATGCTATAAAAAAAGCATTTTTTTAAATATAATTTATTTGTTTAAGTGAATATTATATATTTATTTTGCGCGCACAATCCACACAAAAAAAATGTAAACCTCAGTTTTTCACCTCAGTCTTTAAACAGTTTTTAATTTTTTCCGATATTTCGAATGTCTCCTCACTAGCCGACACGCCTACCCATTATGTGCAATATAGGCAATATGTGTCACTGTCACGAACCCGGCACTAAATCGTGATTTGTAGGAATCTTCAATCTTCAATGATACGGACATTCCGCTTTCTATCTATTATTGTAACTTCTGTAATGGCTATGATCATTACTTTGGACCGTAGCCCTTTAAAGCTATAAACTTGTGGCTAGATTATTCCGTGTGTATTGCCTAGTGTTATTAATTTCTTCCACAATAATCGATCTTGAGCTAAAGAATCTTACGATGTCGGCAAAATGAATCCCATAGTACAGCAATGCCTATAGGTCCTTTTTGACTTTGCCTGGATGTCAATTTCTAAAGATTTCCAAGTTTTAAATGATAAAAAACAAAATTAAAATTTTGAAAAACCTCCGACTGATTTATACGACAGTAGGTAATCGAAAAAGGAAGAAATAATTTTTGCAAAACCCTCGACTAAATAGAATTGAAAAGAAAATTAAATTATAACTACAAGTAGGTGGTGAATTTTTTCACCTACCCATTACCACAAAGCCAAAAAATCGGTCGGGCGGGCTGCAGATATGCAAGTCAGATTTAAACACGTCGTGGTTTTTGACAGTTTTCATACCGAGGTTAGAGATATTTAGTCATGTATACGCTAATTATATGGTGAAAACATTTATCATCTAGTCTTAACATCAACGCCCACGCCCACACGCTGCGGCATGCTGAAGACAGGGCGTTATGGCGCTTATCAGGGGAAGCCTGTCGTGGTTTAGTGTGGTGCTGGCTTAGAATTTGCACAACCCCAACTCTTCCCGTGGGTGTCGTAAGAGGCGACTTACTTTGACTTTGACTTTGATAACAACCATTATGTATATCAGTTATCTAGTACCCCTAACATAAGCTCTGCTTAGCTTGGGACTAGATAATGCTGTGTGAATTGTCCAACATTATTTATCTATTTATTTACTCGTGTAAATATGAAATTGTATGTATGTTTTTTAGGAGATGGAAGCTTTTTAAATCAATGGATAGAAGGCATGTTTTTTTTCGAATTAGTTAATTAGACAAATAATTTTTAGTTGACTATTTATGTTAAAAGACTTCAGTTAACCTCAGTTACCCTGAAGACCTATGCAATGCAAGCTCTAGCCTTCCGCATTACATTTATAATAGCTTTAGAGGCACGAGAATTGATAAAACCAGCCAAGTGCGTGTCGGACTTTATAATATTAGTGTATAGATGAGCGCCACATACCATGTTTGTTCATAACACAATCAAATTTCATGCTAAGTACACTATTGTTTCTCCCAGCAATGTCCAGAGTTCAGACTGACATTACGAAGTAATTTGTCATTCGAGCCCGTGTTACCACACCGTGTAATTGCAATTGTGACCGCAGATTAGAGAATGTTCCAAGTGGGAGCGTAGACAGGTCGAAATGATTCTAGGCCTAGGTAATCATTCTGTCTCGCGGCTGTCCACACTAAGGGTAGGTGCAAACGAACCACTTGCGACCACCACAGGTGGCTGTATGGATATGGATGGAACAAGGATTTCCCAAATATTCATAAATTTTGTTTTAAAAAACTAAAAACCGACTTAAATTTTATAGTCTTTTTATAAATCTTCATAGATCCCATTGTCAGAACTAAACCAAATTAAAATAGGACCACACGGGAAGCACCAGTTTTCATCTAAAAAAAAGAATCATGAAAATCGGTGCACCCTGTCAAAAGTTCTGAGGTAACAAACATAAAAAAACAGTCGAATTGAGACCATCCTCCTTTTTTGAAGTCGGTTAAAAATCAGCGTTCTTTCACTCCAGTCCAGTTAACAATCCGGCGACAACATAGACCACGATAAAATCTAATTGTAGCATAATTCGAGGATAGTCGGCTTCTGTATAAATAATAAGAAGTTTGATTCGCAATACTTAATCCTAATTGTTGCGATCCAAACTCCTAAAAAAACTCATACTTTCAAAGTGCTTGCCAACAAATCATGAAAATCATAAAATCATGTCCGCACATAGCAAATTACCGTCTTGCCTAAGCTTATTATAGCTGCTAAAGCCAAACGGCATTGCTTAGTTAAAAATATCAGGCGTAAAATATACATGATAAATGAGGTACATTTTGGCGACGAAAATTTCTCAACTTGTTTATTTTACTCTGGCTAGCTGTGCTCTCTTAAATTCATTTTAACCTAAAAAGAAACAATCATCATCGTCACTACATACTTAGTCGTAACTCAAAAAATATATCCTTCTTCTGAGCTGCATAGTATAAAAACAAAGTCTGTCTGACCCTATTATGTTTAGACCTTTAAAACTACTCAACGGATTTTGGTGTGGTTTTTTAAATAAATAGAGTGAATGTTTTTATCTATAATACATTAGCATTGCACCCGTGCGAAGCCGTGGTGGTCGCTAGTATATTTATTTCATTTATATTTTTCATTTATTCTTAATTCATGTGTATGTCTATGAAGACTACCGCCACACACTAGGCTCATGTCATGGCATGGCCCGTGACTTGAGCACCAGGCACGATAATTAGAAGGATAAACATATCGAGGGTATCCCAAGTAGGTATTAATGATACAAAACAAAACATCCACAACCTGTATCGGTCCACTGCTGGACGCAGGCCTCCTCCTGATAAACGCCTTATTGGCGTTTAACTCATGGGGGGGGGGGGGGGGTAATGCCCATAAACCCCACGCTGGGCATGCGGGTTGGGGATCGCAGTTTGGTGAAAGATTTGTTCTGCGGGGGGCGCTGCTGCCCGCCCCCCAGAAGATATCCCTTAGTCGCCTCTTACGACACCCACGGGAAGAATTGGAAAAAACAAAACAAATGTATATAAATCTAGGTATCCGATAGATAACAACTTTATTTTGTAAAATCAAAACTTTTTAATATTATTTTAACAAACAAATATAAAAGTATCCACTACTATATACTTTTAAATTTCTTGGTTATGAAACACAATAATATATATGGCCTTATGTCAAAATAAAATTGAAGAAGATCTTATTTTTATTTTTCTGTAAGAAAAACGCTTTATGATCCCCAAGAGCTTGAAAACTTGTTTATGTCCTGAAAACTCCCCTAACTCAGTGTACTCATAAATAAAATACTAAACCTAAGTATCCATAACGTGCTATAAACAACCCTTAACCACTTGCTATAGCTATAGCAGGCTACGGCACAATAAACTCGATTCAGCGGCCACAATTGTTCGAATGGCCGAGCCACTCGCTCGGAAAGCGATAGCGCAGCAATTTATGGTGTTGCTAGCGTTAACTTCATAATGTAGATTCTGTTCTGTAAAGTAAACATCTTGAATTTTGATTGGGGAATCGTTTTGCCAGACTATTTATGGGGTAGGGGTCATGAAAACTCTCCAATACAGTAGTCCAACTGAGTAGTTCAACTAGATGTACAAAAATAATCCCTCCGATACAACTGAGTAGTTCAACTAGTTGTACAACGATACAGTAAATCAACTGAGTAGTTCAACTAGTTGTACAAATAATACACCATTGTATCATTAGTCCAACTACAAAAAATACAAGCAAATCCCCTGGCTTGTCCTTCCTAGAATCTTGAATTCTTATAATTATGGATTCGTGAAATTTTGAAAGTCTATTATCAATTCCAAAAATGTTGGATTCTGCTTAGTACCTACTTAAGTTTACTATTTGGAGTTGCGAAATTTACACGAGTGAAAAAACGAGTGAAAAAACATTTAGAGGTAAAAATTAAATAACTTAAGTATATTATTTAAAAAAAAAAAGTAATGTTTTAGCCAAAACTACCAGGTATTCTTGGTAGTTTTTGCATACATATATGTAAGAGGTTAATGTTTTATGATAGCTGTAAAATTTATAACAAAAATGTTACAGAGATTATAGTTGCTTTGAAAAAACACTTCTACTTTGTTTCTGATGTCCTGGTAGTCCGGGCATACTGACGGAAAGTTGCTGATTATAAATAAATAATAAATAAATAAATGTTTTTAAACATTACACATGCAATAGTAATACAGTATAGTTCCAGCGGATCTCAAACTAAGCAAGATTGCTTGTATCTTGAGGTCCAGATTGCGTTTGACAATATAGGTTCAGAACATTACAAGATGTGCTAGTAAAAACAAAAAAAATATAATAATAAAAAAGATGATTGCAAGGCTTCTACTCGTACACGTGTCGACTGTAGGCGACGGCTGTCACCGACTGTTGTTGGCTGCAATTGACGGCAGTCTACGGCAACTGCTGTGGACTGCCGGCAAATAGGATGGTGGAGGTACAGAGGTTTTCATTGTTAGCTGACCTGTTTAGTCTATTAGCAGACGTGTTATATGTTTGAGATAAATTACCTTGAATACAGAACTATTTTACTGCTAGAATCTTTTATTAAATTGTTTTATATCAAATATATGAAGAAAAAATATACGAAACGGTTGTTATTACGAGACTTGACTTGCTAATAAAATTATTCAGTACAATTATTGTGAGTGTAAATTTGTAAATTCGTTGTTTGCAGCAGGCAAGGAGGTGAGTCCAATCCTCTCCTCCTTGCTAGCAGGCAAGGAGGAGAGGATTGGACTAAGGTAAAAAAACATTTTTCCTAATGGAACATAAACATTCGAATCAAAGTTAACAAAAACTATTGTTTACAATCATTACAATGGCTAAGATGCACTTTCATGAGACATTTTTTTTTCTCAAACAACAAATTTACAAATTTACACTCACAATAATTGTACTGAATAATTTATTATTCAGTGCTATGATAAGCACCTCTTCCTTTCAATTTAATTTGGTAACTTTATATTTATTTTTAATTACACTGTACGGTAGATTTTGCACGCCGCAACGGTAGAAATACATTGTGTCATATTATTATCTAAACAAACACCACCTATGTATCTTAAATATGTAGTAGTAATTTAATGGATCAAATACATGTAGTATTTGATGCATTGAATTACCACCATCGAGGTGCTGAGATGTCTCTACGACGCCGCAACCATGAATGTCCAAGTACAGGACCAGCAGTCCAAACCCATCCAACTGCGCAGAGGAGTGAGGCAGGGGGATGTTATATCCCCGAAACTGTTTACGAGCGCGTTGGAAGATATGTTTAAGACGCTGGACTGGAAAGGCAAGGGCATTAACATAAACGGCAATTACATCTCACACCTGCGATTCGCTGATGACATAGTCTTAATGGCGGAGTCGCTGGAGGAGCTAAACCGGATGCTGGATGGCCTAGCAACAGCCTCGCGACGCATCGGTCTCGGCATGAATTTGGATAAAACCAAAGTCATGATCAATGGCCTCATTGATCCGGGGCCGATCGTCGTACATGGCCACCCTCTCGAAATTGTTTCCGAGTATACTTACCTTGGGCAAATTCTGCAGTTGGGTAAAAGCAATTTTGAGAAGGAGGCCAAGAGGAGGATCCAGTTGGGCTGGGCAGCGTTTGGAAAACTACGTCGAGTCTTCTCGTCATCCATACCGCAATGCTTGAAAACGAAAGTTTTCAATCAGTGCGTCCTACCCGTTATGACCTACGGAGCGGAGACGTGGACACTCACGATAGGGTTGGTCCACCAATTCAAGGTCGCTCAGCGAGCTATGGAAAGAGCTATGCTCGGAGTCTCTCTGAAGGATAGGATTCGTAACGAATACATCCGACAGAGAACCAAAGTTATTGACATAGCTCAGAGAATTAGCAAGCTGAAGTGGCAGTGGGCCGGCCATATTTCGCGAAGAACTGACAACCGATGGGGTAAACGAGTTCTTGAGTGGAGACCGCGACTCGGCAAACGTAGTGTAGGGCGCCCTCCGGCCAGGTGGGATGACGATCTGCGAAAGACTGCAGGCAGATGCTGGATGCGTCAAGCTGAAGACAGGGCGCTATGGCGCTCATTAGGGGAGGCCTATGTCCAGCAGTGGACTAATATAGGCTGATGATGATGATGATGATGATGATGATGAATTACCACGCTATTGGAACCTGAACCTCAACCTCAACAGCCTGTATCGGTCCACTGCTGGACGCAGGCCTCCCCCCATAAACGCCTTATTGGCGTTTATCTCATGGAGGTAATGCCCATAATCCCCACGCTAGGCATGCGGGTTGGGGATCGCAGTTTGGTGGAAAATTTAATCTGCAGGGGGCGCTGCTGCCCACCCCCCCTTTGGATATCCCTTAGTCGCCTTTTACGACACCCATGGGAAAAATTGGGGTGGTGCAAATACTAAAAAACAGATTAAATAAATATATAAGGGCGCTGGCCATACAACAGACATGACGATGTATCCGTATTTATATATAATGGTATCGGAACCCTTCGAGCGCGAGTCTATTCACACTTGGCCCGATTAGAGATGGGTTTATGCCGGGCATTTACAGGGCGGATTGATTTCATGCCTTATAAATGCCCGATGACAGGGCAGAAACTACGCTTCTAGTCTTTAAACATTTTGTTTTTTTTTAAGAATGTTCTTCAATTTAAAGTATTATAAGGTTTACTTCGTGATGTCTGAGAGTCAATATTATATTATAATTAAGTAAGTATGAATAAGTGGTACCTTGAAGAAATAAAAACCATGTACCTTCTTAACGTCTTAAGAATAAAACATTAATACGAAAGTACGTACGTAGCGTAGCTTGTAATACTTTAAATTGAAAAAAAAAAACAAAATGTTTAAAAACTACAAGCGTAGTTACTGCCCTGTCATTTATTCAATCCGCCCTGTAAATGCCCGGCATAAACCCATCTCTAGGCCCGATTACTGTTTAGCATTTGAGCATCCTCGACACTCGAATCAGACTAATTATGTCGATATTCTCGATGGCTGCGAAGACAACGATGCGTATTTACCTATTGATGCATTTGCTCTTAATTTGATCCCCTTTGACAACATGTTAGGTACTTAATCTAATACAAGTGGAAGGTAATTACACTAATGACACTAATAATTCTTCGTGATGTTTGGTGCTGGCTTAAAATTTTCACATCCCCAACTCTTCCCGCAGGTGTAAGAGGCGATTCAGGGATATCCACCGGGGGAAGGGCAGCTGCACCCCCTGCAGAACAATTCTACCACCGCGATCCCCAACCCGCATGTCCAGCGTGGAGAATATGGGCACTATCCCCTTTAAGATAAACGTCAACGAGGCGCTTATCAGGGGGACGCGTCCAGCATTGGACCAATATAGACTGGTAAGGTTGATGTTGAAGATGTTTTAATAAACGAATTGAATTGAACACATGTATGTATATGCGAAAGTAGATGGATAACGGATGCATGATTTCACTTCTTCGTGACAAAACTACTGACTGAAATTTTGCACAGATGTAGGTCTAGATCTGGAATAAAACAAACGCCAATGGTGTCTATTCAGATGTTGTCAAAACTAAACTAAACTTATCTGACAGGACTAAAAATGATGCATTTTCGATCGTTATGACAGGGACAGCTACATTTTAGTTCTGTCAAATTAGTTTAGTTTAGTTTTGGCAACCTCTGAATCACAGAGTTTCTGTGATCTGTGATCTGAATAGACACCAATGTATGTATTGTTCTCTTGTATCCAGCCCATCCCAAGGTTGCCTGGAAGAGATCGCTCAAAGCGATAAGGCCGCCCTTTGTACTGCCTTTTTGTTCTTTATTTCCTTCTGTAATATTTTATGTTGTCGTACAATAAAGAGTTACCCATCTGTACTTACCCCTAAACAACATGCCTATTTTACTATAGAAACTTTCGTAGTTTGACGAATTCATTCGTACTAATTCATTAGTAATGTAAGCGGGATGAAACGTTGGTGTTCTTCTAACTCAAAAAGGTTCGTAGTTCCCTCTTACATTCATAATCATAATGAATAAGCTTGTCGTGTTTGTTTATTTGTTTGGGTCAAATCTAGCATTTCTAGTTTGACCCATTTCCTGTTGACGGATTAATCTGAAATGTGGTAATATATTTAAACCGTTAAACCTTATAAAAAACTTAAGTACTTATTTTATTATCCTCATCATAGCAAACGGGTCCATGTTTATTTTTTTCTTCAAATAAATCAGGAATCTACCGATGTTTCGACGGCCAAACTTTGCCGATCTAAACTCCAATTTAAATGAACAAACAAGAACCTTAAGCGTCCTCGAACTGAGGCCTTCTTTTAATGCTGTTTTATTTTCTAGCTGGTGAGTTATTTATTACTTATTACTTATGTATGAGTGAAGTTTAGGAGGGTAAAATCACAGTTCTCACTTATATTATAAATGCAAACGTTTGTATGGATGTATGGATGAATGGCTGGATGGATGGATGGATGGATGGATGGATACTGAACGGATCGGGCTGAAATTGACTTTTTATCCCATAAATCAGTTCCCGTGGATATAAATAATTTGTAAATATTTTCCATAGGATCAACGCGTGCGAAGCCGCGGGGCGCAGCTAATACAAGTATAATAAATAATTAACCAAACCAAGAAGACTCATCAAATGCGTAGAAGAGAGCGCCCGCGGGGGCCGTTCTGAACTAAGCATTTGCTATAATTATTATATTCAATGCAATATTTCAATAACTCTAAACTCAAATATGAGCAATTTACCTTCCTATTAGGCTAAGTTATAAGAAAACTAGCTGTCTAAATTCGCATCTGTAAAGCAATGCTCAGTTAGGAAAAGTATTCTATAACTTCTTTTGCTTTTGAAGAAAACACGTACAGTTGCGTATCCTTTATCAGAGAATAAAATAATACTAATGTATGAAGGTTTTGTTTAACTATTAGTAGGTAGATACTTACCTAAATATACACTTTTAAGTTTAGTATTTGTACTACTGATGATGATAAGTAACAACCACAGGGTTTCTTTCATCTGAGGTCACAAAATACCTATCTATTTCGTTAATGAACAAGAAAAAAACTCAAATAGTCTTCAAACTTTATTTCCATTACCAGTATACAATGCCAAATTCATTTACAATCTCAAATACCTCACAATATGCTTCATTCTCACAAAGGTTATGCTATCGTCCACCCAAGATCTAAGAGCTGATACCTTGGAGTAGACCCCAGGGTAGTCAGGTCTGGCGCAGCCTAGACCCCAGGATACGACGCCGGCAAGCTTGTTGTTGTAGATAAGGGGTCCACCACTATCACCCTGAAACAATAAATATTGAATTAACTTGGTAGAAACACTAGTAGAAAACTAACTCTTCCCGCTAACTCGTAAGAGGCGAAAAGGATTTCCATTGGGGCGTGGGGAACAGCACCCGCTGCAGAACCAATATGTCAGCAGACTGTGATCACCTACCCGCATGCTCAGCGGGGACTATGGATATTATCGAATTCTCAATCAAATAAAATTGTGACATTGTAGAGAGTGTGCCTAGTTTAAATTATTCGTAGTGTCTGTTTAAGTGAGTCAACCTTTTAACATTTTTGTACCTATCTGTTTATTTACCTATGCAAAACTGTAATAACTACCTACAGACCGAACAACAACTTAAATTTACTTTTATAAATTGTTAACTCCAACTCTAAGCTAAATTACTATTCTCATGTAAGTGACTGTGTCTTTTTTGGGAATAAATATCTTTAAACCTTATATTACCCATAGTCTCCGCTGAAAAATAAGAAAAATAAAGAAGAGTAGGGGGGACCCTGAGATAACAGCCAATAAGGTAAACATCAGGGGCAGGCCTGCGTCCAGTAGTGGATCATTGTAAGCTATTGAGGTGAGGACAAGGAAATACTGCAGATTGAGATGCTCGATGCGGCAAGCTGAAGACAGAGCGTTCTGTTTTCAGCTTGCCGCATCTAGCATGATGGTAGACTAAAAATGGTTACTAAGTTGATAAAGGGTTATTCTGGACCCCAAGAGACTCAACTTTGTTCTACGATTTTTTGAAAAAATTAGTAGATATTTGTTTCTATTTCAGTAGCGCTCTATGAGTGCTTTATCGGCAAGGACTATTCACTAGCAAATCAGTCAGATGAATAATTAATTTTGTTTTAAAAAATTATAAACCGACTTCAATTTTTATAGTTTTTTCATGTATTCTCATGGTCAGAACTGAATCAAATTAAAATGGGACCACACGGGAAGCTCCAGCTTTCATATAAAAAAGAATCATGAAAATCGAACCGTAACAAACTTAACAAATACAGTCGAATTGAGAATCTCCTTCTTTTTTGAAGTCGGTTAAAAACAGTTTTACATAGATACTAGCTTATCCTGTTTGTACTTAAGGCGCATACCCGAGCCAATATGACAGCGATACCTATTTTATCATATTTTTACATTTATCATAGGATATTTTAAAAATCCTACGTTCAGTTTGTTTTTTTCCTCTATTATAAGCTATTTTTTAATACCTCTTTTATAATTTTATCTCTTATAGTTTAGGAGGAGATACAAAAATAGAGTTTGGTGGCCAAAAAGCGCAACTTCGTATCTCTTCCTAAGATTTACAAAATGAAACTATTACAGAGGCATTAATAAATAACTTATAATAGATACCACAAACTGAACGTAGGATTTTTAAAACTTGCTGCGTTTAACGTAATAATAAGATAAAATTGTTGGGGGCGCCACTTTCGCTCGTGTATGGGCCTTAACCAATCTCGCTGCCTACCAAAATTGCACGCTAAGATACATTGATTAATTAAAAAGGGAAGATAGATTACGTTCTCCCAGTGCTTACTCAAAAATTGGCATGTGTAACAACTACACGCAAACACAATCATACGCTCACAGTTATATTTCCAGTCCCGTGGAATACAAAGAAGAACAAAGACGGAAAGACGTATCTAAGACAGAAGTGAGATCGAGACAACAATATTTCACGCGAATCACGACCGCCCCTGCCGCCGCCGGTCCGACGGTGACTAAGGTGGGAGCACACAATTCTACACAATATGAGGTTGCCATTTTCGAGAAACTAGTACCTCATCTCCCCTTTTTAATTAATCAATATTAAGATACATATATCCAGCAGATGCTATTGTATCTTACCTGGCAAGCATCTTTTCCACCCTCGGGTACTCCAGCACAGAGCATCCTCGGTGATATGTCGTAGACGCTGTTGTAAGCCGAACTGCAGACTTCCTCGTTCACTTTGGGGACCAGCACTTTCTGGAGAGATGGGGGGAAGCCGCCTCCTTCCTGAAATGAGTGATAATACTCGTAAGACTGTAATTATATGTTCCAAAACACGATTGGAGAAAGTTTTAGGATTCTAACTCGATGCTCGAAAGTGTATTTTTTTGAAAAATCCGTCTTGCACACATTTTGCTATTTATTTCAGGAACAGCATATTTTTTTCT
This sequence comes from Eupithecia tripunctaria, assembly GCA_955876795.1. Classification (NCBI taxonomy): domain Eukaryota; kingdom Metazoa; phylum Arthropoda; class Insecta; order Lepidoptera; family Geometridae; genus Eupithecia; species Eupithecia tripunctaria. The sequence continues at coordinate 5,758,147 of OY041622.1, forward strand.
CCAGTTTTTGTTTTGGTTTTTTCTTTAAAAAAATCGATTGGTTGTTTCATTAACTTGTAATTAGGTAAAAATCCGTTTTAACGCATAGAAAATTTGGTGCACGTCTCTGCTCTGGTGTACTTCTCACTCGCGTATCTTGTCATACCATGCATTTTGTAGCGGCATTATTGTACACTCTACGACAAGAACTACACAAAGTCAAAGTCAAAGTCAAAGTCAAAGTCAAATCGTTTATTTCTTTAGACTTACAAAATAAGTACTCAGACAAGTCAAATTTTTACTATATAAACAGCTTGATAAATAGTTAACACAGTAATCTCAGCTGAGTATAAAGCTTTTTTTTTATTCATATTTTGATTTGTCGTTATGGACAAATTAGGCTAAAGCCATTTGGGCCATACTACCTTGTCTTTCGTTAAATAATTTTCATATCTGTGTTTAATCAACTCATTACAAATACGCCATGTTCTTGAGTCCTGAGCATAAGCTTTTCTGATAAGCACAAGGCACTGATCATCACACACAGGGACCTGAATCGGCTAACCAATCTTCTCTACGACAATGGTATCGTTGCAGCGTCATCCTTATTACAAAAGCTCCATTGTATTTTACTCATCTCGTTTCTATTTTCAGACCACAACGCGGAAGATCTGTTCTAATCGAAAAAAGAAACAAGATAAAATAAAATGCACTGGCGCCGCCGCATTTGCGATTGTAGCGCTAGCTATAAACTCGATTAATTTATTCCAATTACTCAGGATATGTTTCTCTTCTGATTTTGATTCTGCCTGCTATTTATCAGGACGCCGTTGATCACTGCCATCATCATCATTATCATCAATGGCCTTTACATCCGCAAATGTTTGTTTCTATATAGTGTTAGTTTTTCGATACTTTCGTAAATGACAAGTACGAGTAAGGCCTATACGTGAACGTCAAATCAAAACAACTTACCACGGTATTCCCCCATCCCGTGACAACAGTGAGATCTCCATCAGGGATCTCATCACCAGCCTTCAGCATCCTGACAGGCCTGACTGAGGGGTTGATCCTCAGCGACCATGACAGCCAGAGAACAGCGATGTCGTTGTCCATATCTGAGGCAGAAGGTAAGTTGATTTAGGCCCATATTATGAGAGCTTGCTTAGTCATCTATATTATGCTTGAGTAACACTTTTCTATAAAATAAACTTTACCCAAGCATAGATCTATAACTAAGCAAGCTTTCAAAATACGGGCCTACGTCTATATATCCACCAACGAAGTATTTAATACTTATTTAAAATTTATGTATTGTGACACTAAGATAAATAAAGTTTTGAAACAGAGTGTTATACTATGTAGATAATGCTGTGTGATTTGTTCCACCATATTATTGTTATATTATGATATAATGTTTGTTTCAAAAGGTAGTGATATCATCAATATTCAGCTAAAAGACGCAAAGGCTTGAACGCAGGCTTCATTGAAATGGAATTTGACACAGATTATAAATAAAACTATCAAAAAAGTAATTTTCCACAATTTATAGACTTTCTATGAACCTATTATACAATTAAGTACTATATTAAAATTGTGATATTTTTTAATAATATCTCTCTTGTATCTAACTTCTCGCGAATCTGTGTTTTTTACACAGGATTAACCCTGCAGACCAGTCCATAACGAGGTTTTGGAGAAAAAGACGAACAAGCTCTAAAATTTTATGTTTGAAAAACTCTCACTGACCTATTTTAACCCTAAATACTATTGTAATTCTCCAAAATATTTCTTCTGTGCCAATCGGTAGGTAGGTACTTTAATTCAGTCAATTACGCTCAATTATCGATTTTATCTTGAGTTACGTTTCTGCCATAAATAATCGTTTCTCAAGCATAGATGATTGACCAAGCTTTTATATACTGGCCTTAGAGTACCAAAATATGTTTTATACCGTAATTACGTATTTGAAAATTAGAAAAGGCCCTTCTATATATCTTTGTCTAACTTGTCTTAGTTCGTGTCTTAGCTAATTTCGAATGTTTGTATGTAGTTTATAACAGTCTTAAATACTTATAGGTAATTCTGAATAAATAAATAAATAAATTTATAACTCAAGAACGGCTGAACCGATTTGGCTGAAAATTGGTGGGGAGGTAGCTTAGAACAAGGAGACGGACATAGAATAGTTTCCCGGCTGAACGAATCTTGATAAAATTTGGCAGGGAGGTAAACGGTATCCCGGGCAAAAGCTAGTTGTAAATAAATCATATTTGTATTTTGTATTTGTAGGGTACCTGAATAGTTAAACTCCGGATGCCATATCATGTCTCCGACCGGTACCACTTGCCCGCCCTGTGATGCTGAGGCCGAACCAGCTCTGACTTGGTACTCCACAGCGCTTGTTCTGAAAGAAACAATGAAACCTAGTAGGTACTTAGAATACAGAAGCGAGAACCATATTTTTGTTTAGCTATCAAATAAAATCAAACGAACTACATCGAAAACTGTAAAAAGTAGCAATATTGTTGCAAGAAGGTCCTCGAGTCAAGATACTGGACAAGGACAAGGAAAGATCCTGCGTCAATTTTTTCCAGTAGATTACAAGATAGAAAGATAGTTAAATAGATCATTTATTCGGGTCGTTCGTTAACTTACGCCATGAATCTTGTCCCAACTAGATGCCAACTAGTATAATTTTTTTTTTTTTTTTTTTTATTTATTTAAATTAAAACGGTTGTAAGAAACCAATTACATTAATTAAAAGATAACAGAATTACTAAATAAAAGTTTTGTACATACAATTGTCATAATATGGAATGTCAGTAAAATTAATATAAATAAACACGCAGATAAAAATTTAACTTACATAATTAATTTTAGAAAGAAAACAGAATTACACTAAAAGTTTTGTACTTACAATCGTCATAATATAATATGGAATGTCAGTAAAATTTATAATAATAAACACGCAGATAAAAAAATAATTAGTTATGACGTTCACAAAATAAAAAACAATAATTCAATAGTTTGGTCCATCTATCAGCGAACAAGTCAACATCGGGGCTGTCGTCCAGGAGAGCGTTGAGTGCGTTGAGTACGCGAGGGATGGGTGACATGGACCGCGCCGCCGTACGAGACTGCGGCACGGCCAACAACCTATGTTTCCGAGCCCGGCAAAAATTGTTTGGGACGTAGAGTCGACACAGCTCGTCACTCAGATCCGAAGCGTCAATTTTTCCGTGGAGGATCTTGCAGACTATGACTATTTGGTCATAACCACGCCGCACCTCTAGAGAGTTATAGCCTAAGCATCCCATCAAGAACTTGGTGGGATAAAGGTAAGGATAGTATCCAAAGCATCGCTTGTAGAGGAACCGCAAGAACTTTTTCTGCACCTTCTCAAGCATGAGAGTGTAAGTAACCTCATGCGGGTTCCACACACATGCGCTGCTCTCCAATTTGCTCCTAACAAGTGCCGAGAAAACAAGGCGAACAACGTGATCGCTTTCGAAGTCAAGGGCATTTCTAAGGACGAACCCGAGACGCCTGAACGACTCTTTGGCCAAGGAACGAATGTGGTCATGAAATGTGAGCTTTCGGTCGAATGTGACACCCAAGTCTCTCATGGTGGTGGCTCTGTTTATTGATTCGTGATTTATTTGGTAATCAAAGTGAATTGGGTGCAACATTCGGCCGAAGGTCATGACGTAACATTTACTCGGGTTGAATTCCATTTTGTTAACGACGCTCCACTCAAAAATGGCGTCGACATCGTGTTGCATTGCCCGACAATCTGCTTCAGACTTAATCTCTAGGTAGAGTTTTAGATCATCCGCATACAACAGGCTCCTTGCGAACGATGCCACAGTGGGAAGGTCGTTAACCATTATAAGGAAGAGTAAAGGTCCTAGTATAGATCCCTGGCTGACACCGGAACGCGTGTGATAGGGTTTAGACTCGTAAGAACCAAGTCTCACAAACTGTTGACGATCTCGGAGGTAATCCGCGAGAAGCCGGAGAAGTCTCGGGGCAAAGCCTATAGCATTCAGTTTCGTCAGCAGAATGTCATTGTTGACCCTATCAAACGCCTTCCGGAAATCAAAATAAAGGACATCCACCTGAAGGCCACGATCCATGCTGGCGGAAACGAAGTTAACGAGGGTCAACAGGTTTGTATTGACGGAACGCATGCTTCTAAAACCATGTTGTTCGCTGCATAAGAACCTGTTCACCTGTGCATAAATATGTTTGTGCAAGATACTCTCAAACACCTTTGCTGGCGAGGACAAAATTGCTATTGGGCGATACTCCTCAACTAGGGACTTATTGGAACTTTTGGGAATTGGAGTTACCCTGGAAACCTTCCATAAGTGCCGTGAAAAAGCTATACTCTTCGTTCTGCAACTCACACCACTTTTACTTTAGGTGAATTTTAGTACAGTCAACCACAAAAGTGTTACTTCATGAAAACTTTGTTACATGGGTTGGTCAGCAATGCCTAATAGCAGAAAGGTCTTTTAAGGTTACATACCCAACAACGCAATGTGCAGCTGTGATCACAATGTCCCTGGCTACGAGGGTACCACCACAGATCTGCCTGCCTCGGTACAGCAACGCGATCTGGTACGGAGCTTCGGTGATATTGATGCTGTTGCCACCCACTATGCGAACCTCCTGGTCTTGGGGCGTAGGAGTTGACCCTGGCAATAAATAATGTTTTTTTAGTGTTTAAGATTAACGTATTCACTACCCAGCCGGACGAGGTGGAGAATGACAACTGCGTCCTGGGCCATGAAGGTGTTAGTGTATAAAGGATGGTATGATATGATAAATTCTGGTTAGTTGATCTTTGGAATTATAGTTTATTTTATTGATATTTACAAACCAGTCGAAAATTTCTGGTATATTTATGTATTTATCGAGCGTTAACACCACAAAAGAAAAATATTGTTTAAGTATTTGCAATTAATATGTTTTTTTTCTTTTATTAGTGTTTAAGATTATAGGATGGTATGATTCTCGGAATTCTGGTTAGTTGATCTTTGGAATTATAGTTTATTTTATTGATATTTACAAACCAGTCGAAAATTTCTGGTATATTTATGTATTTATTGAGCTCTTGCATTAACACCACAAAAGAAAAATATTGTTTAAGTATTTGTAACCACTATGTTTTTTTTCGTCCTATTCGTATCCTCTTTTACATACTCGTGTGTTATTTAACATCAAAATTATTTAAAATTTTTCACTAGTTTTACTGAAAATTCAAGAAAATAAATATGATATGCATAATTTTTGGCAAAACAATTAGTGTTTTGTCATGATTATTTCATCATCATTTAAGAGTACACGAATACGAATGTAAAGAATGATATGTCTAATTTCTTTCAAAAAAGTATAAACAAATCAATATACCTACAAAATATTTAGGAACAACAATTGGTCACCTCGGGTTGTTTAATTACCAACTTTTAGCTTGGGGCTTATACATGGACGGCACGTTTCGGACGGTAAAGGCAACATACCACTGAAAGTCTAACGGCTGGGTTATTCCAGTTCCCCCCCTTGACAAATCACCCTTATGGGCGAAAACTATTTTTTTTTTAATTCCCCTTTTTCCCTCTTACTGATTTTTGGCGTTTCAGCTTCCAGCCCCTGGGAGGAGCAATAAAAACCACAGTAATTATCAGTTTAATCAATTTTTATTTTGTATCTGTACAGTAATGTTAAAAAAAAGACAGAATTTAACAAAAAAATACACTAAAACTTACGGCTTACAGCTCTATACATGATTCATTTATTCTATGCTAGAGTAGAGGCCTAATTCATCTTTATGAGAAAAGAGTCTCGTACAATAACTAGTCCTATCACTGTAAGCGAAAGCACTGACTATCAAACCACAAGCTATTTTCGAAATAGCTGAATTGGTAATGAGAGCCCTAAATAACTTTATAATGCAATAAACAATTTTTGATTGTTTGTTTTGAATGTTACTTTTAGATAAACATAGATCCGTACGTTGTGGCATATGGGAAGTCCGATGGTATACGGTAAACCGCGGCTATACGGTAAACCGGTGGTGATAGAGGTCAAAACCGGTCAAAATTTCTGTCAGTCTGTTTGATCTGTTCCGTAGACCGAGACATGTTCTCGGTGACCCCATTGACCTACTCACTGCCGCTAACCCGGAGGTGACGTTAACCGATTCGTTACCGCACATTTTACACAACCGAATAAAAACCGCCCTCTGTGCCCGCCAAAAGTCAGTCTGTTTGATCAATGAAACTTGAAAGCTGAATCATCATAATACTGCAAATAAATACAAAGTTGGACATGCACGGATCTTGATAATTGAACCTCTGTAAGTCAGTGGTCGAAGATAATTTTTTTTTTGTGAAATCTGGCTCAAAGTCTTGTTATATTATTTTTTTCTGATAAAGTACTTTGGTAGTAAAGTAACTAAGGACACTCACCCACTAGTCCCGCCAGCGTTAACCCCAGGAGAAACAGCATGGTGACTATACTAAGCACTGGCCACTGTTCTGCAGTCAGCCCAAACATTTATAGCTGAGCGTTTCAACAGGTTGATAATTATCTTTATCAGTTTCACACTCGGGTTTACTTGGAGTTTAGATTTTTTCCTCACCTCACCTCAACAGCCTATATTAGACCACTGCTGGTCGCAGGCCGTTGTTTGATAAGCGCCTTATTGGCTTTTGTTTAATGGGGAGTAATGCCCATAATCCTCACGCTGGGGTTGGGGATCGCAGTTCAGTAGAATAATTCTGCAGGGTGCACATCTGCCCGCCTCCTGTGGACATCCCTTAGTCGCCTCTTACGACACCCTCGGGAAAATTTGGGAATAATTTTATTAATAATATAATACTACAGGACAATATAATATAGCAATACAATATATATAATAGCTTATGAGGTTAAGCTGGTGCATGCAACTGATGCAACCAGTGGTAAGCGTGTAGCCTAATATTGAGTTGTAGCTTATTATTGAGTTATAGGTAGCTGAGGTACTAATGTTGGCTGGATCGTGATATAAGCCCGTTTGTAGACAAAAAGTAAAGGAAAAATTACTTTATTGACATAATTAAAGTATTATATACTAGTAATGAGTCGATAGGCTATCGACTCATTACTAGTATATAATACTTTAATTGACCTGAACTGGTTAAAAACTGTGTTTCAGGAGACAGGCTAGGCCGATTGCTAAACGAACAAATTATTGGGCATAAAATAGTTGATTTCACTGGCTAAGTGAAGCCTAAACTTTTTGTTGAAAGTTGATAGATCAGCATGGGCCCGAGAGCTGGTGAGTATTTAGCGCAGTACATCAGCATTGCCATACAGCGGCGCAATGCAGCCAGCGTCTTGGGGATGCTTCCGACTGGTATTGATATGGAACAGTTGAGCTTCTTATTGCATTCTTGTAAGTCTGCAGTTAGCTCAATTATTTCAATTGAAAATATTAGTTTTGACCTGTTCCTATTATTTTCTTTGTTAATAAAGGTACTTATGATTAAAATACTAACCTACAAATAATTTTGACTAACAGACAAACTAAATTCCTAAATTATTAGTAGATAACAATTCGGAACCTTCACACTAATTCTTGAACAATTGACTGATATGAATGTTTGTTTGCGAGAAGTGCTTCGACACGTGAGATAAATAACAACAAAGGGATCCTACCTAATTAGGGTTCCGCATTAAAATCTTCGGTTAAGGGACCCGTGCTTCCCTAAAGAACTGATATAACCTCTTGTGTGCGTGGATGTCATTTAAATCAAGGGTTTGATCAAAGAGGCTACAGTCCTATACAAAGACTTGTATTCCCGAAATTTGTATTCCCCTCAAGGCACCCACTCCGCAGGGGGGGGGGGGGGGTTCCCTCAACATTAACTTACTCCTAGCGAAGCCCGGGGCGGTTGTCTTGGCGGTAAAGTATTGAAGCCGGCGGAGACGTACTGAAGTATTAGTGAGCATTTTAATATACGCGTCCGTGAAGCGCCGGTGACGTCATCACAATGTGGATGCACAGATGCTCATATCAAAAGATGGCAGACACTTTTACGAATCAATGCAAACAAGAGGTTAATAAAGCACGGGTCTAGATCTAGAAGCATTAGTATTGCTTCTAGATTGCTTGTAACAGTCTGCAGTTAGCTCAGCTGTTGCAACTGATACTACTTTCAAAAAATTGTTTCTATTCTAGAAATGTGATTTTCGATGATGATATTAATTCTAAGTGATATTTCTTCGTCAACTGGAATTTCCTATCCTATACTTAAGATAGGAAATGCTGCAAGGTAATGTCTAGTGGGATTTCAAAGAACACTGACCTGGAAGCTTGGTAGCTGAAACCGAACGTATCTCTTACAGGCCGGACTCTACCAAAGCGGAGATGTGCGGAGATGTCCGAAGCGGACTAGAAGATAAGTTTTGCAGCTAGGGTGTCTCCCTCAAAGCTTGCCGTCAAAAAAGCAAAAATCCGGCAATGACTCCCGCCGGACCGCCGCCGGACCGGCAAAAATCATTGATTTAAAAAGGGAAGATAGGTTACGTTCTCCCAGCGCTTACTCAAAAATTGGCATGTGTTACAACTACACGCAAACACATACGCTCACAGTTATATTTCCAGTCCTGTGCAATACAAAGAAGAACAAAGACGGAAAGACGTATCTAGGACCGAAGTGAGACTGAGACAAAAATATTACACGCGAATCACGACCGCCCGTGCCACCGGTCAGGCGGTGACTGATGTGGGAGAACACAATTTTACACAATTTGAGGTTTTTTTAATAAATCAATGGCAAAAATGCATGTTTATTGTATATATGAGATGTACACGTGGCGTGTGTGAGTGTGCGGGGCGGTTAGGAGGACGCAGAGCGGAGAGACAAACCAGCATCGACACCGGCTCAGTGGAAAAACGAAGCCCTGAGCTGTGCGGCCAATGCGTGCTGGCTAGAGTGGAACTAAGCTGTCTGCGGTGAGCGTTGAATGTTTGTTGTGATGAGACATATCACACGTTTCTTTAGTTGGCGCTTCCCCTGGCTTTATCTTGGCTCTCCTCCACAGGTTGAGATTCGGGGTTGATTGGTACGCCGCGACGGGCTCGCTCATTCTATGTGGCTATATAAATCGTTGGAGGATTGGAAAAAACTAGTGATGATGATTATAATACAAAATATTCATTTAACAAAGTCATGTAATTAATTACAATAGGTAGTAAAATACGACGCATTACGTTATCTCGAGTAGTTTAAGAACAAGTGCAACGACTCTAAAGCGGTGTGTTTCCGTTGGATGGCTCTTATAATTTGAGTATGTCTACGATAGTCATACCAGGTCCTATTCTAATAAAATAAGCGCTTCATTATGACCATGGTATCGTCACAAAATGGCACGTTTTGGTATGTAACCTTATGTTGGATACAGACCAAGCGAGCGAATCCAAACCATTGGGATTCGACAATCGGTACGTTCGTTCTATTCTTCTTTGATGTTGTTATTATTACAGCCTACGGAGCATGTCCGAAGGCGAACGAATGTCCTCGTTTGGGCTCGTTTGCTTTTACCATGACGTTCACAAGTTGTTTTGCATAGCATTTACTCGCTCGCTTAGTTTATACCCGGCATAGGATGAAAGAAATTACAGATTCAGGGACGCACCACGCACGTCAAAAGTACCACGCACTAATTCCCTAATTCCACTAAATTAATCACTTGAGCATTACAATGGTCTCAATGATACATTTTGTCATTTTTTTTTTGATGAAAGAACATACAGATGACGCTAAAAAAGTGTCAGGTTTGAAACTATTCTATCAATCCTCAAACTCAACCTCGCCTGTATTGCCGGTGGTTTAATTGTTCTGCAGGGGGCGCTGCTGCCTGCCCCCCGAAGGATATCCCTTAGTCGCCTCTTACGAAGTGTTGGGATGATAAAAATTCTAGCACCGCGCACTATATGGAGTTACTTTAATCTGAGGATTCTACGTGACGATGCTGCAACAATACCATTGTCATAGTAAAGCAATTGGTTAGCAGAATTGAGCCCGCTTGTTGAAGAGGCATTGACTTTTAACTCTAAGAGGGTTCAAATGAATGCACCAATGAAGTATTGTTCATCATCATCATCAACAACCTGCTTCACCTGCTGCTGGGAAGGTACGAGTATACCTAGGTTCGACTTAAGATGTGAAACCGCAAGAATAAAATCATAAGTCTACTCGAGTATAAAAATAATGACGTCTATTCTACTTTCCACTAAGAAACCACAAGAACGAACGAGCGAAAGCTCCGCTGGGGGTGAATGAGTGACGAAAAATCGGCTTTCCGCGTAGTCCTGGAATGCCCCTCGCGATATCACCTCAGGTGGTCGAGAATTTCGCGTTAGTGCGCTGTATCTGGTAGTGTTATCTACCAGTTAAAGCGCCATGCGCCAGAACAGCCAGGGTATCGCGTCTGTGTATATGATCCCTGGAAGATTCTCTGCTTCTGGACGGAGTTAGGTGGGTACTAGCTAACCACGATGGATCAACGAAAAAGGAATACACACAAACCAGTCTACTTTCTTTTTTTTATCAGAAATAAACATTCGTTTGACCGCAATCTCACATGATGAAAAGGGAAGATGCGGCCGACGATGTATCACGAAGGTCTAGAAGATAGCTACTCCGGACCACATTCCGAAACACAACAGAGTTGCTTCACGAACTGGCCCAGTCCGGAGGGTGGTGACAAGCCACGGCCGAAGCCTACCACCAGAGGGTAAGGGCTTTCTACTATCCTCATTATATTTTATAACTAGCTTGTGCGTTGCGAAGATGTTTGACGAAGGACTACAGTATAACTACTGAATGGATCGGGCTGAAATTTTTCTCTTATAGAATTGGATCTAGAATAAAATTTAAGATATTTGTATTTTAAATAGACGTCCGAAGTTGCCGGCTGGAAGAATCTAGCTTAGACACAGAAATAGCTGACTTTCACAGAACAAAGGCTCTAAGCTATAGTGCGTGCCATTTCTTACGGACCTGGTTCTACTTTGGCTTGGCTTATGAAGATTTCTTACTCATTGACATCCGCGATCGGCAGACGATATCACAAAATATTCTTACTGGAATATCATAGCACCTCGTTGATGTCCACTACTGGGTTTGAAAAAGTAAGCAATATAACTTTTAAATCCATCATGGTTATTAATACATATAAATAATACTAAAGTCATTTGATATAGTACAGTTTCATTGGAAAGCTCAAGACTTAAATCATCAATAAAATACAAACCTAATCATACTCAACTCAACTAGCATACTTTAAATCGTAAATTTTTGTGTCGTGCTCAATAAACTTTTTAATTTAATTTAATTTCAATCGGCCAGAGGTCTGTGCGAACTTCTAAATTGCTTGTATTATTTTCATGGTATATATATATGTATTTTTTACATTTATTTATAGTATTAATTATATGTATTTCTGTATTTATTAAATTAACACCCCACCGTCTATTCATTTACAACTGCTTCATGTCCAACCCCAGGTTGTCTGAAGAGATCGCTTCTAGAGATAATGCCGCCCATTGTGCAACTGCTCTCCATCTTTCCTGTATTTATTTTTCGATGTTTTTGATGAAAATAGCGATCTTTTGTTGATATTTAGCTTTTTATTTTCAGTGGGCTTTAATTAGTCCATGAAGACTTGACTATTTGACTTCATTATAATCGTTGGGCTTTTATCAGTGGGGCTCGTAAGTATCATCCAGGACGTCTCCGGAAAAAAAGTTGAATGTACAGAACCAATTAAACTTTATCTCAGTAGTTAAAATCAACAGTTATGATTAAAATTGTTCTAATTCCCTTGACATGCATCTAGCCCTTATCAAAGATAAGAATGGCTTTAGAACGCCCTTTTTGGGTCTAGGGCAGATAAAATTTCAAGTTTTCTTTGTAAGTGTCATAGGATTTCTTAATTACCTGCGAATCATAGTAATATTATAAATGCGAAAGTTTGGAATGATGGATGTTTGTTTCTTCTTCACGCCAAAACTACTGGACGGATCAAGCTGTTTTGCATATAGGTAATATACAAAACCTTTAATAACAGACATCAAAGGTCCATATATAATATTATACTAGCAGCGCCTCGGATTCACCCGTGTAGTTACTGTTCCCGTGGGAATTCCAAGATAAAATATAGCATATGTCATTCCCTGAAAAGTAAGCTTTATATGAAGATTTATTTGGTGAAAGAATTTTTTTAATCGGTCCATTAGTTTCGATAGTTTATATTCAATAAAAACAAACAAGCAATCAAATCTTTCCTCTTTATAATATTTTAATGATGCAAAATAATCCACATCAACATAATGAATGGTCTTTGATAAATAACCTACTACTAGATTTCAACTGGCATCGAAGATAATTTATCCGTAGCAGCTTGTAACGGTCTAGAATCGCTAAACTATTTATCACATCATACTAATATTATAAAGCCGAAAGTTTGTATAGATGTATGGATGGATGTTTGTTACTTCTTCACGCCAAAACTACTGAACGGATCTGGCTGAAATTTTGCATACAGGTAATTCTAATCCTGGAATATAACACAGGCTACTTTTTGTCCCATAAATCTGTTCCCGTGGGATGAAAATCACCTTTTAATGTTTCTATAGGAACAACGCGTGCGAAGCCGCGGGGCGCAGCTAGTTTACAAATATATTTATTAACTTGCGCCCCGCGGTTTCGCACGCGTTGTTCCTAAGGAAACGTTTAGGTGATTTATATCCCACGGGAACCGATTTATGCGATAAAAACTAGCCCCTGTTCGATTCCAGGATTAGAATTACCTGTATGCAAAATTTCAGTCCGATCCATTCAGTAGTTTTGGCGTGAAAAGGTAACAAACATCCATCCAACCATCCATCCATACATCCATACAAACTTTCGCATTTATAATATTAGTGTGATAATAATTGATTTCATTATTTTGGTTTATGGCTCCAAAAGAGGTTGGACTCGTACATCGTAGCAAGACAGATTAAATGTAAATAAACTTAAAATATTCAATCATCGGGGGTGGGGGTTTTAAAAGCTGTTATTCTTTATTTAATATTTAAGGCACCAATGCGTTCGTGATAGAACCCCATCACTTCTCAATCACAAACCTGCAACGCAAAAATAACTATTATTTCTAACCAAAACTATAAACACTTGTACAATAATTGATTTTGTTTTAAGAAAAATACAGTCGAATTGAGAACCTCCTCCTTTTTTGAAGTCGGTTAAAAACTTTAAACCAAATTCAATTATATGGATTCCGTTGTCAGAACTGGACTAAAATAAAGTGGGACCGCACGGGAATCACCAGTTTTCAAATAAAAAAAGAATCATGAAAATCGAACCGCCTTGTCAAGAGTTTTGAGGTAACAAACAAAAATAAAATACATTCGAATTGAGAACCTCCACTTTTTTTTGAAGTTGGTTAAAAAGAAAGCAACAAGGTTTATACTGATATCAATATGATAAAACTACCGATATCCCACAAATCCACTTGACCTATGGTGATCCATCCATCTTGAATCCAGATTCAACACAATTCAAGTAGTGAGTAGCTATGTGGAGCTGGATAGAATTTGCACCACCCCATCTCTTCCTACCAAGGGATATCCACCGGGGGCGGGAAGTGGCGGCCCCTACAGAACAATTCTACCACTGAACTACGATCCCCAACATGCTTGCCCAACGTGGGGATTATGGGCACTACCCCATTAGATAAACGCCAATAAGGTAAGGGTATATCAAAGGTTTCCTGCGTTCAGCAGTGAACCAATACCGGCTGTTGAGTTTGAAGTTGAGGAAGTATATATCCTACCTTTTTGGCCAAATAAATGTATCTTTATCTTTATCTTTATCTATCTCGGCCCGGTTGTTTTCACTACTTTCTCTGGGTATGAGTAAAAAAAGTGGAAACTGTATGCTAAGTGAAAACTGCGGCTGTCATACTGTTAACTTCAAAGTTTGCCCATACACCAGCGAAAGTGGCGCATCCAACTATTTTATCTTATTATTACGTTAAAAGCAGGAATTTTTAAAAATCCTACGTTCAGTTTGTGGTATCTATTATAAGCTATTTATTAATGTCTCTGTAATAGTTTCATTTTGTAAAGCTTAGGTTGTTAAGTTGCGCTTTTTGGCCACCAAACTCTATTTTCGCATCTCCTCCTAAACTATATGAGATAAAATTATTACAAAGGTATTAAAAAATAGCTTATAATAGATACCACAAACTGAACGTAGGATTTTTAAAAAATCCTATGATAAACGTAAAAATACGATAAAATAGGTATCGCTGTCAGATTGGCTCAGGTATGCGCCTTTTCTATGAAAATGTGACAGCGCTCTAAGCGGGAAGTTTACATCAACTATCACATTTCCATGGAAAATAAACTTTGCAGTAAACAGTATTCTAGTCGATGGCGGTTCACGCTCAGCATATTGTTCCGTTAATGGATTAGAAAAGTATCAAGCAGAATAAAATACGGCGTTATAACTATACCTACTGTATAATATAGCTACAGGGTAATTAATTGTTAAAAAAATCTATAATCAGACTTCGATTATATAGATCCCGTTGTCAGAACTGGAACAACATTAAACCAATAATTTACCATGCATTAAATTCATAAGGGAACACGAAGCACCTAGTTAATTTGTTAGAGCAAACTTTCATAGAAGTAAACCGTCCTCAATTTAAAAGGTGTTGGCAAAGCAAAATATCTTTGTTGCAAACAACCGCAGCTACTCTCACCATCATCAACATTTCATAATCATTATTCATATAATTATTATTGTTTGTTGATAAATTATTAAAAAATTTATTAACTGTTTGCTTACACGTTAAGTCGACCTAGATCCTGGAGAGGGTTGTAGTCTCCATAATTCCTGACTAATTTGACAATGAAAAACTCTACACCAAACTTAACCATTTTCCTTAACCTTAACCGTCAGCCTTCCTGTTTTTTACTATGGAAACTAAACGTTTCTATAGTAAAAAAACGGGGGATTCCAAAGGGCAAAACTGGAATTACCCATTTATTTATTACGGCAACTGATTTATGCCTAAATCCTATGCTTGATTCCAAGCCTAGAACTACATGTTTACAGAATTGAGCCAGATCCATTCGGTACTTTTTGCGTGAAAGAGTAGGTACATATTATATTTAAACAAACATCCATACATCCATGCATACAAACTTCCGCGTCTATAATATTGGTTGGATAGGATAGAATTTGGCTGGAGTATAGGTACTTGTAGGTTTAAGGGAAATATGAATACCTAATTGGCGCCTTACACTGTAGGAAGCTAATTACAAAGACAGTATTAAATTCATAAGGCAACACGAAACACCTAGTTAATTCTTAGAGCAAACTTTCATTGAAGCAAACCGTCCTCAATTTAAAAGGTGTTGGGAAAGCAAAATGTCTTTGTTGCAAACAACCGCTACTCTCACCACCCCATCAACATTTATAATCATTATTAAAATAATTATTATTGTTTGTTGAATATATTACTGAAATAAACTACCGAAAAAAACTTAAACTAACTTTTTGCTACAAACTTTCGCCTTTAATAAAAGTATTGAACCCCACACACTTAATATTAAAATCTAACATAGTAAACAATTTATTTCGAACCTCGGAAGACTCATCAATCTTACGAAGGAAATTCCACGCCGTTTAGGACTTTTCTTTAAAAGCTACCCGTCGATCATAGTTCCCTTCAAAAGAACTTGTTGTGGACCGTTTACTACGGTTTAGCGCACCGTTTACTACGGTTTAGCATTGTGATTATGCAAGTAGCGGTGTACGTTCGCACGAACCTGGACGAGTTCATGAAGAACGACGACACCCACTCTTACGGAACGCGGAACGCAGGAAAGCTCGCGTCTATCGCCCGCTCCCTTACGAAGTCCTCAAAGTTAACCCATGTACCTAATGGGTCCGGCAGTGTACAACAAACTACCAGACTCTGTCACATCTGATGGCAGTTTATCTTGTTTTAAATACAAACTAAAACGATGGCTTATCGAACAGAATTTCTATTCTGTAAACGAATCGAACAGAATTTTATTTTCATAGTTTGTATTTTTTTTATATTTACGATTTCGTATCAAACTATATTTTCAAATAATTACATGTAAAGTGGTTTTATCAATAAAATGTATTTCTGTATTTCTGTAGCGCAGGGTCGCCGTGGTGGTCGTGGCGTAAGAATCAATCTCTCCAACTCAGTCTGTTCTCAGTCTCAGTTGTAAGAGCTGGGTGACTTAGAGAACTTACTAACACGGCTGGAGCTTCCTTCTGTGTTATTTTAACACCTCCACTGCAAACACTAATCTCCTTACGAAACTTATAAGTCTAAACATAATAAACGAATAAACTCGACCTCTGTAACGGAGATCCGGCGCAGGAGGTTGCGGGTTCGATTCCCGCCTCGGGATTAATATTTGTACTATCTGCAGATATTTGTTCATGGTGCTCCGGTCGTTTTCTATGTATAATAAAAATATATATTTATGTAATGTATTATAATTATGTATATCAATAATCTAGTACCCGTAACACAAGATCTGCTTAGTTTGGAGCTAGATAATGCTGTGTGAATTGTCCAGTATTATTTGTGTTTAATAGTAAACAAGATTTATTTAATATTTTCCGCTCTTTGGTGTGTAAAAAAGTGACACTGAATGGAATGAGCGTGAATTAAAAAAAATATTTGTTGTTTTACCCGGATATTTAGATATATTTATTTTATATATTATGTTTTTTTAATTTTATCAAGGGAAAAGACCGCCAGGTTAAAGTGGGTTTGGGCCGGCCACGTCAGTTCATTTCATTTCACACACATACATATACTTGATGTCGTTGTAATCTAATTTCACATAATTTATAAATTATAAAATAACTTGCTAGTTTTATTAGAGAAAATTATCCAATCAAATAAAATTGTGAAATTGTAGAAAGTGTGCTAGTTTAAATTATTTTTACTGTGTGTACCTATATGTGAGTCAACTTGTACCGTTTTTGTACTTAACTACCTAACTTTTCGTTTATTTGTGCAAAACTGTAATATCTACCTACAGACCGAACAACAACTTAAATTTACTTTTATAAATTGTTAACTCTAAGCGTCAGCGTCTTTTTTGAGAGTAAATATCTTTGAACCTAAACCTAAAAGACAAAACAAAACACAGACAATAATTTTTGAAAGGAAACACCATATGGGATTGTACGCAGGAAAAGAGTAATGGGAGTTAAAAAAAAGACACACAGTAGTGACACAGTTCAGCTTGTAGTATGGGGCGCAAACGCGTTTCGCTAATTCAGCATTTTCAGTAGTTAAGCCGTGTCTCGCCAGTCATTCCACCAAGCTCTCCCAGAAAACACCTACCCTAGTTACGGGTTACAGATTATATTAAAGTCACTTCAGAGAGCCCCATTTGAGTAGTCATGCCGTAAATAAGGATTAAAGATAATCATTTTATTGTATTCATGTACGTGTGTCTTGTGTATTGAATAGACTCAGTTTAATATCATAACTCTTTTATTACAACCAACCCACAGTAGCTAAAGTGAAGACTAAAGTATATAATACAAAAATTTCATACGCCTACCTATCTAATTATAAATAACAAATGGTTAAAAAAAGGGCTAAAATATAATAATAATAATAATTAATAATTAATAATAATAATAATAATAACAAACTACGACACAAATAACAAAATCTCACTAAGGTACTTGGCGTCGAGTTTCAGATAAAATTGTAAGCAATTTTTATTAAAGGGAGGATCTAAAATCGACAAGTAATGAAAATTACGTATCGACGCGCCAACAAAGTGAATTTTAGGTTAAGTATGGGCGGTTTGTTTACTAATATGCTACATTCGAAGTGGACACGGTATAGTTAAGGTTAAAATCTTCTTATTCATAAGGAAAGGAAAATAAATCTGCTTAAATATTCTCACATAATATTAGACTACTTTTTGCCTCATATGTTAATAAAATTAATTGTGTACAGCACCTGTAGTTACATAAAAAAGTATGAAACTCTCTAAAATCAAATAAACTTAGGTATATTATCTTATCCATATTCAAGATAAGATACTATACCTACTAAAGCTGCTAAAATTAGCATGATACTTAATATTGGATTTATCCTTAAAATTGTACCCGCGTCGATAACCAGATTATTATCTAAGAGTGCCCGTATTATTGCGGCAATTCGGAAAGGTATTTCACAATAATTGTTAATGTTTAATGTAGATACTAGGACGGTAATATTTATATAATAATTAAATGACTATATCATGCCACAATGACATTGCAACATGTAAGTATAAGGTAATACGTGGTATTACTGGTATTACTTTATTATCAACGTAGATAAATAGGTACCTAATGTAGTAGGTACGATATTATTCTTATCCATTTTCATGTTTATAGAAAAAGGTTATTGTGCAGAGATTGCTGACGGCTTAGAATTTGTATAACCTCTTCCCAAAGAGGTTGTAAGAGGTGACTAAGTAATATCCACAAGAGGCGGGTAGCAGCGCCCCCTGCAAAACAATTGTCCCACCAAACTGCGATCCCCAACCCGCATACTCAGCGTGGGGATTATGAGCTATTTATTGGTCTTGATGGGAATGGGGGTAGTCGTCCCTCATGAGATAAACAAGGTGCTTATTAGGGGAGGCCTTCGTTCAGCTGTGGACCAATATAGGCTGAGTTGAATAAGTCAGGGGGCAGTATGATTGCTGCTTGATGAAGACGTACTGTAGAAATGTTGTGTAGGTAATGCACTTCAGCATTGGTAGGTGTCTAAATATAATGACACTAATATTAAAAACAGAAAGTTTGGATGGATGTTTGTTACCTCTTCACGCCAAAACTACTCAACGGATCTGGCTGAAAAACAGGTAATTCTAATACTGGAATAAAACATAGGCTACTTTTTATCCCATAAATCTGTTCCCGTGGGATGAAAATCACCTTTTAATGTTTTCATAGGAACAACGCGTGCGAAGCCGCGGGGCGCAGCTAGTAATAAATAAATCTATCAGCACTAACTAAAAAAAACACCTATCTTTACCTGAAAAAAAATATGTATGTAATCTCTGGTAAATTTAAAACCAGTTCCAATATTACATGTATTTATGAAGAGAGTAAATCGGTGCAATGTTGTCCTTTTCATTTGTTTTGTCCGTTCGTTTTAGCAAAATCATATTGATGCAAAATTTATTTAATTTTAGTTCATAAAACCGATTTTATTCTATAATCGAAGTTTATGACACTCCTACTCTGGCACTGGCTGAGTCGTAGCGAAAAGCAAGCGGCGCCATAAAAAAGAAGTTGAAGTTGATGTTGCTAAACGAATCTAAACGATCCTCCTTTATATTTTCCTGCGTGTCCCATACATGATTGATCACTTATTTTCTACTATGTTTAGGATTCTGCTCATATTGTTACGCTTTAGAAGAAATTAGCAGGTAAAGGTATGCTATTTTTAACAAAATGTATGTAAGATAGTAACGAGAGTAATATGGACAAAACTTAGCTTACAGTTACCAAAAATAACGTTTTTATACCTAATATTTTAATGAGGAAAGATTTAATTGTTTGTTTGTATTGAATAGGCTCCGAAACTACAAAAGCAATTCCTACTTTTCAGGGAGTGACGTAAGCTATATTTTATCCCGGAATTCCCACGGGAACGGGAACTACGCGGGTGAAACCGTGAGGCGCTGTTAATAATAGTGATAAATAATTAAAATTTAATTGTATAAAAAAAACTGCAATCCGACTTTCTAATTTCTTAGTATTTATACTGTTTTATTTTGTTTTTTGGGACAAATACTAGTAAATTATTGTAATGAAACTAGTTCATCGTGTTCAAAAGCCTTCCCCGACTCGCCAGACAAGTCAGCCCGGAATTTGTTCTTAAAATCGAACGAGTAGTTTCAGCAGTACGCAGGAACATAAAAATCGGAAACATTCATGCAAACAACCATACGATGCCAACAAGATACAGGATACAAGATTTTATTGGTAAATTTTAAATTTACATGTCAAATACAAATATAATTATGTAACATTTTTACTCCTTATTTAATAGATTACATTACTGTTAACTTACATATATTCAAATTACATTGTTTTATTAATTAATATTATTATTTCATTTAAATTATTTATTATTTTGCCTTATTTAATCTGATCCGCTATAGCCCTACCCATGTTTTGCACCTGACATGTTTTGGATCATTAAATCAGGCACGGGGATTGTATTCTACAGTTCGGGTAGCTCTAGTAACTCACCGAAACTGTAGAACACTCTCTCCAGTAGCCATGACTTAAGTCTGTGCTTGAATATATTGGAGGAAGCGGCATCTCTTATTTTTTGGGGTAGTCGATTATATACTGCGGGGCCCATTATGTATACGGACCTCTCCGACTTAGATAGTTTGTGTGGCGGTGTGATAAGCCTGTAATGGTGCTTGTTGCTACGGAGAGTGCGGCTCGGGGCAACTTCATAACCGTCCTACGTTGGTCGGTAAAAGTCGGGTAAAGAGGGCAACAGCTTCCGTCTATGTATTGTAAAGACCATTGCTGGAAGACTTAGCAGGCTGAGTGGAGGACAGGCAGACGCTGTACGGCAAGCTGAAGACAGGACTCTATGGCATTCATTTGACGACCTCTGTGGCACGATAGCTGCAGGTCTGCCTTTGACGCAGGAGGTTGCGGGTTCGATTCCCGCCTCGGGACAAATGTGTGGACGATCTGCAGATATTTGTTTAGGGCGTTATGGATGTTTTCTGATAAAAAATATCTATCTTTGTAGTGTATTGTATTATGTATATCAGTTATCTAGTGCCCATAACACAAGCTATGCTTAGTTTGGAGCTAGATAATGCTGTGTGTATTTTCCAGCATTATTTATTTATTAATTAATTAGAAGAGCCCTACGTCCAGCTGTGGACTTATAGAATGATGATGGTGATTTATTTATTTATTTATTTGAACCACCAAATGTTAATACACAGCAAAGTTACACAATGGAATAGAGTAAGGTTTAGAGCGCTTGTGCTCAACTAATTATAGGCGGTTACATGGAAAAACATTTTTTAAATAGAGTTGACAAGGAAGTTACAACTAACGGTGACACAGTTAATCTAATACTAGTTATTACTTTGGGTAAAATTTTATATAAAAAAAATCTGATGTATTGACACTTATATAAAGTTCATTTAGGTAGGTACAAAGCAAGACAGATTTAAATAATAATAATTGACAATTATTTAAACAAAAAGATGAGAGAAGAAACTTATAATTGCTATAAAATATCTGAGACTGACATCTACATTGATGTCTACAGATCTTCTGAGGAGCAAAGAGATGAAACTACTTTTTTGTACTTACTTAGTGATTGACCTAGGTCAAGATCACTTTTTTTATGATGATTTGAATAATACCCAATCATGCCAAGACACCGGGCGTCGTCACAACAGTTATTTTAGTATGAATATTGAAGAATTATTATAATGCGATAACGCTTGTTTAATAATCAAGAGATTAAAAAATGCTGACAAGAAAATGAATATCATTTTATTTATTTTTATCGCTCGTATGCTTAAATAGAAACTTTAGCGCAGTCATCCGTCTAGTTTATTTTTATAATAAATTTATCACTGTCGTGATAAAGAGAACAATTAAGGTTCCGTGCACCAATTCAAAAGATAATAATATTATTATTGATTATATTCAATTACATTTATGATTAAATTAAATCAAGGAATCATCGCCCTCACATCTACAGCGGGCCATAAGCTTTCTCCATACGACGACGACGTGGAATTAGCAGCCCCCCACCCGACACGTAAAAAGGGCCCACCGGGACTTAGAATACGTTTGCCGAATCGCGGTCTCCACTCAAGAACTCATTTACCCCAGCGGTTTCCGGTTCTTCGCGAGATATGCCAGGCCGGCCAATTCTTTCAGCTATGCTCAGGATTCTATGTTTTGAATCCTTCGCTTGCTCAGTCATCAAAATTGAGCACGCGGTTAAAAAGCAATTTTGCACTCTTGTGTAACAAATAATTATTAAACAACTGCGATAATCTCAAACGCTCATTGCTATAACATATTAATATATAACTATTACTTTGTTAATTAATTATGTTATCATTATAATACAAATAACAAACAACTTTAAAAATAAAATCAAAGAGGGGTCACAAATATGGCACAGCGTCAAAGTCATCATTATATCAAAGTGCTGGTCTTCCCTGGTGACATTCATCCAACCATTTGATGAATTGCTTAAGGCCACAGTTAAAGATTGAAAATGAACTACTTATTGTTATTTTATATCGTCTCGTACAAAATGCAAACTAATAGCTTGCCCTTAAAATTAAAATTACATCTTCTATAATATAAAAATGAATCGCTAAATGTGTTTGTAAGCGCATAACTCCATAACGCCTAGACTAGACCAATTTGGTCAATTCTTTTTTTTAAATGTTTGTTGAAGTTCAAGGTGAATGGTTTTTACGGCGAAAAATTCTAATAATTGCCGGGAAAAATTCTAATAATTGCCGGGAAAACACCTATAAACGTTTCCATAGGAACAACGCGTGCGAAGCCGCGGGGCACAGCTAGTTGTTAATATTTTGCCTCTAGAACATAATATAACACCTGTGACCGAGATAATCGGTTGTCAATTAAGAAATTGTTTGCCTACGGAACCCTAATAATGAGTTTCCTATAACTTAAAGTCATCGTAAAGAGACAACTACAGGTATCTACTTATAGTATAACAACTAATGAAAAGATCATTTATACCTATATAAGTCGAGAAAGGAAGTTCGAATCAGTGACTAAACTAGTTTTTAATTGTCGTTTTAATTGACGTTTTGAATAAATACATATAAGAAAGTGTTGCCAGGAGATAAAAATGGAAAAATCTATTTTAATATTTCTATGTGCTTTAAGCATAAACGCTAACGCTTCAAGAATTTTAGTAGCTGTGCCAACCCCTTCTATAAGCCACCAAGTCGTATTCCGTCCCATTATCAACGAGTTAGTAAAGCGGGGCCATGATGTTACCTACATTACCACAGACCCCATGTACCCTGAGGGTAAAGCACCGGAAAACTTAACCGAAGTCAACGTCAATGTTGATGATATGTCATATAAAACCTGGCGATCAGCTGTTCTTTCTGGTGAGTTCAGTACTGGATCAAGCGACGCTATGGTAAACGGTATGATTACATGTTTCAAAATCATCGCTACTATATTTGAACAGCAAATGCAAACGCCTGAAATGAAGTACGCTCTAACAAAAGATTATGATCTGCTGATCTTAGAGGCGTGGGTCAAACCCGTTTTCATCCTCACACATTTTTACAAAGATGTGCCAACCATACTGGTCTCTAGTTTCAATGGTATTAATGGAAACTATGAGACTGTTGGTGCTCCAGTATACCCTGCTCTGCTATACCCAACGTTTCTTCATCAGCGACTATCTGATCTTTCACTATGGGTAAAATTAGAGATACTTTACACTCGATTGATAATAGACAGGTTTTACATAACCCAAGATGGGGAGAATGATAAGCTATTCAAGAAGATGCTGGGACCGAATGCACCGACTGTCAAAGATTTGCAGAAGAATGTTGACATGTTCTTTGCAAATTATTACCCAATTTGGGATTTCAACAGACCAGTGCCGCCTGGCTTGGTTTACATTGGTGGAATACATCAGAGTCCTTCTAGAGAACTGTCTAAGGTACGTTTTAATCTTTTCACTATTCTTGAAAATACCTACGTAACTAATTAAAACATTTTTCCATTCGTTTAAATTGTCTTGAAAATAGATATAAAAATATATGTTAATTGTCTGACCAAAAAGCACTTGAACAAAGTTTTTTAATTAAATGGTGATGTAAAAAAAAATGCTGTGTGGTGTCGTGTCGCTTAGAATTTACACCATCCTAACTCTTAACGCGGATGTCGTAAGAGACAACTAAGCTATATCCACCAGGGGCGCGCAGAAGCGCCCCCTGCAGATTAATCATACCATGGAAACTGAATCCTCAACCCACATGCTCAGTGTGTAGATTATGGGCCCTCCATGAGATAAAAGTCAATAAGGCGTTTTTCATTGTGAGACCTGCCTGAATCTCAACGCCTATATTAGGCCACTGCTGGAGCAGTGGACTGATTTAGTAAAAAAAATACCGGGTTAGGGGAACTAGGTAGTTATATTATCAATAAGTTTCAATAGTTACACTATTTTTAAATAACTTTACTGTGTGTAAGTAAGCCAAGCGCAAAACTTTTGTGAAATTAAATTACGAACTATGTAGTCTGGCTTCCTCGATAGAAGCCTAGTGTGGAAGTAGACGAATCACTATTTAAATTCGCTGAGCTACGAGTATAAACAAAAATCCCTATTTCATGTGTGTTAAGTAAAAAATATCTGTCTAAATTTGTATATTTTTTGCTCAAAAATGACGGAACTAATCAGTAATTGTAATTACAAACTAGTTAGAAACTGTACCTCGCACACGACGCTACTCAAGTTGCAAGGTTTCAGTCAGTTTAATTTTTTCTCGTTCATTTTTCACAACAAAAAATAAAGAATAGTCGGTAACTAGTAGCGCGGCAACCAGCACGACGCGTCACGCGTGATCAGTTGCTAACGCGTTATTAACTGGATATTGACTAGTAGCGTCGTGTGCGAACCTGTGCGAGAATGTATGGGCGGTGACGCTCAAGTAACTCCTTAGTAATTTGAGTTTGTAACTAGTTCTTTTTGAGTAGCTCCATGTGCGGACGGCCAAAGGGTCAATAGAATTTCCGGTCCTGACCGGAAATTTAGTTGCGATTATATTATAACATTTGTAAATATAAGGATAAAAATATTTACCTTGTCCAATAAGATCTAACAAAACTATACATTTACTATACAAAATGAAAGAACATCCTTTATCATCAACTAGTTTCGTCTCTCCACGAGACACCACAATACTCGACTTTGATTCTGAGAGCGCCAAGCTAAAAATCCGGAAATTAGTGCCTCCAAGACTTCAAGACTTAAAAAAAAAAGATAAGATAAAAAACATTTATTAACAGCAATAACAAAAGGTACATACTACTTAAACTATTATATTCTTATTTCTAATCAAGATTAAGGGCCATACACTAGCTGATAGGTGTTATTTGGTGTTATTTAGAGGCTTTCTCCTCCTAGAGGAGTCAATGTTATGTGCTGAAAAAAATATATGTTATTTATTGACCTTTTATCTGTAAAGTGAACGTACAAAAAAGTTCTACCTGTTCATTTACTATGTGAAAAAAATTCACAAAGTGCAGCTGTTTTGGACTGAAAATTTGTATCTACTTCTAAACGACTAAGAATTTTGTACTTTTTTCTTCACCTACATGACGGCAAAGACTTTATCTTTAAGTTGAACGTATGATTTTGTGATGCGATGGTTTTTCACGTAGAAAATAATTATTTTACATTTTTCCGTATAATTAGTGGGCGCTTACCTTTGGAGGTGGCCGCGCGGGCGACGGGAGGCAGTGTCGCGCTGGCTGTCGTACGGGGAGGTTGTGTTCGTCCGCCTCACGCTCACCTACGTGCTTTCGCTTTACTTTGCTTTTCGATAATAATTAATTATATTGGCGCACAGAAGATTTATTTATTTTACACTAGCTGCGCCCCGCGGCTTCGCACGCGTTGATTTTATGGGATCGTTTAAAGGTGATTTATGGGATAAAAAGTAAATAAATAATAATAAATAATGCTGGACAATTCACACAGCCTTATCTAGCCCCAAGCTAAGCAGAGCTTGTGTTATGGGTACTAGATAACTGATATACATAATACAATACACTACATAGATAGATATTTTTTATTATACATAGAAAACATCCAGAACGCCCTGATCAAATATCTGCAGATCGTACACACATTTATCCCGAGGCGGCAATCGAACCCGCAACCACCTGCGTAGCAGGCGGACCTTCGCCCACCGCGCCACAGAGGTCGTCAAAGTAGCCCTTAATGTTTGATTTCAGGATTAGGATTATACGTATGCAAAATTTCAGCCGAACTTATTATTATTCAGTTGAACTTATCGTTCAGCAGTATTGACGTGAAGAGGTAACAAACAACCATCTATCCATACACACAAACTTTCGCATTTATAATATTAGTGTGATACATCCGCACATGAACGCTTTATTTAGGGTAAGATAGTAGCGATGTGTCGTTCGATCATTCACAAAGATCGATATCAATCATGACCCGTTATGAAAATGACCCGGATCATATGACCCGTTCATTTGAATGATTGTTTTTGCCGGCGGCCTATCATCGCCTCACTTCGATTTTTCGTTTCATTTCGATCATGCATTTTGTGATTGATTGACCCGTGCCGTGTGAGATCGGATCTTTGCGTCGCGTCGTCGTCATCGTCGTTTCGTTACTGACTGATATGGTTCTCGCAAAAACTTTTCCAATACTCTGTCTATATCATTCGAGATCTTATTGATCATTTATAGTAGATATTTGGACCAGAATTGAGATAGGTAGGTAGGTATAGGTACCTACCTACCTACCTACTTTTACGTTTCAAGTGATAAGTATGGTTATGTATCTTACAGTAGATAGTCAGATACGAAGTACCTACTTAACTTTTTTTATTGATTTAATATGCTTGATATTTTAATGAACCTGTGATAGGCCGCCGAGCGGGCGGCTTTCCTTGTTGTTAAATACTCTACATAATAGGTAGTACGTACAGTAGGTACCTACCTACAGACGATCTTATTGATCATTTATGGTAGATATTTGACGAGAATTGAGATAGGTAGGTACCTGCCTACCCTGGTTGTTAAATACTTTACATAGATGTAGGTAGGTACCTACCTACATACTTAGATATATTTACGTATTACTCAAAAGACAAGGGCTTTAATACCTAAAGGACCGTAATGCGACAATAGACTATATGACTTATTATTTTATTTATCAATTAGGCTGTGAGAAAATGAGACAGTCCGCAGAATGTGTCCTACTTGCACGCACCACTCACAGCCTCGCAAGAGCAAGACGCAGCGTCAGTGGATTTTTGCGTCAAGTCGCACGCGTCTCGGTCATTTTAACCAATGATCCGAACATTGAAATGATCGGGTCATTTCGTTGAGACTGTTCGGATCAATCACGTGATGTTCGTGATTGCAATCATATGAGCCGTTCGTTCATGATCGACACATTCCTATAAGATAGTTTGTAAAATATTGAAAATGCCGAAGATCAGTAAGCTGAAGAAATCCAGAGCTCTGTAAGCTCAAAAGTTGGAAGAAATTATGTAAGTATAACTACTTAGGTACATTTTATTTTATGCTATTGTTACTAATTAGCAATATTATGTACCTACATTTTTCTTATTTGTATATTTATTGTAGGAGATCGAGGAAAGGGCAATAAGTCGAGAGGAAGAGAGAGAAAATATTCTGCCATCATTATTTATTTACAGATGTATAGTGACCGGCCAAGTTGACATAGTGAAAATGACTAGGTATGCAACAGGTAAAACATCCACAATGCTTATGTAATGTTAGGTATGTATTCTGAGACGAAATAATATAAGTAGGTATGACATTCGTTCTAACCCGATTCATGATCATCATCAGAATTTTAGTAAGGTACACTTCGTGAATACACAGCCGAGCAGACTGAAATCTAATAGGATACCTACCTACCATACATAGTCACACCTGTTCCGTGTCTCTCCGAAGTGAGGCACTAGGTACATGGTCTAGGTACTGATTGGAGTAAACTGAGAGGTGGGGGACCTCTCCGTTTACTCCAATCCGAGCCAACAATAGGAACTGTACAGCTACCTGCAGCTACGCTCAGAGACACATATCGATACCTCTGGGCTCAAAGGGCGTAAAGGACAAAAGGCGACTTTACAGGACAGGCAAAAACCAAAACCAAAAAGTTTATTTTGACTGTAGTTTTTTGTTTTTGGTGCTATTTAGACAAAACCTAGGAAAAAAGTTAGTACTAAAGTTCCTAGAATTTGTGCTATTTTCTAAAACTGCGTTGATAAACTGTCTCAGTGTTATAATTACTGAAATAAATTTCCTATACGACCAGAGTCAGAGTCAAATCGTTTATTTCTTTAGACTTACAAAATAAGAACTTAGACAAGTCAAATTAATTTTTACTATATAAACAGCTTGATAAATAGTCCATAAAATTACACAAAAATGACTTTTAGGACTTTTACAAAAAATTCCAACTATGCAAGCACCTTAGTGCGTAAAGCTACTAATTTTGTTCAAAACTGTACAAATTAAGGACGTAATTGACAAATTTAATATTTATTTAATATTAATATAGTCGTGAAGGATTGATTATTAAGCATAATTATTAACAAATTATGTTTTTTTTCTATGTATTGTGTTATTATTGTTGAATTTATCCTAAAATTTCAATGAAAGGCCATTGCTATATAAATAAAACAAAGCTTAAAATAAAATTAAAACTGTTTATTCTACATTTAAAGGCACTTAAATTATTTAAGCAATCAGAACACATTATAATAGATATTCACTGGTATTTATCGCGTTTATCTACAATTTTTTCTCAACGTTTCAACAGATTTACAATGTCGTGGTCACGGGATGAATGTAGTACTGGTACCGGCTCTGCGAAGTGGGGGCAGCTTTTTTAAACAAAAAATTCTCATCCCGCTTCGCACAGGCGGCGGTAGTTCAATACTACAGTTCCAGTACTCTAGTCATTCAGTTACTTCGACAGAGAGTAAATCTGAGAATATACAGGGTGGGGCAAATTTTTGGCCCCTTAAGGGTATCTACCGATTCTTTTATAGTTAGACGGTTTTATTCTTTAAAACTTTCTGTTTTATTTTGAAGAAAACAATATTGGCATTTTTAGTTTTTTGAAAAAAAGTACGGTTAGTCCAAAAAAAGACATTTGTCAAAAAAAAACAAGTTGGTCTTAATCGACTCTATTTTCAACCAGGAACACTCTTCCTATAATATTAAAAGGCCTTCAAAATTAGCCTACCAACTTGTGACATTGTTGTATTCACTTACTCGTTTTTTCATAGAAAATGTATGGGAATTGTTTTTTAATTATTGCGAAAACTTACGATGTACTTTGGTATATTACTTTGGGAAAAGTGTTCCTGGTTATAAATAGAGTCGATCAAGACAAACTTGTTTTTCTTGACAAATGTCAATTTTTGGGCGAACCGTACTTTTTTTTCGAAAAACTAAAAATAGCAATATTTTTCTCTTCACAATAAAACAGAAGGTTCCAAAGAACAAAACCGTCTAACTATAAAAGAAACGGTAGCTACCCTTAAGGGGCCAAAAATTGCCCCACCCTATATAATATATCATAATTCATAGTAGAACTATACAGCCTACTTCACATCTATGTCGGCACAACACTGCGATGCGCTTTGGTATTAAATAATTTTTACATTCAAGATTGGTATTTACATCCTTCTTTTCACAATAATTAAATTGTGTTTAGTGTGAGAAATGCAAGGTCGTAAAGGTTCTTTATTTGCGAATTTGAGGTAACTAAATATACAGTTCGATAGATTATTAAAAACTGAGTAAAACTGCATTGTATAGTCAATTTCGACCAAATGTCCTTTACGCCCTTTGAGCCCTTTTTGTATTGAAAACATATTATTATAATAACAATAAATGTTAAATAATGCTGGACAATTCACACAGCTTTATCTAGCCCCAAATAATATAATATTAATACAATACAAAGTATTAATACATTGCGTGAATTCTATAATACGTTTACTGTTTGAAATGGTAATGCATTTCGAAATGAAAAGGAGATTGGGTTATAACGGAACATAGCCTTTTTTTCATCTTGTAGTGTTCGAGTTATTTTGTCAAAATTTTTTGATAAGTTTTGCCATTCATTTCCTCAAAATATTTGTTACCAAAAAAAATTGACCGTGCGTCCTATTTATCCCAGCATGGGACAAATTAGTAAACTGGGCACGACAGAAATCTTTTGAATGAACATAACAAAGAAATAGCCTATTATTTTGTATGTTACAGCCAAAACCAATGACACCAAGATCACTAGAAACATCTAACCAGGATTTTAGACCAGATCCAATTGAAGATGGATTCGAAGTAGAGATAATTAGTGACGACCTCCATGGCTCTGTGGGCGAAAAGAGGTTGCGGGTTCAATTCCTGCCTCGAGAATGTTGCAAATATGTGTTCTGGATCTTTTTCTATGTATAAAAAAATAGTGTAGTGTATTCTGCTTAACTTGGGGCTAGATAATGCTGTGTGAATTGTCCAACAAAATTTATTTATTTATTATAATGACTTATTGACTCATATTTCAGCATATTTTTTCTCTCTTTTCCCCTCCCTTCCCTTATTTATTATAATAACTTATTGACTCATATTTTAGGATGTTTTTTTTCCTCTTTTCCCCTCCCTTCCCTTTCATTCTCTTCCGTAATTTACCTGAAATTAATGACTGTTTAATCTAATAGTTCATTGTTCCAGCCAGATTCTACAGAACCACAGTCTACACCTATAGTATTGTAGCAAAGTTCGTGGGTGGTAAACGCATAAATATTTGTCGATAACGATCTTATTAAACGCGGAGCCAAGCTGCAGTTGTGTCGTTTAATACTCATAAAGCTGTATCGTCAGTTGTTTTTGTCAATTGTGAGAAATATTTCAAGAGGCAAGATTAATATTCTAGAAGAAAGACGGTTGAGGAAATCTAAATTAATGGAAAAATAAAAGATCAATCCAAAATGGACAGGTCATAGATTACGGGAGAAAATGTATAAAGCCAGACATGACGCCTGATATGTATGTAAGAGAAAAAAATACTTTTCTTAATAATTTAAGAAAAACAATCGAAGACATTCTAGATCTATTCCATTAAGAGACCCAAATTATATATTAGGAGCTATTGAATACAAAAAAAAGCAATTAAAAGAAAATAAAATGATAGAAGAGGAAAAAATGGAAGAAGAAATAACAGTGACAACTAAAAACATAGATGAACTAATTGAACAGGAACCGATAGGAGCAGAAATGACGTGGATATACAGTAAAAATAAAACAGAAAAACCAAATCAAAAACAGAAACATTGAAAGCTGAGGCAGCGAAATGAAACACGTATAGAAGTCTCACAAATACTACGCGAAAGGCAATTAAACTTTTTGAAATTTTGATATGGGTCTTCATTTGTAACTGTATAAAAAATCCAGTCTGTAACAGTAGTTTTATCTCTTGTTCCAGGATGCTCTTTCTCCTCTAGCCAAGAAATTTATTGTTTTATCAAATCATTCCATCTGTATTTATGGTTTAATTTTTTATATGGGTGTAAAAAACCTAAATACCATGAAACCGTATTTTTTCTCTTGGTCCATTAATGCCCTTTTTCGTCTTGCTCAGAGATTTACTGTTTGTTACCTTACCTTTTACCTATACATTCGTTGATATCCTACTAACATTACAAATTAAAGAAGTTGAATGTTTGTTACTACGTGTAGGGATAAAACTTTTGAATTATTGAAATATAGGCTACTTTTGAAGGAAGTAGTTACCTACATCACGTTACGTTATTAGTACGTTTAATAAGTATCTCGTAATAAAACCAAACAAACAGTGACATAAATAGGTTCAAAGTAGGTACCTACCGAGTTCTGTTCCTTGATTAGGTTACTTATACTTACCATCATGGTACCACAAAACTTAGACCAGGAACAAATATTTGCAGTTATTGTAAAAATTTATCTCGTAGTGGGAATCGAATTTGCATTTCTCGCGTATCAGCCGTGCCGCTGCGCCGCCGCCGCCACGAAGGAACACTAATTACGCGCGAAAACTAGTTACCAGGCGGCGGCGCGGCGGCGGCGGCGCGGCGGCGGCGGCGCGGCGGGGGCTGCGCGGAAGGTGCGGGGCCGAAACGATAGCCACACCCATTCGCTCAAGGTTATCGGCTCCTACTAGCGCCTTAAGTACCTACATTATACATTTAGTTGTTGCCGAGGCGCTTCTACAGTGATTGGTGATTTCTGATGGTTCCCTCACTAGGCTAGGCCTGTATCGAGGAAACCTATGTACGATAGTTCCAAGAGTGAAAGTGCGGAAAGTTACTGATTTAACCAGTTAATAAAATTAATAAAAGTAAAATTAGGTATAAATTCTAGTATTAGACTGGAGTTAGATATCTGTGCACCTAAGGTAGGTACATAAATAGCTTATGGATGAAAAATAATAATGTTAATGCCTGAATAAGGCTAAAAATACAAACACAATTAACTAAAAATAAAATAATTTTCCTAGGTATGTATAATAAGACTAGGTAAAACTATTGAGTACATCTAGGAGATAGCTTGTAGGATTTCTTCTGTTTTGTCGTATGACAAAGTAGCTAGCCACTTTTGTATTGTGTGTTTAGCTTCAGTAATACATACATTCCTGATATGACAGTTTGGCGCGCGGATCTCGGAGTGGCAACATCTTTGGTAGGATGCTGCTGTTGTTGCTTGGCGCTTTCTTTAATTTTAACTGCGATCGAATAGTTTTTATACGAACTTACGACTTCATTTGATATACCCATCATGATCATGACTTTTAGTACCTTTTAGGTCTCTTTTGAAGTTTAGACATCACAGATTTTCCTCGTCCAAAATTTCTTTATTGTATTTTCCTTTAGTTTTAACAACAGGCCGCACGATATTATTTTATGGTTATTATAAAGTTTTTCCGGAAAACCACTATTACTGTAAAATGTATGTAAAGATAACGAGTTTAAGAAGTCAAATAATATACCAAAATATATTAACCAAGTGTGTGAAATTTCACAACAAAATTTTCGAAATATAATGAGTGAGGATGTTCAAAAAATTCGAACGGCTCCGATATTGATACTCCAAGATGAATATTTTTTCATTTTCGGTTTTTTCCCTCCGTTATTTTTTGATTTTTCATGTCCAATTTCTACTTTTGTAATATTCAGCTTTTATGATCTTAATAATGGTTACAATCTGGCTCTGCCTGAATATAAAACTTCATCTTTTTTCGAAGTTGGTTAATAAGTGGCCTTTGATTGCGTTTCGTTGGATTTTCACTACTCCAGGACAAATTGCAGATTTAAGTTTTAGAAATACATTTTATAAGGTTTCACGCCTAACTAAAAAACTCTTAAACTCTTAAATGGTAGGCAATAATAAATTTCCCGATTACAAAAATAGGTATTTCACCACAATATAGCATGATTATGAAATAGTTAGTTTAATAGTAACATCAAATCGTGCTATCGTGACTTTTCAACAATTACCAGTATTTCGATTTGGAATTACAAGATAAAAAAATGCTTTTCATACCACCTGCTCGGCGAATGTCAAATTGTTATCTTTATATTTTTTAATATCTAATTTAATAAAATGAAATAGGTAATTACAGAAGTTTAAATTTAAATAAGGTTTTGGTTACACTAAGAAATCAAATAATATCCCAAAAATAATTGAATTCGACTATAACTTTTAAAACTCTAAAACTTTTATATTCTTACAAGCAGCGCCTCGCGGTTCCACCTGCATAGTAACAGTTTGCTTGGAATTCCGGGATAAAATATAGCTTGTCACTCCCTGAAACATAAGCTTTTTAATGATAAAATATATTTTTTTAATCGGTCCAGTAGTTTTGGAGCCTATTCAATACAAATAAACAAACAAAAAAATAATAATCAAATCTTTCCTCTTTAAAATTATTATTATGATTAGTATATTAGTATATTATATATGTGGTCTCTTTACCTACGGTCTAAAATAAGGATTTTTAACTTTATTAGGGTAATTTTAAGCTTGGTGCCGGAAATACGTGAGTAAAGTTGTCAAATAAAGAAGAGCTGTTCTAACATTGGTGTCTAAAATCTGCCAGGACTAAAAAAGATGCCATCCTTATTATTTTGATCGTTATGACAGGGACGGCGACATTTTTAGTACTGTTACATTAGGTTAGTCTAGTTTTTACGACATCTGAATAGCCACTATTATCGATTTTAAATTATAAAGGTTTATTAGATAAATATTATAAATACCCATGGTATCTTACAAGAACCAATGAAGCTTGTTTACTAAAGAGAACCACATAGATATATATCTAGATATATTTCCGGGGGAACCCTAACGATGCGTTAGTAGGTATCTATTTTAGGTCGTACTTTCAACCCACAAAAGATTGTTACGGGCCAGCCAGTATGTCTATCAGCCTACAATAGTGTGGACGCTTCGTTCTTTTCATTGTGAATAAATTGAGGAATCAAAAATGAATATACGTAATATTTTAGTTTTCCTATGTGCTATGGTTATAAACGTGGATTCGTCAAGAATTTTAGTTGTTGTTCCAACGCCTTCTGTAAGTCACCAAGTGGTGTTTCGTCCGTTGATTAAAGAGTTACTAAGAAAAGGCCATGAGATATTCTATATCACAACAGACCCTATGTACCCTGAAGGCAAAGCACCGAGTAACATAACGGAGATTAACGTACATGATGTATCCTACAAAGTTTGGAATGAAATAGTTTTATCTGGAGAATTCAGCAGTGGATCAAGTAAGGATTTGATTCAAGGTCTTGTTAAATTTCATAGAGTTATGGCTAGTGTTTGTGAAGAACAGATGAAAGTTCCAGAAGTCAAGCTCGCTTTGACTAAAGACTATGATCTTTTGATCTTAGAAGCGTGGATCAAACCAGCGTTAATAATCACGCATTTTTACAAAGATGTCCCTACTATACTCCTCTCAAGTTATAATGCTATAAATGGAAACCATGAGATTGTCGGTGCTCCCGTTTACCCTGCTCTTCTATACCCAACGGTTTTCCACCAGAGACTGTGTGACCTTACTCTCTGGGAGAAATTGGCAGAACTTTACAATCATTTTCAAATTGACATGGTTTACATGGCCCAAGATCTAGAGCATGAAATACAGTTCAAGAAGATGCTGGGACCGAATGCACCAACTATAAGTGACTTGGAGAAGAATGTGGACATGATCTTCACCACCTTTTATCCGTTATGGGACATGAACAGGCCGGTGCCACCTAGTTTGGTTTACATTGGTGGAATACATCAGAATCCTTCAAAAGAACTGCCTCAGGTATGTTAAATAAGTTTTTCAAGACATCAGAAACACATATTTTTACAACATTTAGATGCCTCGATATTTCGCGGGGAGGTGAAAACCTTGATCGATGATTAGATGAATCCGATGATTATGGTTTGTATATTGTAATTTGATAAACTTTTTAAGCTTCAGTGAGTCAAAGCTTAGAGATGATATTTTCATACAATCCAAATAACTAAACGCGTTATCTTATAGCTTGTTAAGGCAGGTTTCACCTTAAATCATAAAATTTCGCAAAAGTTAAAAGCTACAAAATTATAAAAATACGTATGTATCAAAATTTTATAATTTGTGTAATTTTTAACCAGCGAGGCGCGGAATATATAATATATCATTAAAATAAGTGATTCTATGTTAAAGAGTTTAGAAGTATTATGTACTAGCTGCGCCCGCGGCTTCGCACACGTCGGTCCCATGGAAACGTTTAAAGGTAATTGCTATCCCACTGGAACTGATTTATGAGATAAAGTGTAGCCTATGTTTGATTCCAGGATTAGAATTACCTGTAGGTATGCCAAATTTCAGCCCGATCCGTTCAGTAGTATTGGCGTCGAGAGGTAACAAACATCCATCCATACAAACTTTCTCATTTATAATATTAGTGATAGTGTGAAAACTGTACTCGAATGCATGCAGGGTGCATAGAAGCCGAGTAAAATTTTTATATGTTAAAATGAATTAGTTAGTTACTCATTTACTATTGACAAACAAAGAAATGAATACTCTTTTTATAAACAACGAAATAACCTATTGTTAAAATAGAGCAGAAGTACTAATAATCAGTTATCAAACAAAAAAAAAATAAACAGAACGAACAAAAAAACTGATCAAGGTACTTTTTCGGTACTTAATTTATCAATCGAATATACTTTATATTACTCCCCAAGACGTATGTGGTGATATTTAGGTATATGAATATTGTAGACCGCCGACAGTGTCGCGTTTAGTCGGCGGAAATGTTGGCGGGTATTGTCACGTGCCGGCGGGCGTGCTGTGACTTAGGGGCGGACACCGCCAAAGCAAAGACGAGACGAGTTGAGAAAATATGTGTCTAAAACAAACAGTAGAACGTCATTATTCACACATCTCGTTTCCGCTTAGCTGCATTGAATACATCCCAAGCGGAGATGTATGTATAATATTTGTATGCGAAGAAAACAAAGAACGATCGGAGCGTAGATGTAGATAGATAGATAGATAGAAGTTTTTATTAGCACACAAGGACAGCACAGAACACAGATTGAAAATAGGTAAGTATAAAGAAACACAGAAAAAAAAAACTAGAACTAGACTTAGGTAAGCTGTACGTCGCACGCAGCAGACACGAGAAGAGATGTGAGCGGCGTGCACTGTCTGGTGCCTTCTGTGTATTCCTTTCAACCAACATCTGCCACTACGTACGCAGCTCAATTCCGCTCTCGCTGGCACACATCTCCGATCCAGTCTAACTAGCTTGCAACTCCGCACAGCTTCCGTCGAGAAGCTAGCTGAAAAATGTCTCCACAAATCGCTACTTTGGTAGACTCAGGCCTTTTAGCACGTAGACTCCATTAGAACAACTATTTAAATGCGTTCATTGGTTAACTGATTATCAGTACGTCTTACACATCTCAGCTGTGTAGATTGTGTAGATTCATAAAAGTTAACATTGATTAAAAAAATACTTTTAGGTACTCATCGGAATTTAAATATGGAAAGAATTGTTTTAGTGTTACTCTGTGCTGTGTTGTTATGTATAGACGGTTCGAGAATTTTAGTGGTAGTGCCGACACCCTCCTTCAGCCATCAAGTGGTTTTTCGTCCTATTATTAATGAGTTGCTGAAAAGAGGTCACGAAGTCACCTACATTACTACAGACCCGATGTACCCTGAGGGGAAAACACCTAAAAACCTAACAGAAATTGATCTTCATGACATGTCTTACAAAGTTTGGCGAGAAGCAGTTTTAACCAGCGAATTCAGTAGTGGCTCAAGTAAAGATTTGATACAAGGTATAACTATAGGTTTCACAATTATAGCTGTCATATTTGAGCAGCAAATGAAACTGCCAGAAGTCAAGCTTGCTCTGACAAAAGATTACGATCTGTTAATCATAGAAGCATGGGTCAAACCAGCGTTCATCATCACGCATTTATACAAAGACGTTCCATCTATACTAGTCTCTAGTTTCAATGGCATTAATGGAAACTATGAAATTGTCGGTGCTCCTGTTTATCCTGCTCTTCTTTATCCAACTGTCCTTCATCAGAGACTATCGGACCTTTCTCTATGGGAGAAATTAACAGAACTTTACACTCATTTGAAAATAGACATGTTTTACATAAAACAAGATGAAGTGCTTAATAAGATGTTTAAAAGGATTCTGGGACCGACAGCACCGACTATAAGGGATTTGGAGAAGAATTTTGACATGTTCTTAGCAAACCATTATCCGCTATGGGACATGAACAGACCAGTGCCGCCTAGTTTGGTTTATATTGGTGGAATACATAAGAACCCTTCAAAGGAACTGCCTAAGGTACGTTACTCATAATTTGGCAGAATCTATAAAACTTCAATGGCTTACAAGTTAGTTGGTATACATGTTGTTTAAATTTTTTCAAATGTTAATTCTTCGTTATTTACGATTTTTATCAAGGGGGAAAACTAGACAAAAAAAACTAATTCCAGTTTTCCCCTCTATGAGGGATTTGTCAAAGAGGAAAAAACTGGAAAAAACCGTCTTTTGCTGTGTTCGATAGAAATGAGAGATTTTAAACGGTTTAAATAAATAAAATTTAGATAGACAATTATTTATTTCAAAACCTTATAATCGATGGGTTTTCTTATTTTTGTTCCTACTTACCACGCGTAGAGTAGTACACGCAAATAAATTTCGTCAAGTGAACAAAGAAGTTTTGTCATATACCTATATAAAAACTATAGGTACCAGTGAGAAACGTTACTGAAAACGATTAGATATGGGTAAAAAGTACAGGCACCAGTACTGTAGAGAACCAAAGATGTAGAGAATTTTAGCATCTTTCAATACGTACCTAGTTAATCAAATTTATGATGAAACATCGTTCTCCACGATGTGGGAAAAAAACTAACAAAACGGGACATTATATGTCTCTAAAGACAATTTTCCACCCACCCCCTTTTGAGCACTCATTCGCTGGACTGTATATCCAGTGCAGGCTCTTGTAAGTGTTTGGTGGATAACCGCGTCAGAGAGGTTGTAAAAACATACATATTTTTCTACAAAGTTAAAATGAATCCCCATACGTCATAGGGAATTGTTTTGTATTTATATTTATAATAATTTGCAATTACTTCATTGAATTTTTGACAGGGCAAATCCAAGTACATTGTGATTTTAGATAGATATCTACCATATCAATCATGAAAAGACTATTTATAAGCGTTGTATAGCGACTACAGTTATCAGTGCGTCTACCACTTCATAACCGTGTGAACGATTTATTCAAAACTAGATATTATTGTTCGGTCATGCTTAGTCATTACACATTTACAATGGAAAAAGTGACGCTGCTGTTACTCTGTGCTATATTTACAATCGGAGACTCCTCGAGAGTTCTGGTTGTGGTGCCGACACCTTCTATAAGCCATCAAGTGGTTTTCCGTCCAATTATCAACGAGTTGCTGAAAAAAGGTCATGAAGTAACCTACATTACCACAGATCCTATGTACCCTGATGGCAAAGCACCAGGAAACTTAACAGAAGTGGATCTCCACGACGTTTCATATACAGTTTGGAGAGAAGCAGTTTTCTCTAGCGATTTCACCAGTGGATCGAGCAGTGCTTTAGCTCAAGGAATTTTTATAGCTCACAGAGTTATGGCTATCATATTTGAGCAGCAGATGCAATTGCCAGAAGTAAAGCTCGCTCTGACAAAAGACTACGATCTGTTGATCATAGAGGCGTGGGTCAAATCCGCGTACATAGTCACGCATTTTTATAAAGACGTCCCAACTATACTTGTCTCCAGTTTCAACGCTGTCAATGGAAATCACGAGATCGTAGGTGCTCCTGTCTACCCAGCTCTGCTATACCCAACGGTTCTTCGTCAAAAATTGTCTGACCTTTCTCTATGGGAAAAGTTATCAGAACTTTACACTCAATTTAAAATTGACATGTTTTACATAGAACAAGATAAGGTGCTAAATAAGCTGTTCAAGAGGATAGTAGGACCGAATGCACCGACTGTTAGTGATTTGGAGAAGAATATTGATATGCTGTTTGTAAACTTTTATCCATTGTGGGACATGAATAGACCGGTGCCACCTAGTGTAGTATATTATGGTGGAATACATCAGAAACCATCAAAGGATTTACCTCAGGTATGTTGAAATCTTTCACGACCACAGATTATGAATTGGTTGCCCTTGCAGTCGTACAAAAACTGTTGAGTAAAAGAACATGAACGATATTCAATTGTTCATACTCTAAAACGAAAACTACCTCTAGTATAATAGGAGTATGTCGTTAAAGAAATTTCCATTCACTTAACGAAACTAACAATTCTTAACGATAGCAGTTAAAATAACTATCTATCGTTAAGAATCGTTAACATATAGGACGTTGAGATTTTCACGACAGAGGATGGTAATGAAATAACTTCCCTACATACTTTTCCAGGCGATTACTTTTCGAAGTTAATTTCATTCGTTATACAATTTTTTTGTGATTTTATCTTTTATCACTGTATTTTTCTACAATATTTACAATATAATATAAACTTATACAATACTATCAATAAATAGGAGGTACCTACAACATTTACAAATTTCTATTTAAATTTATGAATATTATTTACTTTATACTTTACTTATTATTTACTATAATATAATAATATATATTTAAAGGCAGTGATTTATTTTTCAGTCAACAATTACAAAAAAAGTATCTCAACAACAGTTTATGTTAGAAAACTAAATTCACGTGTCCGGTCAACTCACTCACTCGCCGCCGCCAAATAAACCAACCCAAATTTAACGAAAGCTTCTTATCGCTCATATTCACATTTCACTCATTTATATCACATTTCACTGATTTGCTGATGTCAACGCATTCACGCAAGTCGGGCCGAGACCGCTGCGTGGTTTCATTTGTTGCCGTCCTCGCG
Source organism: Eupithecia tripunctaria (assembly GCA_955876795.1). NCBI lineage: Eukaryota > Metazoa > Arthropoda > Insecta > Lepidoptera > Geometridae > Eupithecia > Eupithecia tripunctaria. The sequence goes on from OY041622.1 coordinate 5,798,586, forward strand.
AAGAAGTGAAGATCGTTAAAGAGTTTATAGATAGTTATTGAATATCGTTGTGGAATCCTGTTAACAGTTTATAAATCTATCTAGTGAAATCTTATTTTCTGGGAGACCTTCAGCAATTTGAGGGTGGGAACACTGGGTACACCGGATTATATCAAAAATAACACTATATGAATGCTTTGTTATTATTTCTCGCAAGATTAACCTTCTGTGTAAAGAAAAATATTATAAAGAGCAGACTATTACGATATTTTCCTTTCGTTCTAAAATTACTGTTCCTTCAACATAAAACACACGTCACTCGCGATTGTTTTATAAATTAATGAATTGATCTACTCATGTTGGTAAAGCTTTTAACCGCACTTCGTAATTTACCATAACATTAACATACGTTTGCTTTTGTCCAGTTTCACTCACGTAATGGAACTCCAAAGACTGTATGTATACATACATCGTCAACAGCTAAGTACATAAATTAATTATAAAACTATTAAAACATAAAGTACCTATATGTTTTAATGGCATTGCTTTTATATAGAATCATAGTTAAAAATTATTTTATAGAATAAATATATGCTCATAACATGTTCGCACAACATTTTCCTTTAAAAGCGTCACCAATGTTGGTAATTATCAGTACCTCTGCCACATCTTGACCGTGTGGACGATGTGACATAGCTGAACATTAAATAATTATATTTCGGATTATAACATGGAAATAGTAGTTTTTGTGTTACTTTGTGCTGTATTGTTAATCGTAGACGCCTCAAAAGTTTTAGTAGTTGTCCCAACACCTTCTATTAGCCACCAAGTGGTTTTTCGTCCAATTATCAAAGAACTAGTGAAAAAAGGTCATGATGTCACCTACATCACTACAGATCCAATGTACCCTAAAGATAAAGCACCGAAAAATCTTACGGAGATCGATATTCATGACATGTCTTACAAGATATGGAGGGAATTGGTTTTTTCTAGCGATTTCAGCAGTGGATCAAGCCAAGATTTGACTCAAGGGGTAATGAGAATTTATAAAATTATTACACCCATATTTGAACAGCAATTCCAACTGCCAGAAGTGAAGCTTGCTTTGTCAAAAACATACGATCTATTGATCTTAGAAGCGTGGGTCAAACCCGCGTTCATCATCATGCATTTATTCAAGGATGTGCCAACTATACTCGTCTCTTCTTTCAATGGTGTTAATGGAAACTATGAAATTGTTGGCGCTCCTGTTTACCCAGCTTTGCTTTACCCAACGGTTCTTCGCCAGAGACTATCTGACCTTTCTTTAACGGAGAAGTTAACAGAACTATACACCCATTCAAAAATGGACCAGTTTTTCATAACCCAAGATACGGAGTTTAATAAGTTTTTTAAGAAGATGCTGGGACCAGATGCACCAACTGTAAGAGATTTGGAGAAGAATGTTGACATGTTTTTTGTTAACTTTCATCCGTTATGGGACATGAATAGACCAGTGCCCCCAAGTGTAGTTTATATCGGTGGAATACATCAGAATCCTTCTATAGAACTGCCGCAGGTACGTTGAATTTTTTCGCGATATTTCAAGCTTTGGCATAACCTGGCATAACATGATATTTTTCGTATAAGTCACCACGTAACGTAAGGTTCGTTTTTTAATAATAATATGTTAATATATAATAGAAAGTGGCGCCCCCAACTATTTTATCTTATTATTACGTTAAAAGCAGGAATTTTTAAAAATCCTACGTTCAGTTTGTGGTATCTATTATAAGCTATTTATTAATGTCTCTGCAATAGTTTCATTTTGTAAAGCTTAGGTAGAGATACGAAGTTGCGCTTTTTGGCCACCAAACTCTATTTTCGCATCTCCTCCTAAACTATATGAGATAATATTATTACAAAGGTATTAAAGAATAGCTTATAATAGATACCACAAACTGAACGTAGGATTTTTAAAAATTCCTATGTTAAACGAAAAAATATGATAAAATAGGTTTCGCTGTCAGATTGGCTCAGGTATGCGCCTTAATTGATTAATTATATCGGCACCGAACACTGAACATCCTGTTGGTTACAAACATTCGTTATGCAAAGTTATTCCAAACAGGATAACTTTTGAACTTTCAGTTCGTTATCATTACAGGTCAGATGATAAAAATGTGTTTGAAATGTGTAACAACAAATAACTCTTTAATGAGTCTGTATATTATGATTATGAGTTAAATAAACTTTATTATTATATTGATGTGGATGTGATTATATTGAAAATATTTAAAGTCAAGCTAACAATACGAGTATATCTGATATATCGCATGCATAGCAAACGAAACGTTTTCAAACAACAATTACTAAAAAACCGTAGTAATTTTCTTACCATAATTATCAGTCCATATCCGCCCACTGCACATTAGCCTCCTCAGCCCAGACGACTTGTATTTGCCATAATTACCAAGTTGTCAATAAGTTTTTTTATAATTCTGTGTTGTCCCAGCACATAAGGCAAAAGCTTCACTTTTATCTGTCCATTCAAAAATAATTTTCGGAGCTGATTTGTTAGTTATGTATTTAAAGTAAAAACCTTTTCGCCTGATTTTTCAATAACTTTTTTGATTTTGTTTTCCACTCGATCAATCCACCCAGCAGTTCATTTAAATAAGGTGTTATCTACCCTACCTACTGTTCAAAATGTTGGTCATTATGTATGTAATTAGGTAATTACGTACCCTCTCAAGATTATACAAGACAACAACGCGTGCTATCGTCATCGTGAGAATCCTTTATTTCAGAGACCCGTTGAACCGCTTAAGGATCTTAAATTTCATCACCATCATATTCAACTCTTAACGGCCCATTCAGATAGAAGCAGTAAGTGATCAGAATGGGCTGCAACTATTGCCAATTGACACTTGTTAATGCTGTGTAGCACTTAGTAACGAAACTCCACTGTATACTATGAATAAGATACAGTTCAAGGCCAAACTCCTTAAGCTGACTCATATTCTGCCACAGACAAGTTCCATACAAGTTGTTTATTAATAAAAAGCCTGATAAAAAATTAAAATATTCTGTTACGTATTATATCACACGGTAAATGCTCTCAGTTATACTACTACTTGAATATAACTTTAGATTATACCTACAGAACCACTTAACCACTTATATCCAACTATGTATGACTATACGTACATTGTATAGGTTCTATATAAATACGTTAATGATCACAGAGCCTTCTAATGTGTTGTAGTGCCTTTGATGAAGCAGTTGTATCTATCCATTAAATATTTAAGTTAAGACGCATCTTATTAAACGTTAAATTACCTATAATCTAAACTACTCAATTAATTGTAAAAACTGTGACCGGAAAAAAATGCTTGTAATATTCAGTATAATATGTAGTTTAATAGTGACAGCCGAATCTGCCCGGATCTTAGCAGTGATACCAACACCGTCAATAAGTCACCAAGTGGTCTTCCGTCCTCTGGTCCAAGAGTTAGCAAAGCGAGGTCACCAGGTCACTATCATCACTACTGATCCAGTATTTCCTAAAGGACAGGCACCTGAGAACCTCACAGAAATAGACCTTCATGACATATCGTATACAACATGGAGAGAAGCAGTATTAAAAGGAGACGTTACCAGTGGCAGTCAAAGCGACGTTGTGACACAGATGAAGACCTTTTTACCCTTAATGACAAACGTGTATGAGCAACAAATGAAAGTTCCAGAAGTAAAGGATATAATAACGAACAGAACGCAGTATGACTTGTTGCTACTAGAGGCTTGGGTTCGGCCTGCTATGATGTTTACGCATTTGAACAAAAACGCGGCGGTGGTCTTAGTTAGTTCGTTTGGAGGGATATCTGGTAACTACGATACTGTAGGAGCTCCAGCTAGACCACCGCTTCTATACCCTACTTTGCTACGACAGAGGCTTGTGAACCTTACTTTATTAGAAAAGCTAACCGAGCTTTACAATCACTATCTGTTTGACAGTCTATTCACAGATGAAGATGCGGCTGTAGATAAACTGATACAGAAGATAGTAGGGGATGATACGCCAAGCCTGCGAGAACTAGATAGCCGTGTTGATATGATGTTCTTGAATTTCCACCCGATATGGGACATGAACAGGCCGGTACCGCCAAGTGTGGTGTACATGGGTGGTCTGCATCAGAAACCAGTGAAGGATTTGCCAAAGGTACATTAAATAAAACTTTTGATAAAAGATCGGAAATATCCTGAGGTCCTTTAACGAGCTGGATACCTACCTCAATAACAATCTTATGAACAGTTCATGCATAGTTAATATAACTTAGATTGATAGAGTTTTATTGGGTACACACACATACAGCAAAGTTAACAAAAGATCAGTAATATTAGGTACGTAAGCGGGTACACAATTATAAATAACAAAAACTATAAACCGACTTCAACTTTTATAGATATTCCCATTGTCAGAACTGAACAAAATTAAAATGGTACCACACGGTAAGCACTAGCTTTCATATAAACTTTTTTTATCATGAAGATCGGATCACCCCGTCAAAAGTTCTGAGGTAACAAACATAAAAGAACCAGTCTAATTAAGAACCTCCTCCTTTTTTTGGAGTCGGTTAAAAAGAAAGTAAATGCCAACCAAATGTCGGTAACAATAATACGCACTTACCTCCTAGTATGTATTTTCTTATATATTTTCGGTTTTTGTTTTTATGTGCAATAGAACGAAATATTTGCATAGATTTTTATGTAATTTATTTCAATGCCATTTCATTATCGTCTTAAAATAAACATAATTAGGTGTTATTTACGTGACGCAAATAATTTTAGGGCGTGAGAAAATTGAATTGCATTTAATTATTTCAGGTAATTTTAACACTTAATCTTTCTGATGACCTTTCGAGTCTAACTATAATAGAGGTATATTTGGTACTTATACCTAATTTTTGTTTTATCATAATAATTTAAGTAGCTGTGTGGTGCTGGCTTAGAATATGCACCACCCCATCTCTTTCCGTGGGTGTCGTAAGAGGCGACTAAGGTATATCCACCGGGGGGTGGGCATTACCCTCCAATTGATATATACCAGTAAGGCGCTTATCAAAGGGGAGGCCTGCGTCCAGCAGTGGACCAATACAGGCTGTTGAGGTTGAGGTTACGTAGCTATTGACTTATTTTCTTTACGCATCTTAAAATGTAACTTATAAACATGTAATTTTTGACAAAGCATCAATCCACTTTTGTAATTTTTTTACGACGTATTGTTAGGTAAGAGATAAATAGACAAAAATGCCTAAGTTTACTAGCTTCTGCAGGCGGCTTCGCGGTTTTTACCGGAATAGTTCTGGTCCTGGAATAGTCCAGAACTTTATGTGTGCATTATTTCAGCATGCATATTCAGTAATTTTAGCATTATCTACCACATTTAACAATAGCACAAATGGAAATCCTTCAAACTTTCAACTTTATAATATAAGTACGATTTAACTTTATAATATTGGTAGAATTAGTCACCTCATACGACACCCACGGGAAGAGATGGGGTGGTGTAAAAGAACCACGCTCCTTCATATAATTTTTACGGCATTTGCATACCCCTTCTGAAAAACTCTTTAATTTTGTCCCCAGGACCTGAAACAATACCTTGACTCCTCAAAGCACGGAGTCATCTACATCAGCTATGGAACGAACGTGAGCCCCTCGCAGCTGCCCCCGGAGAAGATCCAGATCCTGACCAGAGCGTTCTCGAAGCTTCCATACGATGTGCTCTGGAAGTGGGACAAGGACGTGCTGCCGGGCCAGAGCAGCAACATCAGGATATCCAAGTGGCTGCCGCAGTCCGATCTACTCAGTAAGTAGAACTTAATAAGCGTAGCGTCAATAGGTAGCGAGATCCGTTAAATGGTGACAGGTTCAGAATCAGAGGCAAATCTATGAAATAGATAATATAAGTCTATGAAAATGAAATGAAAATGTTTATTTTGGAACCACAATAACAAAGAACAAAGTTTTGGTCAACTCTGTCTTCCGTTTTAGTTAAAAAAAACTGTGTTACAGAAGGCAACGTCTTCCCAATGTGAGACTTAGAAAGCAGTAAGACAAGTAATTTTTTTTAACTATAGAATTAGCTTGATAAATAGATTAATATTGACTCTAATTCACTTAAATTTTTGTCCGCTAGCGGAACTGGCTGTACTCAAATTCTTGATAAGATTTCCAAACGCAACAGTGTATAAAAATCTAAATTTTCTTAATTTGACTTAAATGATCACGAGATAGGAAAGTTATGAGATTGGAAAGAGCCATCTCCGGATGTTTTCCCCGTTTTCTATTATATGTTACTATCCATCGGGCAAAATTAAGTCGAACAAGGGGCCAGTAGTAAGATGTCCTTAACCTCAACCTCAACAGCCTGTATTGGTCCACTGCTGGACGCAGGCCTCCCCCTGATAAGCCCCTTGTCGGTGTTTATCTAATAGGGGGAAGTGCCCATAATTCCCACGCTGGGCATTTGGGTTGGAGTTCGCAGTTCGGTGGTAGAATTGTTCTGCAGGGGGCGCTGCTGCCCGCCCCCGGAGAATATCCCTTAGTCGCCTCTTACGACACCCACGGGAAGAGATGGGGTGGTGAAAATTCTAAGCCAGCACCACACAGCTAGTACGATATGCGACTTAAAAAACACTACATTTTTACTTTAGACAAACATAACACGGAGTTGAGAATGGATGCACCGATTTTCATTACACATTAGCTAGGGACACGCAAAGATGTTAGCTTCCAAATGTGTTGTAAGTTCAACTTACGGATTTTTTTAATTATTTTTATGAATTTTTATCCAAAAAGTATTGTTGTTTCATCCAACCTACATCCAGAGTACTATCATCCCTACAGAACTATACCGTGTCCATTTTGAATGAAGCATGTTAGTACACAAACCGCCCATACTTAACCTAAAATTCACTTTGTTGCCGCGTCCTTTTATACATAATTCACATTACTTGTCGATTTTAGATCCTCCCTTCAATAAAAATTGTTTACAATTATATCTGAAACTCGACGCCAAGCAAGTGAGGTTTTGTAAGTTTGTTAACTAACATGCTTCATTCAAAATGGACACGGTATAGGATAGAGTATGACTACTACGTTCAACTAACATGTGACACACAGACACAGACATTACATTTCAATTTCAATTCACTTCTATTTGCGACGGGGTTAAGGATGCAAGTCATGTTTATATCAAATACAGCTTCCTTGTGCGTATGTATGTTAAGAAATTTTAAATTAGCATCATATGCCAGCGTGATATGAAACTCTATCGCGCATTATTCCAGGCATCGCTTCTTGTACTTTGACATTACTTGTGTATATCTCATATCAAGCTTACTGAATTGTCATTTGTGCGCCAAATGTTATTTTAAGGCGCATACCCGAGCCAATCTGACAGCAATTACTATTTTATCATATTTTTACGTTTATCATAGGAATTTTTAAAAATCCTACGTTCAGTTTGTGGTATCTATTATAAGCTATTTTTTAATACCTCTTTTATAGTTTTATCTCATATAGTTTAGGAGGAGATGCAAAAATAGAGTTTGGTGGCCAAAAAGCGCAACTTCGTAACTCTTCCTAAGCTTTACAAAATGAAACTATTACAGAGGCATTAATAAATAGCTTATAATAGATACCACAAACTGAACGTAGGATTTTTAAAAATTCCTGCGTTCAACGTAATAATAAGATATAATAGTTGGGGGCGCCACTTTCGCTGCTGTATGGGCCTTAAGTCTCTCGGGCAGTCTGAGGTGACAACCAGAGTAATCAGTATGAGACCTATACGGAAGTTTATTTTTGTTCACCTCTGTCTTGTCGTCGCTGTCAAAGTTATTCTGCCTCATGGCATAAAATCGTTATATCATTAAAATAATAAAGTTCATAAGTCGCATCGGTTTCGTACCTAGTTTTTAAAATAAACGATATTTATTAATTTATACAAGTTTAAGTTACAACTAAGTATGTGGGTTGGTATAAATACTTTCAACAGCTTATAAATAAAGTAAAAACTAAGTTTCATTCCACCTAGGTTAAAATGTAAATGAAATTCACTTTTTTACTTTTTTAAGTTTCATTCGACCTAGGTTAAAATGTAAATGAAATTCACTTTTTTACTTTTTACTTTACTTTAGTTGTACCTAAACGGGCTACCACAACAAGCCGTGTTTGTCTGGGACAGGTTTAAAACGTTAACGTGGTATGTTCGTGATAGAGTCGCTTTGAGCATATGATACAGGTTTGTCTGATGTTTCAATGTCAAATGCATTACGGATATACATACCTACACAGCCATGACAATGACATTGCTGTATTTCTAACCAGTTTATACTGGCTTGATTGCTTGTTATCTATTTTTGTACGACGATTTTGATAAGTGGTTATTCAACAAGAACGGCTAAGTGTGAGTAGGACCCGTTCGTTTGTGGTTCTACAAAAATATAATTTTGCGGTTTGTAACCTACAACCTACTAATAGAAAGTTTAAATTAAATAAATTAAACTTTGAATTAAAAATCCCCGATGCTTTGAAAAGGAAGTACTGAATACTGTATTAGCAGAATAATTCTACAATCGAAGTACGATCCCCATCCCGGATGCCCAGCTTAAGGATTATAGGCATTACCCCCCATGAGGTAAAAACCTACAAAGCGCATTTATCAATGTCAAAGTCAAAGTCAAAGTCAAATCGTTTATTTCTTTAGACTTACAAAATAAGTAGGTACTTAGACAAGTCAAATATTTACTATACGAGTATATAGTTATTACTATCAAACAAGAAATAAGGTGCAATTGACTTTAATTCACTTAAATTTTTTGTCCACTAGCGGAAGAAGTGAAAAAGAAACCACTAGCAAGTTTATCACTTATCAAGTAATAAAATCTTAGGATAACTAAGTCTAACTGGTCTTACATACTATTGTATATATAATTAATAATAATTATTATTATTTAATGGGAGGCCTGCGTCCAGCTGTGGACCATAGGTGAGGTGACGTCACCCACCATTAGGATAGTATACTTGAATTCAGTATGATAATAAACCTAAATTCTCCCTTTTTCAGAGCATCCGAAGGTCAAGCTCTTCATAACCCAAGGAGGTCTGCAGTCCACAGACGAGGCCGTCACCGCTGGAGTTCCCCTCATCGGCATGCCTATGCTCGGAGACCAGTGGTTCAACGTGGAGCAGTACGTACGGCATAAAGTCGGTCTAAGGATGGACATGGATACTCTCACAGAAGAGGGCTTCTTGAAAGCCGTTAATACTGTTATAGATGATAAAAGGTGAGCCAGGAATGTTTTCTTCTCTCTGTTAATAACTCACATCATAGGCACCTATTCACATTGTCAGGTTTGCCGAGTAAGGGATGAAGAAGAGGGCTGTTTGACAGCGGTTAATACTGTTATAGACATTGATTAATTAAAAAGGGAAGATAGGTTACGTTCTCCCAGCGCTCACTCAAAAATTGGCATGTGTTACAACTACAACGCAAACACATACGCTCACAGTTATATTTCCGTGTCAATCCTGTGCAATACAAAGAAGAACAAAGACTGAAAGACGTATCTAAGACCGAAGAGAGACCGAGACAACAATATTTTACGCGAATCACGACCACCCGTGCCGCCGCCGCTCCGGTCCGACGGTGACTGAGGTGGGAGCACTAAATTTTACACAATATGAGGTTGCCATTTTCGAGAAACTAGTACCTCATCTTTTTAATTAATCAATGGTTATAGATACCGTGCCGGGTCCGAGCCGAGTGTCGGCCGTAGCCCGGTTACCGAGTCGATCCCGTTTGTTGCCTAAACAATCTTTTAGAAGTGTAAAAAGACGAGTGTATGTTGCCTGAGTGTATTATTTGAAGTACTAACTTACTCAACGAGAGTTGGATGAAACGAGATTTGTATAAAACTGAATTTGTGCAAAACGGAAACAGTACTTATGAAGACAAATTAATTGTTTAAATGGGAATTGGATAAAAAAATACTTTGATAAAAATAATACTTGTATAACATTGATTAATTAAAAAGGGAAGATGAGGTACTAGTTACTCGAAAATGGCAACCTCATATTGTGTAAAATTGTGTACTCCCACCTCAGTTACCGTCGGACCGGCGGCGGCGGCGGCACGGGCGTTCGTGATTCGCGTGAAATATTGTTGTCTCAGTCTCACTTCGGTCCTAGATACGTCTTTCCGTCTTTGTTCTTCTTTCTATTGCACAGGACTGGAAATATAACTGTGAGCGTATGTGTTTGCGTGTAGTTGTAACACATGCCATTTTTTGAGTAAGCGCTGGGAGAACGTAACCTATCTTGCCTTTTTAAATCAATGTGTATAATATGGTCCGACCTATGGGCCTCGACGAAGAAATTTCTTCGTACCGTTGCACCGTGATGCTCGGTCACGGGTGCAGCTCGTCGACACTGTATCCATCCAACGGGCTGTGGCCGATCCGAGGCGGGATCGAGTTGTTTCCGATGTCCGTTGCTGGTCGCCGCTCGGTATAGCGTCAGTGTGTCCATACAAAATATATCTATGTAATATTACCCCGACCGCATCTCGCCCGGCCGAAAGTCGGCTCGGATCTGGCACCACGGTGTAACGTAAGTCATTCTTTACTCGGCAAACACTCGACTTTTCTCGACATGGGAACAAGGTCATATTCTGGAAAAAGAATCGCTTTACTATGACAGTTGGGTCGCCTCAGAACGACAGATTTAAACATTCTACTCAAAATAAATTAAAGGAACCGAAGTAGGTACATATATTGCTATACCATGTCATTACCCAGCTACTAAGCTAACACGGCATTCGGGCATGGAATATCAAATCAAACACGATTGCTTCCTACAGATAACAGGTGATAAGATGTTATCAGAATTGTATTCCTACATATATAACCTTAAATTATTATAATAACAATATTAATAAAAAAAAAAAAAAATTATGAATTATAATTTTGGAAAATTCACACAGTATTATCTAGGCCCAAGCTAAGCAGAGTTTGTGTTGTGCGTACTAGATAACTAGTATACTTAGTACAATACACTACTTAAATAGATATTTAATTAATTATACATGGAAAATATCCAGAACGCCCTGAACAAATATCGTACAAACATAAAATATATAAGCAAATATAACAGGTAGGATATTATCTCATATTATAATGACATTAGCTTATCTACTCGATGATTATACAAAAACCAATTTAATATTATTATTCAGACATGCCTTAAGAAAATTCTTATCAGTTAAAGCAAATTAGCCTTAGGTTATCTTCATCGATTAAAGTACTTATACCATATCCATCGAGCATGTTGAATTTTAGTAAGCACCCATACTTAACCTAAACTTAACCTTGGTAACTTCACTTGGGTGGCGCGTCCTTTTATGCATAACTAGCTGTGCCCCGCGGCTTCGCACACGTTGTTCCTATTGGTGTTTTCCCGGCAATTATTAGAATTTTTCTCGCCGTAAAAACCATCCTTGAACTTCAACGAACATCTAAAAGAATTGGCCAAATTGGTCAGGTAGACACACTGTCTACCATGAGTTGTCACAATTAAATCACCTGACGTTACTACACCTGACCAATTTGGCCAATTCTTTTAGATGTTCGTTGAAGTTCAAGGATGGTTTTTACGGCGAGAAAAATTCTAATAATTGCCGGGAAAACAGTAGTTACGTAAATAAGCATATAGTTATCCACAGCACATTTTAGTACCCAACTATCCGCTAGAGGCGCTTTAGAAGTTTCCATACATTTTTAACTACAGTCGCTAGCGAGTATAGATTGTCAAAACTCATGGTAGACACACAGGCGTTATTGAGTTATGCGCTTACCAACACATTTAGTGTTTCATTTTTATATTATAGAAGATTTACATTACTTGTCGATTTAAGATCTCGATTATATTGCTAACAATTACTACTTTTTGTACGTGGTTTGTTTACTAACATTCTAAATGATCGATGGACACGGTATAAATAAAAAGTATTCAAATGTATAGGCACAAACTTATTTGTACTAATATTAATAAAGAGGAAATAATTTATTGTTTTGTTTGTATTTAACAGGCTTCGAGACTACTGAACCGATTTAAAAAAAACTTTCACCATTAGAAAGTTTACTTTTCAGGGAGAGATATAGGCTATATTTTATCCCGGAATTCCCACGGGAACGGGAACTACGCGGGTGAAACCGCGAGGTGCTGCTAGTATAAAATATCTTTATAAGTAGCAAGTCATGAAAATGTTTTTATCAAAGATCTTTGGTTCATATAAAGCATTGATTTAAAAAGGGAAGATAGGTTACGTTCTACCAGCGCTTACTCAAAAAGTGGCATGTATTACAACTACACGCAAACACGTACGCTCACAGTTATATTTCCAGTCCTGTGCAATACAAAGAAGAACAAAGACGGAAAGACGTATCTAGGACCGAAGTGAGACTGAGACAACAATATTTCACGCGAATCACGACCGCCCGTGACGCCGGTCAGACGGTGACTGATGTGGGAGAACACAATTTTACACAATTTGAGGTTGCCACTTTCAAGCAACCAGTACCTCATCTTCGTTTTTAATAAATCAATGATATAAAGTGTTTGTTTGAATATTGTTTTAATGTAAGAAAGTTCAGACCTATTTATGAAGAGAACTCGGTTCCCGTTTCCAAGATAAGAGTATTTCTTGCAAACAAAAATATTAAGTATGAAAACTGAAACCGATAAGAATAATAAAATTAAAAGGTACAGAAAACTTTAACATCTTAAATTTTCACCCTCACAGCGATAAAGTGAAAATTCAAGTTCAAAAACAACCGAGAGCTAAACAAAATTATGCATTAATGCCATTGATTGATTAAAAAGGGAAGATGAGGTACTGGTTTCTCGAAAGTGGCAACCTCATATTGTGCAAAATTGTGTGCTCCCACCTCAGTCACCGTCGGACCGGGGCGGCACGGGCGGTCGTGATTCGCGTGAAATATTGTTCGTCTCGGTCTCACTTCGGTCTGAGATACCTCTTTCCGTCTTTGTTGTTCTTTGTATTGCACAGGACTGAAAATATAACTGGGAGCGTATGTGTTTGCGTGTAGTTGTAACACATGCCAATTTGTGAGTAAGCGCTGGGAGAACGTAACCTATCTTCCCTTTTTAATATATCAATGATTAATGCTAAAAAAAATTGTCGACGAATGTAAGGCATATTTTAAACACAACAATTTAATATTTTATTTTTCTAGTGATTAGGTGTTTATAGTTTGTAGTTCATAATAGTCTGCTAACTTAAATCATTGCTTTTCTCTTATTGAACAGACTCTAACCCCCTTATTCATAATAGTCTGCTAACTTAGCTCTGTGGCTGTGTGGTGCCGGCCTAGAATAGCACCACCCCATTTCTTCCGGTGGGTGTCGTAAGAGGCGACTAAGGGACATAAACCGGAGGGCGGGCAGCAGCGCCTCCCGTAGACCGATAATATCACCGAACTGCGATCCCCAACCCGCATGCCCAGCGTGGGGATTATGGCACTACCCCCCCAATGATTGCACACGCCAAAAAGTGGCCCCTAGTTCCCGGCCGCCTCGCTATTCCTGGCCATGGTAGCGGCCATGGTAACGGCGGGGCAGGGGGTGCTAAGAATCCCCGGGCTACGGCAGGCTACCGATCATTACTTAAAAACTTGACCCTGGCTACGTTTAACGGACGCACTCTGAGGCTTGATCACCATCTAGCGCAGTTGGAAGTGGAGTTAGAGAACATTAAATGGCATGTTCTGGGGTTATGTGAAGTCCGTAGAGAGGGGGAGGACACCGTAACCTTAGACTCGGGCCATCTTCTCTACTTTCGCGAGGGTGATAAAACATCCCAGGGTGGCGTAGGCTTCCTCGTCAACAAGGCCCTCTCTAACAACGTTCAGGAAATCTCCAGTGTGTCGACCAGGGTAGCGTACCTGATCCTTCGGCTGTCCAAGCGGTACAGCTTGAAGGTAATTCAGGTTTACGCACCGACCTCGGCACACTCGGATGATGAAGTGGAGGATATGTACGAAGACATATCCAAAGCCTTACATAACACCACCAAGGCTCACTTCAACGTTGTTATGGGGGACTTTAACGGCAAGGTGGGAATCCGGACTGGCAACGAATCCCGAATAGGCTCGCATGGTTATGGAGTTAGGAATCACAGGGGGCAAATGCTTGTCAACTTCCTTGAGAAGGAGGGGCTGTTCTTAGTGAACTCTTTCTTTAAGAAACCGCCCCAGAGGAAGTGGACGTGGCGAAGCCCCGACACTGTGACTAAAAATGAGATCGACTTCATCATGACGGATAGCAAGCACATATTCAGAGATGTCTCAGTGATCAACAGGTTTAATACCGGATCTGATCACCGACTGCTCCGAGGCTCTCTGAATATCAACTTAAAGCTTGAAAGAAACCGTCTGATGAAGTCCACGCTCCGACCTAATCCAATCCAGATCATGGCGGGCACCGAGAAGTTCCAGCAGCTTCTCGGGAATAGATTCATTGCCTTGGATCCCACTGATGACGCTGACGAGACCCTACACAATCTGGTCGAAACGTTGAGGAACGAGGGCATCAGATTCTGCCAAAAGCAGCGTACTGGCAAGAAATCCAAACTCTCGGATGAGACTCTCGGGCTGATGGCAAAAAGACGGGAAACCACCCAAGCGACTTCTTCAGACAGGTCAGACCTGAACAAGCGAATTGCGAAGATGGTACGGCGCGACCTTCGGAGCTCCAACACACGCCTCATTGAAGAGGCAATAGAGCGAAACCGAGGGTCCAAAGTATTCACTCAGCAGCTTGGCAGGAGCCACCTGACGAAGCTTAAAACGCACGATGGGAGGACCGTTTTGTCGAAGCTGGAGATATCCGCCGAGATAGAGGATTTCTATGGCCGATTATACGCTGCACATGCCCCTCGTCCCCAACGAGTCGACCACGATTCAAGAGCCACCCTGACACGCCACTATACCGATGAACTGCCAGACATCAGTCAAGACGAGATTGTGCTAGCTCTGAGGCAGCTTAGAAATGGAAAAGCCCCCGGTGAGGACGGCATAACATCAGAGCTTTTAAAAGCCGGAGGAGCCCCTGTTATACAGGAACTACAGAAACTCTTCAACGCCGTCTTTCACAGTGGGAGAACTCCAAAGGCGTGGAGCGGGAGTTTGGTGGTGCTCTTTTTTAAGAAGGGAGATAAAACCCTCCTTAAAAACTACAGACCCATCTCACTCCTGAGCCACGTCTATAAGCTGTTCTCACGAGTGATCACGAACCGTCTCGCCAGGAGACTCGACGAGTTCCAGCCACCGGAACAGGCCGGGTTTCGCGGAGGATATGGCACCATAGACCACATACACACAGTGAGGCAGATTATACAGAAGTCCGAAGAGTATAATCAGCCCCTGTGTCTGGCCTTTGTGGACTATGAGAAGGCCTTTGACTCTGTCGAAACCTGGGCTGTTCTGGAATCCTTACAGCGATGCCAAGTAGACTATCGTTATATCGAGGTGCTGAGATGTCTCTACGACGCCGCGACCATGAGTGTCCAAGTACAGGACCAGCAGTCCAAACCCATCCAACTGCGCAGAGGAGTGAGGCAGGGGGATGTTATATCCCCGAAACTGTTCACGAGTGCCTTGGAAGATATGTTTAAGACACTGGACTGGAAAGGTAAGGGCATCAACATAAACGGCGATTACATCTCACACCTTCGATTCGCTGATGACATAGTCGTAATGGCGGAGTCGTTGGAGGAGCTAAACCAGATGCTGGACGGCCTAGCTTTAGCCTCACGATGCATCGGTCTCGGCATGAATTTGGATAAAACCAAAATCATGATCAATGGCCTCATTGATCCGGGACCGGTCGTCGTACATGGCCACCCTCTCGAAATTGTTTCCGAGTACACTTACCTTGGACAAATTCTGCAGTTGGGTAAAAACAATTTTGAGAAGGAGGCCAAGAGGAGGATTCAGCTAGGCTGGGCAGCGTTTGGAAAGCTACGTCGAGTCTTCTCGTCATCCATACCGCAATGCTTGAAAACGAAAGTTTTCAATCAGTGCGTCCTACCCGTCATGACCTACGGAGCTGAGACGTGGACACTCACGATAGGGCTGGTCCACCAGTTTAAAGTCGCTCAGCGAGCTATGGAAAGAGCTATGCTCGGAGTCTCTCTGAAGGATAGGATTCGTAACGAATACATCCGACAGAGAACCAAAGTTATCGACATAGCTCAAAGAATTAGCAAACTGAAGTGGCAGTGGGCCGGCCATATCTCGCGAAGAACCGATAACCGCTGGGGTAAACGAGTTCTTGAGTGGAGACCGCGACTCGGCAAACGTAGTGTAGGACGCCCTCCGGCCAGGTGGGATGACGATCTGCGAAAGACTGCAGGCAGATGCTGGATGCGTCAAGCTGAAGACAGGGCGCTATGGCGCTCATTAGGGGAGGCCTATGTCCAGCAGTGGACTAATATAGGCTGATGATGATGATGATGATGATGAACTTAGCTCACTGCTAAATCTCGCTTTCTTTTCTTCTATTTCCATAAGTCAGACTAGGAAATAACACAAAGTACTTAGCAGGTGTTTTATGCTGTTTTAGCAGACCATTACGAATAAGGGGGTAACTGTTTTCTTGTGATGACATTAATTAAAAAGAGATTTTACATTATTTAGCAACTGTTTTAAGTTAGCAGACCATCGTTTATTTATTTAGGATTCTCCCCTTATTATAAATAAGGATATAATAAGTAGTAATCCTAAAGAAATAAACGACATACTTATTACTTATTAAGAATATGGGGGTAATCGTAAAGAAATAAACGACATTCTAATTTTGATTCCTTTCAAGCCTTGAAAGGTGATCGATCCAGGGGGATTATGCTGTATGACCAATTCAACGTCTTACACAGATACGTCAAGATATCGGCGGGGAATGGGACAAAACTGTATTGGTTTTGTCCCATTCCCCGCCGATATCTTGTCGTATCTGTGTAAGACGTTGAATTGGTCATACAGCATAACCCCCCTGGATCGATCACCTTTCAAGGCTTGAAAAAAAAAAAAAAACTGTATTGGTTTTGTCCCATTCCCCGCCGATATCTTGTCGTATCTGTGTAAGACGTTGAATTGGTCAAGATATCGGCGGAGAATGGGACAAAACTGTATTGGTTTTGTCCCATTCGCCGCCGATATCTTGTCGTATCTGTGTAAGACGTTGAATTGGTCACATAGAGCATAACCCTCCTGTATAACTTTAATGCAATTTATTGGATTTTTAAAAACGTTATTATTCATCCAGGATTTTTTGCTCGTCCCCAAGTTTAGGTATCGATAAAAACATCTACCTAATCTAAAAGGTTAACGCATTCGGGATACGAAACGTTACGAAATGAGGCTATAACAACACAAGTTTCCACTTTGTGGTTGCCATTAGAACGCCACACTTAGTTACCTGCGGTTATTGGTTCTCTACGTTGTATGGCTTCTTCACTGGCTTCTATTAACGCATTCACTGCCCAGCCTCCACTGCGGTGCGACCCGCTTGTGGACCCGCTCCTCTGCCGCCGTTACACGGGGCTGGAGAACGATACCAAAGTCTTGGGCAATGAAAGTGCTAAGGCCCATACCCGAGCCAATATGACAGCGCCACCTATTTATCATATTATTACGTTTAACACAGGAAATTTTAAAAATCCATAGTTAAGTTTGTGGTATAAATAGGTGTCGGCACCACTTTCACTCAGTATGCGCCTAAACATGCGCATGGACCTTGTGTTATCTGAAAATAAACGATTATTATTATTAAACTATCGTTATTCCTTCCAGCTTCCGGAAAAACATGGAGAAGCTTCGTTCACTGATGCACGACCAGCCCCAATCTGCTCTCGACCGCGCCGTGTGGTGGGTGGAACACCTCCTCAGGCATGGAAGTGGAAAGCACCTCCGAGCTCCAGCAGCGAACATGACCTGGTCTGAGTATTTAGACCTGGAGCTAATGGCTGCTCTCGCTTTGATAGCGTTTTCCATATTGGCTGGTGTTATAGCCGCTTTGTATGTTGTTATACAGATAGTGAAGAAGTATTTGGTTCAAAGCACGAAGGTGAAGCAAAGTTAAGGTTTTGATGATGTAGACAAATTTTTGATTAGCGTAGTAAAAACGTAAGTTCTTGTTCGTATTCATTTGATTGTTAGTTTACTTAGTTTTGATTATGTAGACAAGACTTTTACGTTTTCGTTTGGATTTATTTGATTGTTAATTTACGTTGTTTTGATTATGTAGACGATTTTAGGTTAGTGTAGAGGAACGTAGACGTTTACGTTCTTGTTCGGATTTATTTTATTGTTAATTTACTTAGTTCAATTTTAAATCGGTATTTTTTATGGAATGGTTTTCGTTAGTTAACATAGTTTGTAATAGACTAACCAAACAATAGAAAAAAATTATCTATAAGATCATGCGTGGATATTATAATATTTTTGCATACAACAAAGCAATTCAATATAGATAAATAATACTGGACAATTCACACAATACGATCTAGCCAAGCAAAGCTTGTGTTATGGTTACTAGATAACTTATATACATAATAGAACACATTACTAATATACATATTTATTTTTAAATAGAAAACAAAAATAATAAGTATAGGTATACAGCAATATAATTTTGAATCAAAATTCAGTGTGTTTACAGAAAACTAAATCTTTTAAAGTTATTATATTACTTCACTAACAAATTTTCTGTGCAAATTATTACTAAGTATAACAGTAAATTAAAACCAATTTTATACGTAATTTATCTCAGTTTAAACTTATTATAATATTTCAAAATTCAACCTCACCAATTATATACAACTATGCTAGATACGCCAACATGATTTTCATAATAATGTATAATGCTGTGATATTTGGTTTTATTACATGAATAATAAAATTATTATTTAAATGTTTTTATTTACTCCTTGCCTTAACATAATAATCTTTAAAATGTGCATTTAAAGAGGTTAATAATAAAAATACGAAAGAGTAGAATAAATGCAGTCGTTACTTGAAACAATAAAGGAGCCTGCTGACATTCCGTTTTTATTTTAAAATTTCCTTTTTAGGGTTCCGTACCCAAAGGGTACAAGGGTACCCTATTACTAAGCTAAGCCTCCGCTGTCTGTTTTTCACTAGGCTGTATCTCATGAACCGTGATAGCTAGACAGTTGAAATTTTCACAGATGATGTATTTCTGTTGTCGCTATAACAACATTATATAAATAATTTTAATAATTAAGGGGGCTACGCCCTTATCACCGTGAGAACCGATCGCCGAGGTAAAGCAACGTCGGGCGCAGTCAGTACTTGGATGGGTGACCGCGTCACGTTGACTTTTTTACGAGGATAGTTGTATGTTTTGATTTTTACAGATAATGGTACGGAACCCTTCGTGAACGAGTCCAACTCGCACTTGACTGGTTTTTTTATTTTACTCCTTCATCTCTAAAATTGTAGGTACATTATTTTTTTGACAACTTATTTTATTGATCCATTGTGTCCTAAGAACATTTTTCGGTTACTACCGAAAAATGTGTTGTTACACCAGTGCCAGTGTTACTACACTGGTTAAGGTGCCCGCCCGCCTTTACTGCTTTCTCGAAAAATATACCCGTTCACAGGGGAGATTTTTGCACCATGGTTTGTCTTGTAACCTGTGGTTGTAACTAACATTTTCTTTTAAGTATTGTTTATTCCGTTATCATGGAGCAACTTTGCGCAAATTTTGAAAATCCCCAAACAACCTTTCCAAAGACCATGAAATAATATCGACTCATCCGTAGAACAAAGTCCGTTCTGTAGAGTTGATAGTTTTCAGTAGACGTCAGAGAAGTTGTTGACTTGTGTAACTTTTAAACGGTGAGACTTTTCATTGAGAATTTTTGGTATGTTGTTACAATGCCCCGGCTTAGATATACGCTTTTCGGTATATATTTATTATCCTTTTATTTCTGGAGATAGTGCGTTCCATGTTAATATAGGACGTTTTATGGCGGAAGTAGTGCGGTCCGTTGTGAACATTAAACGTTGTTTTACGGAAAAGTCTTAGTTAATTGACGTTCTTTGTTAACATGGGACGTTTTCTGTTGAAATTACATGTCCCGTTAGAGTCCTATATGCTTTTTTACCCTAAAATAATGTTAGTGATATTATAACTACCCTCCATTAACATTAATTATTAAATTAAGGTTATTATTTAAAACTGTTTATTAAGTTAAAACATCTCAAATTAGGTATAAAAACTATTAAATGGCATCACTTTGAATAGCAAAAAGTCACTTAAAATAAGCTTATTAGAATTTATCATTATGCCCCTTTTAGGACAATGCAGGAGACGCGCAATTAAGAAAATTTAAACTACGCATTTGTTTTATTAATAAACTAACAGTTACACATCAAAATCATATTTGATATAAAATTTTATATTCCATTAAAACACAATCTTTACAATTTTACTAATAAGAATCATTTTTAACGTTTAAACAGTACTTAAACTATCTCGGTGGTATAATAATTAAAATTTAAAATAGCTATTGATCATGTTTATTTATTTTTTTGCTTATTTCAGAGAAACATTGATAAAATACACAAAATTGATTGAAATTGATTGGTATATTATATGGTAGCTAGGTCAGCAACATTACAGGTAGCAAGTGGTACCTGATTATCATTCGATCTTCTGAAGCATCAGAAGCTCAGAAGCTATTATATTTTAGTGATTCGCCGTTCACCAGGAACTCGGTATAAACTGAACTTAAAGCGCTGTACCGGTCTCTGAGCGGCACATATCCATAACATATTTATATTCAGCAGCAAAACCAATAATAGGTTCACCATATTGCATTACCTTATATAGCTATACCTTCAGTTTATACCGAGTTCCTGGTGTACTGCGAATCACCAAAATATCAAAGTCAGGTTGGGTTTGATCATATTCAAAAAACAATTTATTTGGGTTAATACCGTCTCTGAATCAACTTCTCAAATGTTACTCTAAGTAATCTTCTTGTCCTTGTCTCTTTCGCAACTTGCCATAGTTATAAATGTCTCTCATACAAACCTTTCCCTCGAAACCTAATAATAATAATGCTAGACAATCCACACGGAACCATCTAGCCCCAAGCTAAGCAGAGCTTGTGTTATGGGTACTAGATGACTATTTTACTTAATACAATAGGTACATTAATTACATGGATAGATATTTTTACTATACAAAGAAAATACCTAAAACATAACAATAACCTTATACAACAATACCTTTCAAGTCGAACACGTCAATCTGGGTTACACTGTGATGTGAACAACATGGGCTCTCCTTCATTCTTGGCCCATCTTAGTAACAAACGCCACTTATGAGGGGTTTAATATAGTTTTGGTTTGAGAAGCTCTCTCGATGACAGACCTGACACTGGCCCCCTTAATTTTGGTCGTGTCCCTTCTGTAAAAACCGGTGTGTTATACGTATGTTGAACTTTTTTGCGACTAAGCTTTTGGCCAGCACAATTATTGTCCGACCAATGATGAAACTCTTTGGAACCTTGCTCAACATTAGGGCTCTTATACACGGACTGCACGTCTCAAAAACATGGACTGCAAGTTACCGACTGCAAGACAATTGCACCGGTAGCAGTCGATGGCAGTCGTAAACTGCAGTTAAATGCAATCGACGGGTGCAGTTGTCTTGCAGTCCGCAACTTGCAGTCCATGTACATGAGCTCTTAACCTGGATAAAATTTCAGAAGCCACTAATTTAACTAAAGAGTTTAATTAATTGCTTTAGAAGCTGTATTAATCTACAACTAGAAGGCATTTCCAAAGAAAATATATTAGGTTAATTGCTGCAAACCTGCACAGCCGACAGATTAGACTTGATAATTTGGTATTGAGCTGATGCAGGTAATTTCCTTAGTCCTACCATCTTCATACAGTATTTCTTCATATATATTATGTAGTTTTTGGCTGATTTCGTCTGAATCAGGAGGCAAAGGTGACTTTTATTATGACATGTAGTTTTCATCAATATGTACATCTGAAAGTGAAAAAAACCGGTATGTATAAAATACTTTTTATATTTATGAGTAGTGCAAAACAATGTAAGTAGATAGCAAATGATTAGACAAATTTTAAAGATAAACCCTCATTATTTATCGATAATTTAAAACGAACAACGTCCTAAACGATTTCCTTATTCCAGTTACAACGTCCTACCTCAACATCGAACCAACAAATTGTATGACATTTACCAGAGAAAAACGTCCGATATTCACATGAAATCCTTAAAAGTTCAATGGTTTTCGCATAAAATGGTCCTAAAATTTCATAAGACTTATATTAATTCATGTATTATTATTACTGAAAAACTTTTATACTGTGAGTTTGCACTACGCCAATCGTATTTTCGTACTAAAACGCGTTTCTCTCTAGTTTTCCGTCAAAAAGTGTCTTATATAAACATCGATCGCCCTCAACCGTTTACAGAGAAAATAAAGCAATATTATAGGTAATTTTAATGTTTATTAATTACAAAACTAAATAAAGCGTGTATTACGAAATAGTACAACCGAAAAATGGTCAACTTACCAGCATTTACACTTTTCTTCATATAAACAACAGAAACATTAGAAAATGATGAACTAAATTCAGACTCCCCTGCATCTTTTCTAAGCATTTCCAACCTTTTATGCGCTCATGACATTTCTAAACATATGATTTGTTCATGAAAAAACCTTACCATATTGTTTTTTCATCAAATCTAAAAAAAACCAAGCTCCAGAGACAAATACGCCCTCCCTCCAACAAACAACGGCCGAACGGACGAACGGGCCGCGCACTCGCGGCCCGCGCGGCGTCCCTTGGTCACATCATGCGTTTTTTTGCGGAGCTAATGTCAGATAGAACGTTATTCGATTTCATATTTCAGAAACTAAATAAGATACAAAAATTCTAAAAATGTACGTCTGTAGTGTTTGTTCTCCTTATCCCGTCTAGCTATATAACTCATTTTTGCTCTATGATCACATCGGACTCTGTTCTACGGCTAGGTCGATATGTAGCCAAAAATAATCTTTCAAAATATTCTTCCAAAAATAATCTTTCATTATAAAACGTGATGCATTTTATGTAACCAATATTATTCTATATTCTATGATATAAATTTCTGACACGACACGGCGTTGACTGTACTTCAGGAGATCGCTACGCGGCGCAATTATTCGTATAAAGATGTATTGTATAAAATAGATGATTAAAAGAACTTAACAAGTGAAGTTCAATCGCTATTATATGAATAGTTCCATTAGTAGAAGATAATTTTTACCACGTAGTGCTTGTTCCGTTCGGTAACCAAACCTGCATGCTTTAAATTTTATCGATTACAACACTAAAACACCGTCCCAGCCCTACCTCCTCGCCAGCAGAACGCCATTCTTTTTAGAGGATATCAAAAGCAACCAAAAACTTGAGCTGGGATGTGGTGGGTGGGTTCTTGTGTCTTCTACTAATGGAACTATTCATATAATAGCGATTGAACTTCACTTGTTAAGTTCTTTTAATCATCTATTATATTTCATAGTTCCATTAGTAGAAGATAATTTTTACCACGTAGATGTTTAGAGCTTAACTATCTACTTAAGTTTTTGGTACTTTGGAGCTGTTACCTATTCTGCTTAATTCGTTGATTTTATACACACGGATAAAACAAATACGTGTTTTAGATCATTATCTTACGTGTATGTAGGTAACTATAAAACAAAATATATGAGAAACATAATAATGTATAATGTAGAAGTACACTGTTTAGTCAGTGCATAGCAATTTCTTATGCGTAAAGTATATTAAAGTCTATTTCCATTGTATGTCTATGGTCTTGCAAAAATAATAAATAAAATCCAATAAAATTGTATCGTTATATTAAATAAGCCAAAGGCTTTTGTGTCCAGCCGGCTGCCTTGCTGACTAGGCCAGCAGCGTGGGCGCTCAGCGTATCGGCGTGACGTGGCGCGTGGTTTGTGCGACGAAAGTTCCAACGCCGCGGCCTTCTCTCAACTGAGCAATAATTGGTGACTTTGCTTGCTCATGCGGTCCTTTGTCGGTGATGAATAAATTACTTATTTCACTTTTTATGTTACTCGTGGCAGACATATCTATAACGATTAGCTGGCTGGCAGATGTACCTAAGGCTTTAAGTATGATAATGGTTTATTAAGTATACCTATAATGATACCTACTTCATAATTCGTTGCTGAGGTTCTTAATAATTTTTAATAATCAGCATAAAGTATATTTATACAATTTTATATAGTTAGCTTCGTAAATAATTTATCCAAATGTAATTCAATATTAGTATACCAATTTTATTGATGAAATCTAGAACTGCAATGTTTGCGGGTCACATATTTGTATTTATATTATTAAATAACACTGTATTATGGTAAACTCGACAGCTGCTAAAGTACGAGTACGTATATACTCCTTTTAAGGGGGAGGTAATGTGTTTAGCAGAACCGACTTCGTGCCATTAAAGGACCCGATCGGTGACTTTATACTAGGTGAACTATAAGAAGCTCTCATGTGGAGTTATTCTGTTAAATTATACTACCACTATGATATGATTGAGCTATGTTTGAAGCAATTTAACAAATGCATAATAATTTTAATGTAATGCTATAAGTGTTATAAGGTTCCTCCAAAAAAGGTATAATCGGGATATTTGTAAAAAATATCATATCCGTTTCCTCACCGAACCGGTCGCAGTAAAAACGCTTCCTGTAGACGACCGTAGCCCTCTGAGGGTAAGATCTGTCGGACATAATTAAAACGCAAAACTTTGTCTACGAAAATGAGTTCGGATTCGGCTACATACCATCGAACTATTCAATAGATAAAGAAGGCTAGTTAGGGAATACAATGATTCCAGTTGAGTGCTTGTTATTCATTTTGGTAAACATTTTAGTACAATGATGACGGTGAAACCAGTAAAGATACATACATAATTATGTTATGGTATATTTGTCAATAGAAGAGAAAACGGAATCAGGCCTCCATTACACAAAAATGTCACAGTAGGCGTTAGCGAGATGCGAAACGTTGAATGTAAGGTTGTCCAAAGTGATGTACCTACTGAGTGAACTACCAAAGTGGACACAGGTGAGTTATGTTCTTATTTAGTGCCTGAAATAATTTTCCTATCTCTATTCTATTGGTTTGTTCCCGTCGTATTATCTGTGACCAATTCTATTTATCACGAGCAAACTCTTAGGACCTAAAAAGCTACTTGCTGTAGGTAAGTTATTAATGTGAAATTGAGGGCACATTCATTTCAGTGTCTATTTGACTGCGCACATGACATTGCAAGCAGCAACCCATCCAGGACAAAGTCTTCAGTGAATATTTTATGGATTTTTCAGGTAGGTAGGTGTTAGAAATTAAGGATTTCACCAGACCAGTATACATCGGGTTTTTTGTCTGTTATCATCAGTTGATTATTATTATTAATATTTTTATTATTTTTAGCGCATTATTTCTCCTAAAAAATACCTTTGTGCCAAGCTATATTTAACAGCCCGGCATGCTGCAAAACTATCTCGAATCGTGTAGGAATTTCAAATATTTATGTGACAACTGTTCATGTTTTTCTTCAGATAAGGCTTAACTCGTAAGGTATGAAATGTAAAGCCTTAAAACTTGCAGGTCAGCTTAGGTTAAGTGTATTTTGTTTATAATTATATATAATGCATTTTTCATAGATAGTTACTATGATCTAAATTTGAGACTGAGCAGTAGCTTTCAGTCGAAAACTTGAAACGTTTATGGTTTACGTGTCCATCACCTGATTGGACACGTAAACAGCGGCAGCGAATCTCGGCGATCCGAGAGGCGGCTGCGACCCGCCCCCGCGGGTCGCACCTCCGAGGCTGGGCAGTGAATGTGATAAACTAACAATTTCATGGCCCACGAATCACATTTCCATCTCCATCGTCGCCGTCAGGCGGCGGCGGCAGCTTGTGCCTGCGGGTTGAGCCGTCAAGACTGGTCAACTGGAATGCTATATATTATTATCTACTACGAGTAAAAACGTCGTTTTATAATTTTGATCAATTTTGATGAAATGCCTCCCGTTTGGAGCTTGCGGGGTGGGTTTTGGCGTAGGTACCTACCAAACCCTTGTTTTTCAATTGTTCTGGCAGTTTTGATTTTATCAGACTATGTTGAGTCAACATAGATTTTTTAATCAAGAATTGAATTAAATTGTATTGTATTACAATTTGTATTGAATTTTGAGTAAACAGTGAACAGGTATCATCTCGAATTTTGGCTCGAATCAGTTTCAGGAACGTTTCTTCAACATTTGCTGTTATTGGCCCCACTGTGTGTTTTTATTGATTTGATCTATTGAATGAATATTCAGATCAGACAAAATTCGACAACTTTCGTTTTGCTGGACGTGAGTGTATGTATATTCTCATCGTAAAAACCTGGAATCTATTCAGTCGAGCCCCTAGTTTCTCGTTATCGGGTTTTCAATATCATTATTATTTTATACCTGCTTCATTAGCTACATAGCTATATATATAAGTAAATAAAGGTTCATTTCCGTAAAGGGGAACCCAAATCCATATTAACAATAATTTTGCAGGTAGTGCGAAATATTTTTCATCGCCATAATCTTACGAAATGTTGAGTTCTAGGAATTTTAAATCCAATGATAGCAGAGTAGATGACTACCTTCCTGCTTTATGATTATGACCTTTGTGAACGAGCTTTTTACTGATAATTTTTCGTCTTCGACACAATTTTATGGAATTGTTAGTTCTAGGCATGTAAAATCTAATGGTAGGTATGCCAAGTTGATGACTACTTGCTTTATGGCCTTTCTGGATGACCTAGACCGCTAGGTTTTCAATTATTTTTATGAGATGATGAGTTCTCGTGATGGTACGAACCATTGATATGCGCAGTAGATAGATGTTTTTTTTTTTTTTTTTTTTGTCTACCGTGAAGTACCCGCAGTAAATCCTCCAGGCAGATTTTTAGATGATGCAGTATATTTGAATTGTAAAGAATATAACGTCTAGATTATTCTAGGAAGTTTGAACGAAGTATGAACCATTGATATGCAAAGTAGATAGATGTCTATTTGCTTTATAACCTTCGTGAGTGACCTTCAGTCAAACCCCCAGGTTTTGATCTCATCCTGTCTAGCCTTCGTGAAGTACCCGCAGTAAATCCCCCAGGCAGACTTTAAGATGGTATAGTAGGTATGGTTGAATTGTAAAGATTTACATCTAGATTATTCTAGGTAATCTACTTGCTTTATAACCTCCGTGACTGATCTACAGTCAAACCCACATGTTTTTAACCCATCCTGTCTAGCCTTCGTGGAGTACCTACAGTAAACCCTCCAGGCAGACTTTAAGACGGTATGGTATGGTTAAATTAAAAAGATTTATAACAGATCCAAATCGATTCATGAAAACATAATAGAACTTACCTGCATTTTTCGAGAATTCAATAATTCGACAACTTTGACTGGCTTTTTTATTTTGTTCAAGCTTTGATTTCTGCTTGACAGGTACCGCTGAATTGTTTGGTTTTCACTTTTGGTAAATTCACTAAATATATTGTAAAAGTTCGTAAAAGAAATTTGTAACGTGCAGTGGCTACCGTGCACAGAAAAAGAATGGCGTTCTGCTGGCGAGGAGGTAGGGCTGGGACGGTGTTTTAGTGTTGTAATCGATAAAATTTATCGACTCTAAAGCATGCAGGTTTGGTTACCGAACGGAACAAGCACTACGTGGTAAAAATTATCTTCTACTAATGGAACTATGAAATATAATTCGCTACAAAATGATTCGCTGCGTTTAGGGAACCATTTGGCTGGTGTAGTGGGCACTGTCCTTAAGCGCTCACTCTCAGAACACAGCAAATGCATTAGATGGTTCCTCTTGGTTCTACAAGGTTCTACTTATCCCGTTATAAAATAATTTACTCTTGACAGAGCACTGGATTTTACTTTGCGTTTATTACAGAGAGATAGAGCTAGGTGGAGGTTTCTATCTCATCGAACAACCAAGAAAAATCACTAAGATCTATTTTTTTTATTAGTAAGAACATTTTGTAATTTTTTACTGTGTGGTGATGCTGACTTACGATTTGCACCACTACCATTCGTCGTGCGGGTATCGTAAGGGGTGACTAAGGAATATCCACCGGGGGCGGGCAGGAGCGTGCCTGCAGAACGATTCTATCACCGATCTGCAGCCTTTTTTCAGGATAAACTTAGCACAAAGTCGACAATCATCTCAAACACTAGCAGCGCCTCGCAGTTTCACCCGCATAGTTCCCGTTCTCGTGGGAATTCCGGGATTAAATATTGCCACTTCATGTCACTTGGTAGTAGTTTCGGAGCCTATTCAATACAAACAAACAAACAATCAAATATTTTATCTTTATAATATTAGTATAGATGTGCGCTGCTGCTGGTTTTTAGTTTACGCCTAAGGAGGACTGACGGCAATTTTTAGGAGGGTTTATTTTTTTTTTTTTATTTCTGCCAGAAAGGTGCGTTTGTGCGTCTAAGGTAATAAGGTCGATGTCGATTCTTACGGCCATCTCACAAGTATCATTATCTAATTCAGAGTTTTTCATTTCGTCCTACTTACAAAATCTTATCGTGCCTTCTCTTTCATACTTAGGGAAAATGTGCTTTTCACATAAACACGGAGACTTGGCTAACAAGTCCCATGGTATAGGGTTGTCCCAAAGTTTTGTACTCGTGCGTGCTTGTAAAATTTTACAAACAGTTAGGTTGTTAGCGAAAAGTTGAAGTGGTTTGAGAAAAAGCGCTTTTTTTAGACGGGTAAATTTTAGTAGAGAACCTTGAGGGCCTTTTAGGTGATTTTGGTGTTGGTCTGCCTGAGTTACCAAAGTTGCGGGTTCGATACTCAGCGTGGTCTTGATCTTCAAATCCCTATTTGTATCGGGCCTGGCTGTTTCTTGTACTTATAAGATTATTGTAATAATAATACATAAAAAAAGTTTTGTATTTTTCAAAAGTGCTTTGATTCCTACGAAACACAAGATGCTTCTTTTGAGAAAATCACTTGAGTTAAAAAAAAAAGTATTTATTGAAACTGGCGAATATATAATATTATTGTTATGACTAACTTATGATAATGCAACTAAAGTTCTTGTAGGTAATGTCACTAAAAAACATAGTAGTAAATTTATAGAATAATTAGGAATCTCCATCATTTATTTATTCAATGGAAATGACACTCGAGAAATAATTTGTATAGTATGGGAATTTGTAAAAAAAAACGTTCTTTAATGTGCATACAAGTTTTTAATACCTTTTAGTACTATGTGCCGTGTCTAGCATTATTCACTTATAAATTACTTTATTATTTACTATTATTGCAATTTAAATTCATACAATACACAATTTCGTAGGCCTCCTGACAACCCTAGCCCTGCAGTAGTAATGAAGGAACTTTGTTTGTCACACGGGACTTTTATGAGCTTCTTCTATTTGTTTTTCAACTCTGATTGAGTGAGATCTTCTATGACAGTCATTAAGACCATTATCCTACTAATTGCACCTTTGTTTTATGAATTTTCCATAAGATATTCCCAAACAAGTGCCGTCGTGATACAGTAAAATCATCACACTAATCACATTTTACACTATATGGGAAAGTTTGTATGTATGGATGGATGTACGGATGGTGTATAAATGTTACCTTTTAACGCCAAAACTACTGAACGCATCGAGCTGAAATTTTGAATACAGATAATTCTAATACTGGAATAAAACATAGGCTACATTTTATCCCGTAAATGTGTTCCCGTGGGATAAAAATCACATATAAACGTTTCCATAGGAACAACGCGTGCGAAGCCGCGAAAGTTTGTAAACATGTATTTATATTTGTTGCTGTTTCACGCAAAAACTACTGAACGCATCGGGCTGAAATTTAGCTTATAGATAGTTCTAGGCCTGGAATCATACATAAGATACTTTTTATCCCAATCATCAGTTCCCGTGGGATAGGCGTGCGAAGCCGCTGGGCGCAGCTAGTATATTATATTCTAAACCTATATAATAAATTGTATTGCGTATATTTTTTTGGATTCGATCTCTGGCGCCTGAAACAAAGTCTTCCCGTCCATTTCATTATTAGATAGAAGTTGTCATCAGCATCGCAGCCCGATGACAAGGGTAGATATTACGAAGATTAATCAATTTCGCACTTTGCCGGTGCCATCGCCTTTGGTCCGGCTGTCATTTGTTTTCGATAAGCTTCATTTAATAACAAGCCTTCGGTGTTGGCTTAGAATTAGCAGCACCCCAACTCTTCCCCTGGGTTTCATAAGAGGCGACTACGGGATATCCACCGCAGGCGGGCAGCAGCGCCCCCTGCTGAACAAATCAACCACCGAACTGCGATTCCCAACCCGCATACGCAGCGTGGGCATTATAGGCATTACCCCCATGAGATAACCCCACTAATGCGCTTGTCGGGTAGGGCTTGCTCCAGCAGTGGACCAATACAAGTTTTTGAGGTTAAGTTTGAGGTTGAATACCTGTAAATAAGATCTGAATCACTCTTGTTCAAAGTGGGAATGAATGAAATTGAGCAGGAACAGCGTTTGCAATCGATGTGGCACTATCGAAGATGTTTACCACATTTTAATGGAGTGTGCGTGGGGCGAAGAAATTCGCCAAAGATCGTTCAATTCATGTCATATCTTCTGGAACGTAGGAGGCTGCAACAGCATCCTCTCAGAACCAGTATCCCTGGATACCAGGGCGCTGATAGAAATATATCGTGCAGTTCTTAAAGAAAGATCACAATCGGATTAGTAAATTTAAGACTTAGTACATAAGGGTGTCATAATCATTTAAACCCTGTATAAAAATTAATAAAAGATTTAAAAAAAAAACAGCGTTAGCTGAGTCCAATTTCACTGTCACTCAATTTCTTCTTGTTTCTAAATACTAATTGTTTCTATATATATTTTAAATTAACTCAATGTTTAATTTTACGCTATTCATACGTTTAGAATTATTTTGATGGTAATTGTTTTAATTTAGATTTTATTGCTTTAATATTATGGTTGTAACTAAGCACTTGTTGTAAATGACTTTCGAATTGTACCTGTAATTGAAGTGGCACTCAGATGTGTCTTTTTGTAAGAAATAGTCCACAATCCATTTTTCGGTGCACACTGCGTTGGTGCAATTTTTAATAAAAAATATACCTACTAAATTGTTGTTCACACTACCCAAAGGTTAATGGGGTTAGAATACTATCTAGCTTTATATGTATGTAAAATTTTGTGCCATTAAGTATATTATTCTCCTGTTGCCCAGACTCTAACGAGACTGGTGCCTCCGGAGAATCCAAGTCCAGTTTTGCCACCAGCTTCGACATAACCACTCATAGAGACACCCATACGAACACAAACACACACTTGGAAGCTCCTGTTGCCCGAACTCTTAAGAGACCGGTGTCCTCAGGAGCACCAAGTGCTCAGACACCACACACACACACACACCACTCACACATACAACTACACACACACCCGCGTAACACACACGCGCACACACACAGCCATACAAACCATATTATTATGATGTATTCAGAAATCTAGGAGTTGGGCGTTGACACTACCACACAGTTTGTTAAGCTTCGGTAGTGTCATCGTTTCAATATGTATTTAAGATCCTCCCTGTAAAATGTTCTGAATAAATGATTTTTATTATTATTTTTATTATTATATCTATCTTTCTATCTATCTACCTATGGTTTATCCATTTTGAATGAAGCATGTTAGTAAACAAAGTACGACACAAATAACAAAATCTCACTTGCTTGGCGTCGAGTTTCAGATATACTACAGTAAGCAATTTTTATTGAAGGGAGGATCTAAAATCGACAAGTAATGTAAATTATGTATAAAAGGACGCGCCAACATAGTGAATTTTAGCTTAAGTATGGACGGTTTGTTTACGTTTATGCTCCATTCGAAATGGATACGATATAGTGGCCATGACCGTGATGAGAGCATGTGGAAGAATCTTAGTAGTTGGCCAGCATCCGTAAATAATTCGTCAAACTACCTATGCAACATAAAATAAACTTTATTCTTATTTTAACAATGAAATTTTCGACTCTTCCTTAGACCCCACTATCTTGTTAGACCCCCAATATCGTCTGACGTCATATACCCTATAATCACCGGGGTATTGATACAAATCAATCGGTACCTCATTTGTTGCAATCGAACGAGTAGCTTCAGCGTTACGTGGGATCATAAAATTCGGCTTTAAAGTTACATAAATGAATAAATAATGTTGGACAATTAACACAGCATTATCTAGCGCCAAGCTAAGCGGAGCTTGTGTTATGGTATCTTTAATACAACATACTACATATGTAGATAGATATTTTTTATGATACATAGAAAACATACAGAACACTCTGAACAAATATCTGCAGATGGCATGCACATTTGTCCCGAGGCGGAATCGACCCCAACAGCAACCTCCTGCGTCGCAGGCGCCTTCCACTGCGCCATAGAGGCCGTCATCTATACATACAAACAGACATTGCCAACCTTATAACCCTATCTCGTTAGAAGTCCACTAGCGAAAGAAGCAAGCGAAAGCACACGGACTACTTCGTCGACTGCAGGCGACTGCACAGGATTCTGGTACAGGAGACAGTTGCAAGATGGATTACGAAGAAGAAACATGGCATTTGCTCAGTCGACGTCGACAGAATTGAAAAAAACACGTTTACATACCTACCTGCATTATGTAGAATAGATAATATCGTAATTGCGACAAATGGAAGATTAACAATACACATGGACTAGTTCATCACCATCAAGTGACTTCACTTAATGATATGGTTTTAAGAAATATTAGTGAATAGAGAACAAGATGGAAACGTTTTAACACTCAATCTACTTCTATGAAGGTATGAGAAAAACGTTTTTATTTTATTTTATAATGTCCATTGCTTCTTTTCTAACGCCTATCCTGAAAGATTTAATATCTCGCCAAGATACTATCATGTGGAAAATTATTTCAGCTGAGCAAAGATACAAGCACCTTGCAGTCCTTGTAATGTAACGTTGTACTTATACCCTAAGCGACAAATTAGATTTTGTTACATTGAAAAAGAAAAAGATTACTCGTTTATTTTATTCAGTGGAAAATTGCCTTAACGATAGTTAATTGAATCTTAATCCAAGAAAAGCTCCCGTTGGGAACTTTTAAACTGTCCAAAGTAATTTACCGTTACACTGTTTCTTTCTAAAACTTTTATTTTTACAAAAGAAAAGTTTTTTGGCAATTTTGCGGGGCGTCTAGTCTTAAGACTGTAAATTAAAAGTACTTTGGTGGTTTTTACGGAATGTTTTGGGACACATGAAGTTGCTGGTGTGATATCTAATTAACAGTAAAAAAATCGGCCAAGTGCGTGTCGGACTGGCGCACGAATGGTTTTGTACCATTATTTATAAAACGGCAAAAAGTCATGTCTGTTGTATGGAAACCCCTTAAATATTTATTTTATTAAATTTTTTAGTATTAATTTGTTGTTGAAATTTTTACATAGTATGATATATATATTTCTTTGCCAGACACAGACGTACAGACGGACAGACGGACAGACGGACTGACAGCGGAGTCTTGGCAATAGGTTCCCGTTTTACCTTTTGGTACAGGACCCTAAAATGAAATAAAAATCAAAATGAGTTTAATCCAATAAGAGCCAAACTAAACTTAAAAGTACGCAGTTAAATAGAATAAACAGAGAGTTTCTAAATATGATTTGATTTTTCTAATAGGCAGAAATGTACCTTTGCATCTCCTCGGTACAAAATTATGTCCCCAAACGGGATGGCAACTTTTTGAAACGGATGTCCCCTCTTTTTATAATGAAGAGGATATTTCGAATAGGATAACGTGTTAGTAAACTAAATCACGAAAAACGCCGGTTACAATATTGATTTCCACTAACTAACCAAAAGTTAATTCCGCTCGCTGTAAAAAACAAAACCTCAAATTTAGAAAAATATTTGCAAGAGCTTGCTCAAAAACGAAAAGCCAAACAAAAAAATTCAAACTATTTTTTATTGCAAAAAGGTTTCGATAGTTTAGCCTTTATAGTTTGATTATGATAACATATAAATCGAGCTTGACTCCCTAGTCCTGTTTACTTTAGACTTAGGGTCCGATATAGATAAGAAACTCGATTTTCATATATTTTATGCATGAATTTCTGAAACTTGATATTCTAGACCCTATCTAAAAAAAGTATCTTTTTTGGCAAAATAAACCATTAAGAATTACTTGACATGTGATTTCAAAAACAGAATGAAGTATTTAATCTATATCTGTCAAAAGAAACTTGAAACTCCGGCCAGGTGGGATGACGATCTGCGAAAGACTGCAGGCAGATGCTGGATGCGTCAAGCTGAAGACAGGGCGCTATGGCGCTCATTAGGGGAGGCCTATGTCCAGCAGTGGACTAATATAGGCTGATGATGATGATGAAAAGAAACTTTGTCTATAAATTACGTCATTCTGTTTATAAAAATCAGTGGTACATTATGCTAAAATAGATAGGTACTTCTTTGGATAGGGTATAATGATTTTTTTTAAAGCTTGTGTTCAGTACTCATAGAGAGTATGTTCTTTTCAGGTAAGCGAATCATTGCAGTCTTGCGTTATTCTTACGACCCGAGTCTTTTCAGGACGTGAGTGGGTAGGTGTCTGTTAGACCTTCATGTTACATCTTTGACCACGTCGTCACTTACCATCAGGTGAGATTGGTCAAACGAAGGTTGGTTGGGTGTTATTTGGTTTTTTTATAGACAATAGACTATAGCTATTGTCTTAAAAAAAACAAATAACACCGTACACTCTCTGATTTTTTACAACCACGATTCAGTAGTCTGCCAACGCGTCGTTTTCTTCTTATAGTCACTATTTTCTACTTTTTGTGGTTTTAATTTTTAATGTTTGGCTTTTGTGTTTATGAGAAATAAAAATAAATCACACTATAAAATAGTATAAATGCGAAAGTTTGTATGGATGTTTGGATGGATGGATATCAAACATAGGCTACTTACAGTTCCCGTGGGATAAAATCAACTTTAAACGGTTCCATATGATGAAAGCGAGCGAAGCCGCGGGTGCAGCTAGTCATTTCATATATTTCTAAGTATAAGTACAATAAGTGTTTCTATCTGAGGTTTCCAATTCCAACTATTTCCAAGTCTCTTAATTGAAACATGCTCATAAATTTGTTTTTATTCTATAAAACAACTTGCTAACTTCATTTTACCAACAGATAACTAGTTTTTGAAATATATAAATTTACCTCAAAACTAGGTTGAACAATCCCTGACCGTCACTAATTGATCTTATGTCGTGCCAGAGGGGTAAAAGAGACGTCATAATCACGTCTCGTTAGGTGTGATTGTGTAGTCTCTTTTTTCCATACAATTTGGTATTATTAACTACGCAAATTCCATACAAGGAGACATCACGGTAATATCTAGTTCCTAACGTTAAATACACTCATCCTTCTTATCGAATTTGCTGTTCACGTAGTCCCAGTGAACTAACCTTATATGGGAAAAAATATTTCGACTTTGACTTTGCTTACTTATTAGAGTCTTATTAAAATTAAAAATCCTATCTTCAAAACGATAGCCGAGCTTGGCCAGATTCAACGTCAACTTAGTTTCATTTCTAAACAAGTTGAATTATCCTTGGCCCCATAGCAATCATTTGTCAATATGTTTGTTGATCATTGGCCTCCTGCCAGCGGCATGATTCAGAAGGTAGGCCAGTCCATTTATCATGGTAAACGATGAAGAAAACATCAGTTTCAGGAACTTTTGCCTCGCTTTTGGATGTTGAAGCTTAGGACAGAATCTTTTTAGTTAGGCGTGAGGTTTACTTTATCTGGTAGGTTGAACTTGTTGTAATTTTTAACAATATCTCTCTGTCTACATAAATAGTGTAGTGTCTTTGGTAAAATAAAATATTATTCTACTTAGTCTGTTCAGTTAGATTATCTGAAAATATTTAATTTACCTATTGTTGATCCAACAAAAAACATACAAAAATAAAAAGCGTCAATGATTGGGATTGGGGGGCGACACCATCCATCTAGACTTTGACTTGTCTAAGTGCTTATTTTGTAAGTCTAAAGAAATAAACTATTTGAATCTGACTCTGACTCCTCAAAAGTGTCTTCACGCGGAACTTTAACTGGCTATCTATATCTATATAACTTTTTGTTTAATCGACAAAAGAAAATCTGTGTCCAATATTCTAACTGACAGACTAAACATATTTTTTAGGACACTTGCCTATTGTCCCTCAACGGGATGTATAGGAATCTGAAATTTACTGGAGATGATTACTGATTTACGTCTTTAGTTAGGACAAAAATTTCAGTAAGCGATTGGGTATTGAAAACTCGAATGAGTTTCCGATACTCTATACTACTCAATACTTGCAGTGCACTCCACCGTAGAGTGAAATCAATCGTGGAATCTCTACGGCTGCGTTATCGGTGAAAGGCGGAAGCATTTGCAGGAGTAAATTTTTGATAGTTTTCAGTACTTGAAGGTTTCCTGTCTCTACAGGAGCCCTAACGTCCGATTTTCCTGCTACTGTCAGTCAATTTAACTTAAACTTTTAAAACTCTAGCTGTGTATTGCTGGCTTAGAATTTGCACCACTCCTACTCTTCCCGTGAATGTCGTAAGAGGCGACTAAGGGATATCCACCGAGGGGCGGGCAGCAGCGCCCCCTGCAGAACAATTCTACCACCAAACTGTCCATCCCCACGATTATGGGCATTACCCCCCATGGTATAAACGCCAATGAGGCGCTTATCAGGGGGGAGCCTGCGTCTCTAGCAGTGGACCAATACAGGTTGTTGAGGTTGAGGTTTTAAAATTCGGATGTAGGCGACTATCTATGTCAAAGAAAGTTTAAAGAAGTTAATATAAAACAATGTCCATGGTATTTACTTTGTATTATTCTTTTTCATCTTTTTTTTTATTCTGCTGCATGCATCACGGTTTGTCACAATTCTGCCAATGCCAGTTTTCAATTGCACATACATGAATGAAATAAAATAAAAGAGCTTTTTTATTTCCTTACCAGCTAGTTACATTTAATTTTTATCTTAAATTAACTAAAACTAAAATAAATATTTACATTTCCGGAGCAATTTTTGTCCGGTAAGGACCGCCTTTAGCGGTGAAAGCCTCCTCCAAGCTTTTCCATTTCCTTCTATCCCTTGCTGTCCTAGTCCAGGTACTTCCCGCTGCTACTCTGATGTCATCGCACCACATAAATCAATAGGAATTAAATTTGTTTTATTTCAACTGAAACATTTCAAAATCTGCACATGGCTGTCTGTGGTTTGCCAGTGTCACTTACGTTACGACGCATTTATAGCGGTCCCTCTTATAGGATCAGTTTATCATACTATATCACACTAATATTATAAATGCGAAAGTTTGTATGGATGTATGGATGTATGGATGTTTGTTACCTTTTCACGCCAAAACTACTGAACGGATCGGGCTGAAATTTTGCATACAGGTGATTCTAATCCTGGAATAAAGCAAAGGCTACTTTTTATCTCATAAATCAGTTCCCGTGGGATAAAAATCACCTCTAAACGTTTCCATATGAACAAAGCGTGCAAAGCTGCGGGTTGCAGCTAGTCGTAAATATAGAGCTTTTACATGTAACATAACATCGAGCATTTGCTGTTTTAAATTTACTAGTACTCGTTATGTTACAACCTGATTCTAGAAACTTACGAGCGTTTTGGTGTAACATTTTATCTGGCAATGATTGAATGGTTCGATTAACTGAAAATCGGTATAAATTAATCAATTAAGTGAATAATGAATCACGTATTTTGAAATTTTAAAAAACTAGCCCTAGACAGTGTGCAATAAATTTCAGAAATTTGTAAGTATGATTTTCATGCGGGCAAAGCCGCGGGGCGCAGCTAGTAAGTAAATATTAAGTTACATCGTGGACCGACAGCTCCCCAACCCGCATGCCCAGCGTGGGGATTACGGGATCCCCCCCCCATGGGATAAACGCCAATGAGGCGCTTATCAGGGGGAGCCCTGCGTCCGTCTAGACGAAGTGCGCGGGCCGAGGAAAAAGCAGTAAATTAATATCTTAGGATGTTGTTTTCTCTATGATAGCGTTGTATCATATGAAGGAAAACCAATGACACTCAATAATATTCAGAAACACACCCAGTAAATACAAACCCCAATATATTTCAGGATGGATCGGAAAAACGGTTAATCCGGATCTTCGTTTATGTGATCTGTATGTAGTACTTATTTATAAAATATGATCTGCTTTCGGATTCAATAATTTTAATCTAATAATATTAAAAATAGGTTACAAAGTTAAAAAGTAGGTATGAACATTACCTTTTCCACAAGCTTTTCTGGAATACCCAACAGAATTGAAGTTCAATTCGATTTATATATTCTTTTGAATCACGACTTTCAGTAATATTTTATTTCAAAAATAATTTAACGATAACTGTGTTGGTTCAATGCGCTTCGATTTTCTTTAGAAACTTTTATTCTAAGAAGCTTCACACTTTGTTTCTCAAAGAATTTACAAATTGCAATGAAATGGTTTAAAATAAATGGTTCGCGGGTGAAAAACTTTGAAATATATTTGAATTTAAACATATTCTTAAGCGGAACCTTGTCATAATAAAGTCTAACTGCTCTTGCTGTTTTTATTTATTGGAAATGGAGCTAGTGAGCTCCGAAAATAGTGAAACAGTTACTAGTTACTAATTCATCTGAACCGACCGGGCGGCGTGGTAGTTCGAAATGGTCTGTTCCATTCTGATCGCGTGCGGATTATAAATCTAAGTACCAAGTTACCTAAAATTTTCCAATTATCATCCTACTATTATAAACGCGAAAGTTTGTAAACATGTATGTATGTTTGATGCTTTCACGCAAAAACGATTGAACGGATCGTGCTGAAATTTACATCTTCATCTTCATTCATACAGGTAGTTCTAGGCCTGAAATAACATATAGGCTACTTTTTATCCTGTTTGTCATCTGTGAGCGCGGCCTAAATACATGCTATCTCACCTGTCATTGTAGACATGAAATGCACAATGATCTATGCTGCCGAACAGACTTTAGCACAAGGGTTATCATAGAAAAACTATTCAATGTATCTCTTCAAAATAAATTTATTTTAAACTAAGTCGGTAAACCCTTCATTTTAAAGTGTACTTTCCCCGTGTGTTATATATTTTCGCCCAAGTAAAGCTAAAATTCATGTTGAAATACGAAAGTTTAGTGGCTTGTATTTTTCAAACATATACTTTTTTTACTGTTTTAGTTGTATACAAACTTAGTTTATGACCAGTTCATAAACTATGTTTGTATACATTTATGTATACAATTGATTTCATCCTTAGTTTTGGATGGTCAACATCAAACAGCCTTGTAGTTACCCTTCCACGTTTCTATGAAAAAATGAGCGACTAGTTCCACCTTAAAATCAGTTTCCGTTGGCGTTCGAAGCCGCTAGGCGCAGCTAGTATAATATAATGTTGGTAGATATACGGACTTTTTGTCTAGGGTAAATTATGTTATTAGGTCTACTCAACTCAACCTCAACAGCCTATATTAGTTCCCCCTGATAAGCGCCTCATTGGCGTTTATCCCATGGGGGTAGTGCCCGTAATCCCCGCGCTGGGCATGCGGGTTGGGGAGCTGTCGGTCCACGATGTAACTTAATATTTACTTACTAGCTGCGCCCCGCGGCTTTGCCCGCATGAAAATCATACTTACAAATTTCTGAAAATTTATTGCACACTGTCTAGGGCTAGTTTTTTAAAATTTCAAAATACGTGATTCATTATTCACTTTATTGATTATTTATACCGATTTTCAGTTAATCGAACCATTCAATAAAAAAGAATTTTTAACATCGTCAAAGGTCAATTTTTGAAAATTGGATTTAACTATGTGTGATTTTATTATAGAATTGAAATTATCTTCATATAAATCGGAGTTACGGAGATACGTGGCAACAAACATTTACACAAACGTTCGCATAATTATTATAATTATTTATGTAGGATTTTATCTTTTCATCAGCCAGCAAATTATAATTTTAATTACTGGCATGAGTTATATTTTTGAGTATTTTGTCTGGTTTGTGGTGTTTACCTGGGTCTTTATTACCTCCAAGCATCAAAACGACTAACGTGATTTTGATAAATTTACTTAATTTATCAAAATACTTAAATATTTAAGAAAGTCCTAAGCTACTTTTCATAGGCCTTCGCCGTATCATTTAGCGAAAATAAGTGAAAAATGGCGGAACGAGTCGAATTTCTTAAATTTTCAGTGGTAACAGTTCTATGACGTCATAGTCCTATGGAACAAATGGGAGTTACCGAAATTTTCCATTTGTTCACTAAAAAAACTAAAATATTAGGTAAAGATGAATTGCTTTATTCTGTTATTGTAATTGTCTCCTCAACCTCACCTCAACTGCCTGTATTGGCCCACTGCTGGACGCAGGCCTCCCCCTGATATGCGCGTTAACGTTTATCTCAGGGGGGTAATGCCTATAATCCCCACGCTGGGCATGCGGGTTGGGGATCGCAGTTTGGTGGTAGAATAGTTCCGCAGGAGGCGCTGCTGCCCTCCCCCGTCGGATATTCCTTAGTCGCCCCTTATGTAACCCACCGGAAGAGTTGGAGTGGTGGAAATTCTAAGTCACACAACAGTAATTGTCTATCTGTTATATAAATTAGTTTTTACAAGTTGAAATACCTACAAGGCTTTTGTACGAGTTTATATAGGTCGATTCTCTGTGATAAATCTAGTCTTATGTAGATCAAATACACCGTCTTTGTTCACAATCTGTTGTGTCACAGATGTGACATATTATTCATAGAACTGACTACGTCAGCACTATTCATGTTAGAACCATGTCGCTCTGAAAACATGTTCGACAACCGCGTTCAGTCTGCCCGTAAGCGTGCTAACTTAGTGTGACAGGGTACAAAGTTGATCTTATTGCAGTCGACTGTACGTTTGACGTAACAAAACGTGTGAGGAATACTACGGGTTGTTATTTGTAAAGGAAAACCAGGGAATATTTGTTCTTTGGGGAAACCTTTGGGAAAACTTGAAACTGATGTTTTTGTTTGGGATTCCTTGAGCAATCCATCACGATTTGATAATCATACCCCAGTCTGTTTCAAATATCACAGAAAATGAAAAATATAGCTAGGCCCCGCGATGAATAAGTTTACGTTTTCTTATTTTATCACCCTTCGAGAATACTGTTTTTTTTTGGGATCAAAGTAACCTATGCGTTCATCCAGGATATACGCTATCCTTGTACCAAGTCTTACACAAAATCCCTCCATTATAATATTAGTGAGTAAATTAACCAATAGCATTGTTAAAATTGCGTCATGTGTCTTTTACGTCATGAATTCGACATTCTTTATAATGAGAGACCATCTCTAAAGAATATTTCTATAGAATTATAAATAAATAAAATTTGAATAAATTTATTCAAGAAAACTCGTAATAGACAAAAGTACATTGAATGAATAAATATAGCTAAGTATATACCTGCACTGTACTCTGATTCAAAAACCTGGATATTTTAAGTATACAAAGAAGTTACATAACCTCCAATATTGTTGGAAAACATCTAACGACATTTGGTATCGTCGTAGGTTTGCATAGAAGCTCGAAACAATAGTTTGATTTGAAAGCTTTGATTCATCATATTATGGACCTCTCTTTTCCCGTTTTAATTCTAATTTAAACATTTCTCGCTGCCGCCAACCTCAACCAACAATCTGTTTTCGTCCACTACTGGACGCAGGCCTCCCCTGATAAGCGCCTTATTGGTTTTTCTCTCATAGGATGCCACAATACCCACCCTGGGCATGCATGCGGGTTAGAGCTATACCTAAATCACAGAATAACTATAGCGAAAGTAAGTAAGTTTACATTAAGGAAGACGTGTATATAACCAGGTTTTTCATCCCAATGCTGACCTAATAACTCCAAACTAAAACTTTAGTCTCTGTGAAAGAGATCGGTACTTAAAAACATTCTCTTAAGCCAACTTATATTCAGTTGTGAGCAAAACTAGTTGAAGGAAATAGTGACCATAAATAGATTTACAGTAAAACTTATTTTCTCTTTCTTATATTTTGTTCAATGAGGCAATTTTATAAAAAAAAACCTAGACTGAAAGGAGGATGCTATGACATGCTATGGCATCCAAAAGTTGCCTGGAAGAGATCGCTGTTAGCGATAAGGCCCCTGATTATGCCACTCTAGATATAGTTAGCAGTAATTTCTTTGTTCTTCTTGTGTATTGATGGTGCAATAAATATTATAATCTATCTATCTATGACTTTGGGTGTATCAATGATCCACCAGTTGAAGGTAAAAAGGGTATTTTTTTTGTAAAATACCATGAAAGACACTGAAACAATCGTTATAAGTGCATGCTTGTATTAAGCATACCGTTAGTTATCACACAGATACTGGTCCCATGCCTCGGAAAGCACGTAAAGCTGTACGTACGTCCTATCACTAGAAAGTCGTTAAGTGATAAAACCAAATTTGTGGGTATGAGCCAAAACGTGGGAAATGATGTCCCTGGAAATTGGGAAGACATACAGATTTCTTTGTTAAACCAAATTGTTCATCAACATTTAAGCTATTTTTTTCCTAATTATTTTATTTCAGAAGTTGAAAGTTTATTTTTTAATTTAAGATTTTGTGTTTAAGTTGTGCTTACCAGCTTTCAAATGTGACAATATAAAATGCAAAAAAACGGCTTGCTGAAACGCAACCGTATTTAAGAGTTGTAAAAAACTGTAACTGCGATAATATTTTATAATGAGTAACAGTTACATACATATTCAAAGCTAAATAACGGCTAAGTTACTTAGCCGTGTTCTTGAGTAGTAAGTGAATTGAAATGTAACTAACCTCAACTCTGAGAATG
This sequence comes from Eupithecia tripunctaria, assembly GCA_955876795.1. Taxonomy (NCBI): domain Eukaryota; kingdom Metazoa; phylum Arthropoda; class Insecta; order Lepidoptera; family Geometridae; genus Eupithecia; species Eupithecia tripunctaria. Next base: position 5,841,809 of record OY041622.1, read on the forward strand.
GCGTTATTAGGCTTTAGTTGTTTTTCATGTTGTTTTGAGATACTAAAATTAAAGTGTTTTCTAAACAAAAACATAGTAGTTGGATAAGCAATCCATGCTAGCTGTTTTTTAGTGCTGCAATTACTGATCTGAAGTATATTGATATAATTACAAATAAGCAGTCTAGTCTAAATTTTCTTAAAATGAGTAAGCTTATTATAGAAGGAAATAGGGGTCAATTAAAATAATATAATTTACCGATTTCATTGAAATTGCCTTTTTACAGTTTACATAATTATTTAATCAATGTATAAAGAGAAAAGTACAACTATTCTAAAATAATGTAATCATAAATTAAATGTATGATGTATTTATTATGAAAGAGATCTGTTATTAATCTTACCACAAAAAATCTACCTAATTACTTATACATAACTAGCTGTGCCCCGCGGCTTCCCACGCGTTGTTCCTATGGAAATGTTGAAAAGGAGATTTATACCACGGGAACTGATTTATGGGATAAAAAGTAGCCTATGTTTGATTCCAGAATTATAATTACCTGTATGCAAAATTTCAAGGCGTGAACGGGTAACAAACTTTTTAATATTCTAAATATGAGTGTGATTAGTTTACAACAGTATACAATAACCTTTATTAACCATTATTATCTATGAAACAATATTATTATCAATTATAATATTATTCGTTTTATAACAATTAAACATGCACTACGATTACGGCACAGGCAGTTATAAAAACAGTCTCAATAATTATTATTTTAATGTTTCATTCTAACAACAGTCTTAAAACTTGAATTGTTTTATCAGACTAGATTCAATCTACTCTTTCATTTTTAGTTACATTCAGGAATCTCATACCAGAAATGCTTTTTATATCGCTTAGGTATATCTTTTAACGCATTGATAATTGCAAATTTTATTGGCTTCTCTATAACTTTTGGTGACCTTTAAATTCAGGTTTCAAAACATCTTTATAATCACTATTACCTACTCGTACTTCGGTTATAGAGAGCAAGCATATCGTGGTTATTTCTTTGGAAACAGACTTGTATTATGTCTTTCAGGTCTTTCACACGTTACAGCCGGTTTCTCGATCGCTCATCAAATCCCAAATCAGTTGACAAGGTATAACTTGTCACTCAAATCAACAACAACGTTAAACAAAAAAGCAAAATCTCATATTAGTTGTACAAAGTACCTACGTAATCAACATTCTCTTTGTGGTCGGTACTTCATGCCTGAAGATCGTGATTACTCTCTCGTCTCTATTGTGCTGGAGTGGACGGCCTGTCTCCAGCTTATTCGATTTGTGGCCATTTTCACCACGTTGTAAAACTTGCGACCTCCTTGAGCTGATCTGTCCATCTGGTTGGAGATCTACCGCGAGATCGCTTGCCCTCCACGTTGCCAATAATGACCAGCTTTTCGAGGTTCTTGTCGCCGCGCCTTGCAATATGACCGAACTAGGAGAGAATACGGCGGTGACAAATCGTGGATAGCCTGTCCTTCATTTCCAGTTGCGTAAGGATCGATACGTTGGTGCGTTTCGCCGTCCAAGGAATCCGTAACATTCGCCTCCAGCACCACATCTCAAACGCATCAATTTTTTTCCTCTCTCTAGATAAGATGGTCCATGTCTCTACTCCGTATAAGAATATAGAGAAGATCAGAGCACGAACTAAGCGCATCTTTGTCTTGCACGCGATACTTTGGTTCTTCCAGATGCCATTCAACCGAGTCATTGCCTCCCTTCCCATAGCTATGCGCCGCTTGATCTTTGGCACGCAGCTGCCATTATTGCAGATGTAAGAGCCAAGGTAAATGAAGTTTTCTACCACTTTGATGCCGCGGCAGCTATTCGGGGCCTGAGAGGACCAGAGGAAAAACTTTTGGAGCCATTGTTTTTATGGGTGGATATAAAAACAATGGCTCCAAAAGTTTTTCCTCTGGTCCTCTCAGGCCCCGAATAGCTGCCGCGGCATATCGCTATATCGCATATCGCTTAGTTAACAGAAGCGACACACTCGGTGAAATCTTGAAAGTCGTACAGTTTGCCTTTCCTTTCCATGGCCAGCTTAACCCGATGATAAAATCAATCGTAGCTCATGAAGCGACCAGGCTCAAAAAACTGAAAAGTTATGGTTTCGGTTGCTATCAAGTCACTGTTAATCAAATAATATAATCATTAAAGAAAGCAATAGCCCGTTCTTATATTGGCCACAACAGTTATCCATCCAAATAGTTATATTCTTTACCTCGCGGAATTAAATAATGAAAATGATAATAACCACACAAGGATTTTTTTCCTGTGCCGCGAGGATCAGGAAGTACGAATACTTTGCTATCAGAACACTCAGAAGAAATATTTCTGTTTCTGCAAATATTTCTACCGCCGCCGGGTCGCGGGAATCGAACTTGAGACTTTGTTTCTCAGCTAGTTATTCGTTTATTGAGTCACTGAGGTAGTCTAATAATAGGGAATTAGTTTTAACTTGTTTTATTATTTTTTAACAGTGTGATAAAAACCTCGCTTTGAACTAATTTCTGGAGGAATTCGCACTAATCATATGCGTGTCCTGCCTGCGCGACGTCCTAGCGACGAGTTAGGTTGTATTGTTCTGTGGCGACGAGTGTGCAGGAGTAAGGGGCTTGCGAAAAGCTTCGCAGTTAACCTTTTCCTAGCGTTGCATTGTCATTATACTGTTTTTTAGTTTTGCTTTTATTCACGTGAATAAAATAGTTTCACAGCTAAAAAAAGGTCACTGTCTTTTAGTACTGTAAATGTGTCAATCTTACATTGGTTTTCCAATGACGAGCCAGCTAAGTATATCTAGCGCTTTTATAGTGTAGGAATTGTTAGAAAACTGTTTTTTAGACATCGTAATTACAAGTGTGGCATGCTGTACTAAAATATACTAAAACACATGTAAAGTCCGCTAACGGTTTATTTTTACTGTCATTACAAGTAACCGTTTTATAACCTGGCATAAAACGGAAAAATGTAGGCTTAAATACTTTGCTAAGCTGGTTTAATCGTGTTTTAGTGTTGTAAAGTCAAGTAACCGTATTTTAGTTTTGAAAAACCCCAAAAATGATGTAGATAGTGGTGTAGCTGGTCTCTGTATCTCAGCACTGACAAGAGATAGAATTTTTTTAACCAGATTGGAAGATAGAGCAAAAGCTGCTTTTTAGTGTGGTACACAAAAGTCGAATTTGACGAAATGTCACTTAACGGCCTTTTAGTGATCGGACGGCAGTGTAGGTCCTGGGCCTAACCTCTCCCCGGTCGTGCTGGTTTGCCGTCCCATCGGATTATGAGAGTGAGGGAAAAGAGAGTGCATTTGTGTTTGCGCGCACACTTGTGCACTATAATATGTCCTGCGCACCTGGCTAGTCTTCGTTGAGACTGGCCGCCATGGCCGAAATTCGGGTAGGAGGGCATTATTACTCGTAACATCATCACGTCATCAAAATCAGGTTTTAGAATTTTGGTGACATGCATCAAACTTGTTAGATTAGTTAGGGAGATGATGTTCAGCTAATTTTGGATTACATAAGCTGTTGATCGAATTCTGAAACGGACGTTAAATTACAGTTTGCAGAACAACAAAGAAACTTTTACTGTTAACAGAATTTTTTACATGTGAGAAGATTTACAGTGGGAAAATAAGAATAATTAGTTTAAAAACTTTGCACTAGCTTCATGAAATTAATTAGCCCGTAAAATTTTAAAAATTAGCTTTCAACATTCTTGCTTCTATCCCGAGGTTTCGCAGGAGTTATTGTTGTAATTTTTTAAAGGGCAACATGATACTGCAGCGTTAAGGCCCATACAGCAGCGAAGGTGGCGCCCCCAATTAGTTTATCTTATTATTACGTTAAACGCAGGTATTTTTAAAAATCCTATGTTCAGTTTGTGGTATCTATTATAAGCTATTTATTAATACCTCTGTAATAGTATCGTTTTGTAAAGCTTAGGAAGAGATACGAAGTTGCGCTTTTTGGCCACCAAACTCTAATTTCGCATCTCCTCTTAAACTTTATGAGATAAAATTATGAAAGAGGTATTAAAAAATAGCTTATAATAGATACCAAAAACTGAACGTAGGATTTTAAAAAATTCCTATGATAAACATAAAAATATGATAAAATAGGTATCGCTGTCAGATTGGCTCGGGTATGCGCCTTAATTATGTTGTCTGATCTAAATTAGCAAAAAAGATGTTGTTACTTTAAAAATAGGAGTTGTTTTTTTATGGTTTTATATCAGGACGTCAAAGGAATTTATCACTTTGAACCGAAGCGACACAGTCAAATTAAAAATATAGGGGAAAGGGTCGGGTTTTTTCAGTTTTCTAAATCTGGAATTAATTTTTTTGAAGAGATAAAGATAAAGTTAGCAACCAAATACTTCGAAGACGAACTAAAATAGAAGACGTCACCCTCAAAGTAAAGAAACTGAAATGGAGCTGGACTGGACATACTGCAAGAGGAATAAACAAATGGAGCAGAACGTTGATGGCGCAAACGCTAATCCATCAACAATAAAAAAAATTGGATTGGTTTCCAACATATAACAAAAGAAAACAAGGGCGACAGTTTAAAAGATGGTACGACCTAACGATGGATTTTTAAAACATGCTACGTTTAAAATAAGATAAATAAGATACGTAATAATAAGATAAAATAGTTGGGGGCGCCACTTTCACTGGTGTATGGGCCTTAAGAGGTATTTATCCATATTTATATACCCGACAGTTTCAAAAGTTGAATATTCCAAGTAGTGGGAGTTTAAATAAATTGAAATGCAACCACTATAGAACAGAAGTTATGAAAAATACTCGGATATCGACATTGTTATAAAGTCGGAAGTCGCATAACATTGACGGAGGGGAATTGAACGCAAACATTTGCACACCCTAACTGGGTAAGGGCTGTGACACACATGTTTGCCTACAACAGTGCTGTTTTAACCTCAAAGGTGTGTGTATAAATAACCTTCTTCCTAAATTCAGTAAAATCAAGCCAAAGGCTAATAGTATGTTGTCAGACTAACCCATGTAAGAATACCTTTCTCATCCGTAGGTAATCACAATTATCCCAGAATCCAAATTACACTAATATTATAAATGCGAAAGTTTGTACGGATGTTTGTTACTTCTTCACGCCAAAACGAATGGACGGATCTGGTTGAAATTTTGCACACAGGTAATTCTAATCCTGGAATCAAACATAGGCTCCTTTTATTTCATAAATCAGTTCCCGTGGGACGAAAATCACCTTTTCACGTTTCCATGGGAACAACGATGTGAAATTACTATAAACTACTTAACTATTAATATTATAATAATACTATATAATACTACAAACCATTTTGAAATTACTTTATTGCTCACGGAGCACACAGGAAATATATAAGAGAACTATGTAAAATAACGGAATCTTGACCGTCCTATCAAAACCTCAATTCCCAACTCTCGGTCCATCCGTCTTCTCCCTCTCCAAATTCTGCGAATTTTGAATTCGTTTATTTTTCACACGGCTTCCAATAATTTAGTGTCGCTAAAACCCCCATCGATATATTGCCATTGATAAGCTTCTAGAATCTTCTATCAGTTTTTACAGATATTGAAATATTCGAATTTAAGTAAAATGTTTCTCACCAAATCAGCGATAGATCGATAACTCACCCATGACAATTGCGGTTGTGCTACCTCACTAAGACGAATTCTTCGAATATTATGTCTTCCAAGCGAGGTCTACCATAACGAGGTTAAATCGATACATAAACAGGTTTTAAGTCGGTAATGTTACCATCTATATTAGAATCCGCCAAATGTTTCATTATTTGCAAATAAACGAAACCAGGTCAAATCTTACTCGTTATATCATGACGCCATTTGTTTAAAAAATAGTTGAATTAGGCCCAATACCTTGCCGTCGGTAACATGCCATCCATGTATAGAAGCCATTATTCAACAATGCAATTGAGTAATTAGTCGTGTAGTCCCTCCCTTAAATAAAAAAACAATAAAAAAACATGGAACGTACCTACTTGATACTTAAATAAATTTTAGAATTTGGGGCTGATTTGTGCACATAAATAGTTCGACCAAAGCCATCATTGGTGTTGATAAGAAAAATCGATTTCTACATTCGTTAAAATGTGGCATGGATTAAAATTGGACAGAAATAGGTCGAAAATTACAATATAATTTTCGACTTTTCATAAAAGTCGTCTTTTTTAACTAACATTACATATTTTATGACACTGAGTTTATGTCTGCCTGAGACGCGAAATGTACCAGGTTCCATACCCGCCACGGACATATACATATATAAATGATAAGTAAATAATAGGGTCTGGGTGTTCCTTGTACTAACATAATAAAAATTAAGTTTTCTCTACTTATGGTATAATACAATGATGCTACATGAAACGCTGTCAAGTGCCGGGTAGAATTTGCACCACTCTAACTCTCGCTGGTGTCGTAAGAGACAGGCTAACAAAGCACTCATCAGAGGGAAGCCTGTGTCCAGCAGTGGACTAGTATATCACTATAAACTAGATGAGGGCCAGAGTTAGAAAAAATTCGAAGGAGCTGGGGTAGGCCTAGGCCAAAAAATGCGACTTCTATTTTTTATAAATGTTTGTACATAGTTACATTGCATAATCTTTGTTTAACTTATATATTACATAAAAAGAAGGTAATGGCTATTTTTATATTATTTTATTTACTGGTCAATGATGCCGCATTTAAATATTTACCATTATTTTTGGTACCCAAGGGGAAAAATGGGACCCTATTACTAGGACTTCTCTCTCCGTCTATCACTAGACGCTATATCTCATGAATCGTAATATTAAGATTAGACAGATGTTATTTTCACAGATGATGTATCTATTGCCGCTATAACAGTGAATAAAAACAAAATTCAATGTTTTTTTTGCTGTTTTTATACAGATAGTGGTACGGAACCCTTCGTGCGCGAGTCTGACTAACACTTTGAAGGTTTGATAATTGTTTCTAGACTCAACAAAATAACAAAACAAACTTGAGACTTGAAAAAAATAAACAATCAAGGTACGTAACCTTGAAAACCTTATTGAAGAGAAACTTTAAGACATTTGTTAAAAAACCTCTCAGACCTGTTAAAAATTGGTACATCAATAAACATGCCTGAGTTTTCTCTAAAACTCCATTTCGTGACAATGAAAAGTAATTTCAAAGACTTTGGGACTTAATAATGGCTTTGTTCGCAATAAGGTTCTGATAAGAGGTCCTATCACGAATACGCGATGGTATCGTTTCGTTTTTGATGACAATTGCAGGGTGTCTCATTGTGTATGCACAAGAGACACATGCGCTAAGGAGATTTTGTGTGATGAAATTTACAGTCGGTTTCTGGTTTTCGGAAGCCAATACATAAAAAAACCTATGAGTACGTCATAATCAATCAAATCCTCATCAATTGATTTGTCTCAATGAGGTTGCTGCATTCATGGTGAACTGTGGTACTATACTGATTACTGAAAAACTTTTCGAAAAACGAAAGGAATAAAATAAACAAATTCACACATTTTCTATAAAAAAAAACTACGAGTGCGTTTTTAACTAAAGTTCGGACGATTATTTAAGTTATTAATTATGACCCTTATGATGACGACATCAATCCGAAGTATGCGAAAAACAAATGAGAGTCGCGGCAACTTTGGTTGCGCCACAAATTACTGGGTCTCTGAGTTTGCAACGATCACGTGGTTTAGTTATGATATAACGTTACTAAATGTGTTTCGCATAATTTGATAATGGCATTTGTAAACAGCTGTATTATGGTGGAAGTTTTGCTACAGTGTTTTCATCATTGTTATAATTGTGTTCATAATGTTAGGAAGTAATTAATACTGCAAAGAAATAGCTGCAAAGGTTTAGTATGGTACAAATGTTATAATGAGTAGCGCCCTTGCAGAACAATTTTACCACCGAACTGCGAGTTGGCCCGCATGCCCAGCGTGGGGATTATGGGTACTATCCTCATTCGATAAAAACCAATAAGGCGTTTATTAGGGGGAGGTCTGCGTCCAGCTGTGGACCTATGCTGTTGAGATGTTGGACCAGCTCTGTCCGCGCCGCACCATGTGGCTGTATGTTCTCTAAGAGTGATGTGCCGACATGTCTTTATCCGGTATGTAAATATGTAGTAAAACAAATAATTAGCAAGCTAAAGTGGCAGTGAGCCGGCCATATCACACGAAGAATCAAAAACCCATGGGGTGAAGACACATTCTTGAGTGGAAATCTAGAGCACTAAGTACATGCGTGGCAAGCATGGCAGTAGGTATCAGCCAGTAATAGTACATTACCATACCATTTACCCAGGGATGAAAGTAACCTATTTAGCCCAGAGACGGGGTTTGGCGCCCAAGCGTAGCGAGGGCACTAATAGCTCAATTGACTAAATGTTACTTTCACCCGAGGTAAACACTGCGCTTTTCATTACGAATACAAGAAAAGTAAAAATAAAATTATGAATGAGGTATGATATTTTACTTCTAAGTTACTTCTATTTAACATCACGCTGTAATTGACTGGCTGTATGAATTGCGTCAAACGAGACGCATAAGCTATCTCAGAAGAAGTTGAAGTTGGCTGTATAGAAACTTCGAATGCATGGTTCCATAGAAATGTGAGGTGACAGCGTCACTATTTGACATTGGTTTTCGTCAAAATATTACTTTCATCCCGCTTGCTTCCCAGACAACTTCCGACCTACCTTCCAAATTTGAGTAATGAAAAATTTGATTCATTATAATTTGTGATTCTGGAACCCAAACACCAAATGTCATCTAATAATAGTAAACACGTAATCCAAGATACAGTTCGAAAAATTCATTGCCTTGAATATGGCGGTAGCTTACACAGATTCTGATATAAGTAAAGGTTTCAAAATACTAAATCACATATTGCACACTCTTAAATAGTTACTTATATGCGTGGTAACAAACGTTCACACAAATTTTCGCATTTATAATATTAGTGGGATTTTTTTTTTTTTTTTTTATTATCTTTATTAATTGTAATGGAGTTTAGTCACACAGTGACTATGCCACTCCCGTTAGAGATCAATTCTTTATAGTATAACATGGCAAAACACACAAACTTAACAAAATAGAAAAAACATTATCGTTTGCCACATGACAATGTGACAAACGATAATAATAACAATAATAATAACACACTGTGCGGCTTATAAACCTAGTTATAACCTACCTAAGTCTCCGTCATCGTAACCGATGAGGATTTTATATACCTACCTACATACTCGTAAATAGAGCTTGACTAGCATTTTGGCTTCCTCGGAGTACGGGGAAGATAAAATGCTATTACAAATACCTACGCTAAAATCATACAAACATTTAAACTCCTGTCGTTGTGCCTCGTTGCGGACACACTCCGTCAAAATATGATGCACATCTTCTATCATGTTACACTCCGGACAATTTGGAGAATCAGAAATTTTCATCAAAAACTTGAACTTATTCGACGGAATGTGTCCGGAGCGTAGCCTCATAATTGTTACAATATTTTTCCTCGTCATTATATCTTCGTCAAACCACGGGCTTCGGGGAGGCCGACTTTGAATAGATTTGTACCATATACCCTTTGTAAGTGAGCGTTCATCGAAGTATTCATGCCACAACTGCCTGCATAGTAATCGAACACTAGCCAACAACTCGCTATGAATAGGTAAGCACGTATATGTGATACCATCGCTTATCGCCTGTCTAGCGGCGCAATCAGCCTCCTCGTTGCCCGTTATACCTACATGAGATGGTACCCACTGTATAATCACCTCTTTATCTGTATTGTGAAGCTGACTGATAGTTCTAAGGATATTGTAGGCTATCGGAAGACCTCGACTACTCGAGGTTAGCCGAGCCAAATGTGAAAGCGCGCTCTTGGAATCCGATAATATAATAACCTTATTGCAATCCAATGATGCAGCATACGACAATGCCTCCGAAATGGCTATTAATTCACAATGCATTATTGAGATATCCGCATTTATATGAAATCTAGCGGAGACATCTAACTGTGGATCGACAAAGGCCGATCCACATCCCGAATCATCCTTCGAACCATCAGTATACAGCTGGTAGTGTGAACTATAACTCTCATGCAGGTACTCACAGCATAAATTATGTAAATTAGCAATACCTACTTGCTTCTTTGACCGTGTCAACCCACTTATTGACGTTTTAATATTCCTAGATAAATCAAAACTGCTTATCCAAATATCTAAAGAGTATAACAGCATTTTAGCTTCGGAATGTATAGGTACGTTACAATATCTCCTGTGCGTTTCGATTAACAGTGGTATTTTTTTTCTATTCCAATAATCACCGCGGCATTGTTGGTCTAATTCACACAAAACATTGATAGTCGCATTATTAATTAATGAACTTGACCTGAGCCAAAATTTTGCTGCCAAATATGTTCTTCGAATAAACAATGGTTGGAGACATAACTCACTTTCCATCACATGGATGGGTGTAGTTCTGATAAAACCACCGACAACTCTCATCGCCTGATTTTGTACTTTATCCAGCCTGTATAAGCGAGTTTTTGCACTGGTACTATATAAAAAACAACCGTAATCTAACCTGCTTCTAATAATCGAAATGTAAAGCCGTCTTAAATGTTTTGGATGTATACCCCATTTAGACCCTGAAAGAACTTTAAATATATTTAAAAACTTACTAATCTTCTCTATTGTTTCTTTTATATGTTTCCCCCATGTTAAACTCCTATCCAGGTACATACCTAAATATTTAATACTATGAACTTGTTGGATGCGAGCGTTATTAATGAATACGTCTATATTAAATCTATCTAAATTCCTAGTGTACGGTCTAGTAAATACACAAACTTTTGTTTTACTTTGGGAGATGCCTAACCCTAACTGAGAAATACCGTTATTGAAAGTGTGTAAACAATTCTGAATTAGAGGTACTGCTTCCGACAAATTTGGGCGGCTGACATAAAGTACAAAATCATCAGCATATTGTGATATGGACACCTGTTCCTGGTTTTTACAAATGCCTAAAGTTATCGCGTTGAATAGGAGTGGAGATATAGGGTCCCCCTGTGCAATACCTGTTCCTGTAGTCCTGCTTAATCGGCCATCGTGTAGTTCTATAAACAATCTTCTCAAGTGTAAAAATTGCCAGAGGTAATTGCACAGTGATTTACCCACTCCAAGACTATCCAACCCATGCAAAAGACTTAAAATATTGACGTTATTATAAGCGTTATCAATATCAACAAAGCAGCCAACCGTCGCTATTCCCTTACTAAATCCCGACTGGATTCGTGAAACCAACCTTGTCAAGTTGTCCATGCAAGACCTTGATCTTCTGAAGCCTACTGTTTCATCTGAGAAATGATCATTTCGCTCTAAGTACCACTCGAGCCTGCGAGTAATAATTGTATGCAGAATCTTGCATATACAAGATAACAAGGCTATTGGTCTGAAAGACGTCAGGACGGGACTATTACCAGCATTCGGTTTCGGTACAGGAACAATTTTTACCTCTCTCCATTGTTGCGGAACAAAGCTACTGAAGATAAATCTGTTATATAAAGACACTAGTACATATTTACCCTCATCTGGAAGATTCTTTAACATTGTGTATGATATATCATCAGAGCCTGGTGCAGTATCAGTATCCTTAATAGTGTTGGCAAGTTCCTGTACCGTAACCGGTGCTGATAAGAGAAGGTTCTCACTAGTAAACGTCGGAGCAGAAGGACTCACATAATCAGGAGCTAGATTACCTAGCAATGATTCAGCTGCTTCGCGTGTAATATCTGCCTTAGATGATTTATTACCTTTGAGCCATCTCATTTTAGTCCACATATCTCTTGCGGACGTCACACTATCAATGCCATCACAAAAGCCCTGCCACGATTTACACTTATTAGTGGGATTATGATCCGCCTTTAAGAATCCAGTGGTATTCACGCAGAGTTTTATTCTCTTTATTCCTTAGAAACGGAGTTAAGGTTCCCCTTGTAAATTGACATGTTATTTTATGCATTAGAGTCAGAGTCAGAGTCAAAGTCAGTCAGTCGTTTATTTCTTTAGACTTACAAAATAAGCACTTAGACAAGTCAATTTTTTACTATATAAACAGCTTGATAAATAGTTATTACTATCAAATAAGAAATAAGGTGCAATTGACTCTAATTCACTCCAATTTTTTGTCCACTAGCGGAAGAAGTGAAAAAGAAAATCATCAAAGGTATTTGTTTTATATATTAAAGCACCGCATAAACTCTGTTACAGTAAAAAGTAAAATAAACAAACTAATAATACTTCATGAACGCTTAGGAAAATATAAATGGGGAGAAGATTAAAAATCTGTTAATTATAAGGAGACATGGAAAAAAAAATTAGGAACTTTTTATCTGAATACGTTTAACTTTTATAATAATTAATATTTTAGAGCCGACTCTTTACAATGAGTGAAATAAGCAAATAAAATATAATTTACAGATGAAGTTTAGCTAATTGCACACTGTTGCTAACAATCTGAAGGCAGCTTAAATCTATAGATTGTTTCTTATACGAAACGAATATGTAAAATTTCAAAGTTGTAGGTAGATAAGTTTTGAAGAAATGTTTCAATTACTAAGATAAAAAAGTTCAGTAAAAATAAGTAGGTACCTACGCTTAGTGGCTTCGCGAGTATTTTAGTGCGTAACTATAATAAAATTATAAATATCCTAAAATAAGCCGGCCCAAAATATACATCACTTACAAGCTTTAAAATAAGCAATGTTAAAAATACCATCGTAAATACTCAATCGAAATGAATTTCAACAGTTCACAAAGTTCCCATCCGTAACAATTTGCTCCCATAAGTTACAATTGCATTCGCTCCATCATTTTCAAACGTTGAATTATCAACAGGAGTTGGGAAAATACGAGTTTCACGCTATTGCCGGGCTTGATTTAACTGTTGGTAGAGTTGAGTTAGCACTGCGTTTGAAATAAAACTAGCCAAGTGTGTTTTGTGTAGAATTCGTTGTGTTGCAGTTGAAACGGATGTTAATGTGGAATTTATTCAGGAACACGCCTTTTTAGCTACGACTTTTGTAGACTTTGGAATAAATCGTATAGTATCATATTTCATTATGATTGTTTATGGCGTACCTTGCGTTCTATTAAGATCGTTGTAAGGCGATAAAAACGTAGAGGTATTAAAAACCAGAGATGCACGAAAAATAGAAGAAAAATAACCGTTATGAATTCAGTCGCATCACTTATCTTGTAGGTAAGTGATTGCGTCGTGTGCCAAATAATAAATAACAAAAGAAACAAAGTCTTATAGTTTCCTAATTAAAAACTGGGAGAAGTATTTTTGTCATCGCGAAATCGCATTGCCGGACGCTTGCCAATTAGGTCAGACCCATCCTTTATAATAAAAAATACTACAAGACGACTATGAGTGACTTTTTGACCACTTTAGAAAATAACCGGGTAGGCAAGGGTACAATCTTTTAGCTCCCCCCCCCCCCCGTAGTCAAATTTGGTAGCTAGAGCTTTACAAAATGGGAAAGGTTCTTTCCTGTCTTGTTGCTACTAAATGGGAACGATTTTCCCAGCTTGTAGACGGATTTGGTAGCTAGCTTCTAAGTGGGAAATGTGACTTTCCATCTCGTAGCCAACTATTCTCTAAAAACATAAATATTTCGAAGTTTACGTCTTTGAATTGAGAGTAGGTAGGTATACGGGTAGGTAGGTGTCGGCCTTGAACCACCCCAACCACGCTACTTCTCCGACCATACTCATTGCACTCCATTTCTACTAGATTAAAATTACAAAATGTTCCGACAACGCTTAGCTTTTCTATTGTTTGGTTCTAGTCTCTATAACGCTAGTGAAGTGTACTCACGAGCAGGAGCCTTCATTCTTTAAATCAATTTAATTATGTACTAAAACACTACAGTCTGCAACTACATACATACATGCTTACAAACTTTCGTGTTTATAATATTATAGTAGGATGACAAATGGTAGTCGCAAAATGGACATATTTGGGTATTCTACGTGGCGATTCTAGAACGATACGAATCTCTTTTTCTAATAACTGCGATAAAACGAAAAATAATAAAAAAAACATGTGAAAAACATGTTACGGCAGAATAAATAAACACATATCGCCACCGGATCGTTAAATAGTCTGTTTGTAAAACAGCTGCGACACAATACATATATTTATTCATTAATCTATTAAACAAAAAAGTATGAAGATCTAGCCAGTGACGAAAAAGCGCAAAGGCCAGAAAGCTCCACGTGACGTCACATCTTGCGACATTTTTAGCAAGGTGTGATGTCACTAGCTTCAAATCTTAAAACGCTTTAATTTTGTCGTATTTTGTTTGAGGAAAGAAAAAATATTTATTTATTATTTATAAAAAGTATAAAGACTCACGCACACGGCGGAGCCCTGAATGCTATAAATTTCAATAACAACTGATAATAACGAGCATTCTTTTCATTGATCGGTCTAAGATGGTCCTCGTTGTTTGCTAACCGCCATCATAGCTCCCAATCCGGAAAGACCACTCGACAGTTGTCAATATTGAACGTCGTATCCGTTTCATAAAGATTGTCTGTTACATTCAGAACCTCTTCAGAACCGTTGATTTGGACGAACAGAACCATAAACACCCAAATATTGCAAAGGCTTACTGCAAAGAGGTTAATCAGCCTTAGAATTGTCTATCATACAACCCCTGTAGGCTACCTAGAATACAGGCCTCGTCTACACGGCCAATGCCTGACAATGCGTCAGTCCACGGACGCCATAGGGTAACTAATACAGCTTTTGGCCACCACGCCAGCAGACGTATCAGAACCGACACAGTTGGCCGACCTTACGATACTTAGATTACATCCGGTTGATCCAAAATAATTTCCCCTTGCCCTTCGACAGGCGCAAGGTCGATTCGAGACGGTGGTTTCTCTTCCATCTTGAGTCTCACATATGAGTAATCTGGATTCGCTTGAAGCAGCTCCACTTCTTCCACCACAGGCTGATACTTATTAGAACGGTCAAAACAGCGCATGAGGACTTGCCCCGAATTGGTTAGCCATGTTGGAATACTGTGACCATTCATTGATCTTTGCGGATGTGTGAACAGGCTCATGTGGCGTGCAGTTAGTAGCTGTGCATAAGAGCGATGTAATCTAGTGGAGAGCCACATTAAGTACATGCTCCCAATTTTCTATAGGCATGTTGAGCGAACGCAGAGAGAGCTGTACTGTTTTCCATAGCGTGGAATTCAATTTCTCGACTTGGCCGTTGCCTTGAGGATTGTAGGCCGTAGTTCTACTAGTCGCAATGCCACGTGAATGTAGAAACTAATATCATATCTGTATGGTGCCAGTACCAGCCGCCATCTCTGGATCTTCTCATTTTTAATTTTACTTGTATGTTTTGCAACAAACATGAAGGAAACAAATCGTTGGTCCGTGATGAGTTTGAACGGTCTAGCGATAAGAACATGGCGCCATTTCTTCAGAGCTTCAACGATGTCATAGGCTTTTTTCTCTACCGCTGAGTGATTTCGCTCGCTCTGATTGAGGGTCCTTGAGTGAAAGGAGATGGGCCTCGAATTCTGTGATAATGTAGCGGCGATGGAATGCCCGGAAGCGTCAGTCTCGACACTAAAAGGTTACCTTTTAGTGTTGTCGTCTATGGCGTGACTTTGCTATAACAGATTTCAGGTCCTCGAAACATTTTACTGCGTCTGAGCTTAAGGGGAAACTTTTGGTATGCACCATAGGATAGATTCTCTATGAAAAACTAGGAAACCACTACAAATAGTGTGCGAACATACCGAGAGTCCTTCGAAGAGAAACTACATCATTGGGTGGGGGCATATTTAGAAGCGGTTTCAGTCGCACAC
Organism: Eupithecia tripunctaria; assembly: GCA_955876795.1. NCBI lineage: Eukaryota > Metazoa > Arthropoda > Insecta > Lepidoptera > Geometridae > Eupithecia > Eupithecia tripunctaria. The sequence continues at coordinate 5,857,791 of OY041622.1, forward strand.
TAACTGGCATAATAACATGATTTTCAAATGTATAGCCAAGAATGTTTATAATCGACTGTGTGAACTTGCTCTTTTCTTTGTTTAGGGTAAGGTTGTACTTCTCCACAGCTTTGACAAATAGTCTAAGATTTTTATCGTGCTCTTCCTGTGTCTTTCCACATACAGTAATATCATAAATGTAGGCAAAAGTACCGTTTAGGTTTTCGGTTCTGATGAGCCAGCCAGACAGTTCTTTGGAAACTAGACACACCGTTGGTAACACCAAACGGAATTCTACGAAAATGATACAGGTTACCACATGTCTCGAAAGCTGTGAAGGTTTTTTTCGTCAGGCAAGATGGGCACGTGGTGGTATGCGCTCTGTAAATCTATAGCGCTAATAATCGCGTATTTAGCTACCTTTGTTATCATCTCTTCAATGTTGGGTAACGAGTAGGCAAAGGCATCCAATTGTGTATATTTGTTGATGGTTTGCGAGTAATCTATTACCATCCGCCTCTTGTGATTGCATTTTTCGTGATTAAAACCTGCGCTCGCCAAGGTGACAGACCTTCTTCTATGATTCCTTCCTTTTTTTTTTTTTTTTTTTTTTTTTTTTTTTTTTTTTTCTTTCCTTCATTTCGCAGCGATAGGTTTGCAGTCCGCCGTGACATTAGAAAATAGGGATACAGCAGGGACAGAGGCTGCAGCTACGCTGCAAACCTTTAACTTATCTTTCGGTCCACCAAATTTGAATTCTAGCTAGAGTCGAGTGTGATTCTAAGACGTCATGGCCAATTATAACGTCGGCACATAAGTTATTCACAATCGGGAGATTGACGTTGTTAAAGGCATTGTCTCCGATCCTAACATTCTGGAGAGTCGAGCCGTTAACCTATGACTTGTGAGATAAGGAAGCCATAGAAATAGTTTGGTCGCAACGCCTCTTCTTCAGTTGACAGAGACTGGCAGAGTCCTCATTGACGAAGCTCAGGGAGCTCCCGGTGTCAATCAAGGCTTCTGCTCGAACTCCCTTAGTAATAACTGTCACCATTGCCTTGCGCAGTGAAGTCGGTGCCGCCGCAGATATTATACTGCAGTGGCCGCAGTCATCTGTTTCCGTTGTTGAAGCAGGTGTCGGTGTCCTGCTACGACAGACTTTTCCATAGTGGCCCTTTCTATTACACTTTATGCATGTAGCATCTCGAGCTGGAATGTCGTTGCGAGGGTGTATAGATGATGCTCCACAAAAAAGCATTTTCGTTTGGGGACAGCAGCGGCAGTAGAAGTAAGCACAACACTGCCAGATCCATGCCTGCACTCCGGAGAACGAAACAGCTATCGCCTCGGCCAACCGCCGCGAGTAGAAATGGTCTCGTTAACAAACTTAGCGTATAGTTTGTTTTTGTTGAACATTGCAATACAATTGAAGATAATAAAAACAGACTCACTCTGGAGCATCTGCACTCCCTGTACTTACCACGGGCGCACAAATAATTAATAAAGAACGGCAGGCTCCGATAAAGTCATAAAATCGCTCGTCCAACCTGACATCATTCTTCTAGGTATGATCAATGCACAGACCAGCAAACGCATGTCTGCACCGTCGCGTCGCTCTTGTCACCGCAGCCCGGTTACTCCACCAATTCCCTACACCTAGCTTCAGTCAGCTGCAAACAGACAAATCATCAATATACAACAAACATAAGAACTCCGGCCAATTGTTTCATTTCTCGAGAACAACGTACTCTAGGCACGAACATACCAACAGATCAACCAATGGTAGTTACCGACCACAGATGAGATCCGCGGTGGCACCACCAGATATATCAGGGGACCCAAAACAAGGAACTGCTTGACCACAAGCCAACAACAAATTTACTAAACATGACACTAGGTCAGACGACAACAAACTTACAATAAGCAACTCAATGCCACAAAACAACATCTAGCCAGACATCCACCGTGTATGTCTGGAGTCTTGGGTGTAGGGGGACCCAAGACGCCCACAACAGCTCTGCCAAGCAACGCCGTATGCTTGTAGAACTAATATTGAGACACCGTCCTCAATACGCACACACACATCCAAGCAGACGGACACGGTTCACGTCTGAAGGATAATCTTGGGTGTAGCAACCCAAGATGCTCACAACTGTTCTGCCAAGCAACACCGTATGCTTGTAGAACTAATATTGAGACACCGTACTCAATACGCACACACACATCCAAGCAGACAGCCACCGTGCATGTCTGAAGGATAATCTTGGGTGTAGCAACCCAAGATGCTCACAACTGTTCTGCCAAGCAACACCGTATGCTTGTAGAACTAATATTGAGACACCGTACTCAATATGCTCACTCACACGCGTCTAAGCAGACGGCTACCAATCACATCTCAAGGATCTATTCTGAGTGTAAAAACCCAAGATGTTCACACCAGTTCTGCTAATCACCACCATGTCCAAGATACCACAAAAAGACCTCAACTTCCAGCAAAAACAGCATAGCAGAAACAAAGATCAAAACCAAACAAGTAAATACAAGAGTGTTACAAAATAACACACAACAGAACAACATAATGCGAGACAATATTAAGCAGTAGGGCAGTAGGTATAACAAAATAATCAACACAAACAAATTTTATTGTTTCACTTTTTTTTTCAAATGAACAACCACTAACTTTGGAACTGAAACCATTCAGAAGTAGGTAGGTGTGCGCTTAGCGTTGTGATGAGGACCCTTAATTCCCAGTCGTTCCAGGCAAAGTTAATCCTCTGGCTGGTATCATCACCCGTAGTTTTGGCTCCAACCAATGTCAATCATAAAATCTTTATTTGCCTCTATGATCCATGTGACCTGCAAGCATGTACTGTCTGGCATCCTCCACTTCTACTGAAGCCTGAAACCAATAAATCACAACAGAAAAATGCATCCGACAGGCATGTTGTGCAATTGACACGACACAGGCTATATCAATAACACTATAGGACACAATTATCTTTACCTGTTATGCTTTATCCTTGGGAAAAGCCACTTGTTCAGCTTTGGCTAGCTAGGTACGAACTGTACGAGATATTTGAGTCATTTCTTTCTCAAGATTAATTAACATCAAGCAAACGTTGGTTCATATCACAATAAAACTCATGAAAATTGAACTGCTTACATAGTAATAACCATGCTACCTAGTCTAGGTACCTACGTACAAATCAATCCAGGTGCATTATAAAAACCGGTAATTTTAGTGTAAAACAGCCATACCCTTATCAGTCATCACATCATTACAAACCAATTGTATTACTGTACATCCATAAAGCTTCTTAGTTAAATTCTCGTAAGAATTCAGGTTTGGTCGCCAGCTCAGATTTGTCACAGCATAAAATGTCGACCTGTTGAGTGTCATCATTTTGATGTGAATCCATCGAACTTTTCCATTCTTGGTAAAACATCTGTGAGCGTAAAACATGGGTTTATCCCACTTCTGATAAAGACTCACGCACACGGCGGAGCCCTGAATGCTATAAATTTCAATAACAACTGATAATAACGAGCATTCTTTTCATTGATCGGTCTAAGATGGTCCTCGTTGTTTGCTAACCGCCATCATAGCTCCCAATCCGGAAAGACCACTCGACAGTTGTCAATATTGAACGTCGTATCCGTTTCATAAAGATTGTCTGTTACATTCAGAACCTCTTCAGAACCGTTGATTTGGACGAACAGAACCATAAACACCCAAATATTGCAAAGGCTTACTGCAAAGAGGTTAATCAGCCTTAGAATTGTCTATCATACAACCCCTGTAGGCTACCTAGAATACAGGCCTCGTCTACAAGTACATTAAAATACATAACATACTTATATTTCTAAATATCTTCTTGGTCTAACTAACGGACTAAGTAGACCTATATTTTTTGTACCCAAGACACTACCTGATGATAACACTAACATGCAACGATGAAATAGCTCGCTGGTGAGTACCCAGCTTTGTACTCTGTACTCCAGTCAAGCTAGAGTACTCTCTGTTTTAGTGCAAACTTAATTTGAGTGTATGTCAACAAGCTACAGTTTTCTTTTGTGCATTTTCATTCCGCAATTTCATTTGCCTCCTGCGCTCTGTTTTATTTCTTAATTGAAAAGTTTAAACTTTAAAGAATAGCGCAGTCAGCATCAAAAATAGATAATTGCAATCATCTTATTTGACTAGGTCATAAATTATTGGTGGGATATTACATACCATTATGAAAAAAAGAAGAAAAAATAAAAAGACTAAGCCATTGCGTAAGTAACAAATCGTTAAGAGTAATGATAATGAGCCTAGTAGGTACTTTAATTCTTGGAGGAAGATCACGAATGAAGGAGTTCAGTTCATGTTCGAAGTAAGTACTGGTTTTATGTTACTTTTTATACAAAAAAAATAATAACACGTGACAGACGTGACTGACATAGCTAGGGTAATGAACCGGATTATATTCTGGCTTTCTTACCAAGATATCCCTCACTGGGGTACACTGAGTTTTTTTTAATACTAATGACCACATGGCACAGAAAGCTCTGGTGTCGTCAGCCTATTTACTATTTGTCAGCCGCAAGAAAACTGTTCAGAAACACAGACATGTGTTTTAGTTGCGATTCCTGTAGGTTTCTAGGTTGGATGGACTCGGATGAAATATAAAAACTTTGTAAATCACAACTTTGTATTTTATTTGTTCGACCGGAAAGACAAGAAGAAGATCATTGGATTGTCACAGACAACATAATCGAGTTGCCTGCTACAATAATGTTGCCAGCTTAATTATGTCATAGACAACATGTACAAAACGACGCGGGGCGTGCAGCGGTGCGTGCAGCGGCCCGTCATCGCACGCGTAAACTCAAACATATCGCAATATACGTTGATGTTTATGGATATGCGGGGCGTGAAGAGTGGCGGTGTGATGCCGCGTGTGACACAGCGTGCGACGCGTCGGATCAATAAACGCGTGTAAAATCGCTTCTCCGTAAACACACTCTACCAATATATTATGTTTGAATTTAGTGCGGACCACGACGCTGCACGCCCCGTGTCTCCGTAAACAAGACCTTAGGGTGTTACTTTTGCGTCGGTTAAAAATAAAACTGATGTGTAGTTGATGTACCGTTTGTAGTATGGTTAATCTAAATAATTAAAATAAATCGACACTTACCAACAAATTAGCATTCGTGAAGCGGCGGCATGCCTACTGCGTAACAGAGTTAACACTTCCATGGCCCAAGATACATTCCTTCTTGGATTATAAACAATAGCTAATATTATTTTTTTACTTATAGTGATTAAGAAACTCAAGCTTTCAGCGTTTCAAGCTTTGGAGAAAAACAGATAATTGAACACATATTTGATTCTCGAAGGCTCAACAACTAAGCTACTAAGGCCGTCAGATACATTTAATCAATGCTGATGTAGACAGTTTCCTGGCAGATCTCTGGAACATTAGCCCAATACATTGCAAGGTGACGGCAAAACTGTGGTAGTGACTGTAAGCAGTAAAATCAGTCATTAGAAGAACATCTTAAGCATATTATTATAATTAACTTTCAGTCCACAATGTCGCACGGTAAATGCTTTTACTGAAAGATCCCTTTAAATAAATAAATAAACTTTTGTTCTGCAATCGATAATTTATTAAAAAATATGCTCATCTTGAAACCGACCCGTTATGTAATTTTGGCGTGAAGAGGTAACAAACATCCAACATTGTTAACATTCGTAGGTACTTTTGCATTATTAGCAATATTATACAGGTGACACATTTAGATCGGTCATTATGGGAAAGTCTGAAACTGTAAGACATATGAAGATTTCTTCTTAGGGACCATGTCATGGATTTTAGTAACAAGAAAGACTGCATTCATACGTTCAAAAAAGTACTTAGCTCGGGAATCAAACCCTTACGTTTAAAAAATAAAAAAAACACTATTTACATTTAGATATCGATTAAAACAAAACACTTACTCACTAAAATAAATTTATAAATATGAAAACAATGAATTTTATTCATTTTAGACATCATGTTTTCTAGTATTAATTACTGCACATAATGTAATTACTGCATCGATATCTAAATATAAATAATGTTCGTTTTATTTTTAAACGTCAAGGTTCGATTCCCGAGCTGAGTACATTTTTTTTTATGTATTAATAAAGTTTTTCGTGATACTAAAATCGATGACAGAATAGGCTATATTTTATCTCGGGATTCCCATGGGAACGGGAACTACGCGAGTAAAACCGCGAGGCGCGAGGCGCTAGTTGAATATAAACCAATATTAGTGGGCAATCAACCTATATTAGTCACGTAGTGCTGGACATAGGCCTCCTATAATGGACGACCTCTGTGGCGCGGTGGGCGAAGGTCCGCCTGCGACGCAGGAGGTTGCGGGTTCGATTCCCGCCTTGGGACAAATTTGTGTACGATCTGCAGAAATTTGTTCAGGGCGTTCTGGATGTTTTTCTATGTATAATAAAAAAAATATCTAGCTATGTAGTGTATTGTATTATGTATATCAGCTATCTAGTACCCATAACACAAGCTCTGCTTAGCTTGAGGCTAGATAATGCTGTGTGAATTGTCCAACATTATTTATTTATTTATTTATTTATAATGAGCGCCATAGCGCCCTGTATTTACCTTGCCATATCCAGTACTGCCTGCAGTCTTTCGCAGGTCATAGCTGGAGGGTCTCCTACACTACGTTTGCCGAGTCACGGTCTCTGTGTGAGCAATGATACTACCGACTGCTCTGTCGAATAACCTGGCCTACTGATTAAAGATACTGATTCTGTGTCCATTGTCAGCAATATTGACGTAAGGGACAAAAGATCCATTGTACGCCATATTGGACCAAAATGTTCCCATTTAGGCCTATTATTAGGTGCGTTGTGATAAGAAAGACATAAGAAGATTTATGTATGAATTACCTTGACATACAATCAGACTAAGTGAGTTTCTGTATGATTTGTGTATCGTAATGATATAAGGAATGCCTGGTCTTTAGGGGTTGGACTAAGACCGGAAGAAAATGAGTAAAGTAAACAATATATATATACAAATACAATTTATTAATACAGTTTTTACAAACCCAGTGGAACTAACCCATTATTTATACCTACACTACCTATACCGTGTCCATTTTGAATGAGGCATAAACGTGAACAAACCGCCCATACTTAACCTAAATTTCACTTTGTTGGCGCGTCCTTTTATACGTAATTTACATTACTTGTCGATTTTAGATCCTCCCTTCAATAAAAATTGCTTACAATTATATCTGAAACTCGACGCCAAGCTTTTGCATTGTTTTAGCATTGTGTCGTATTTTGTTTACTAATATGCTCCATTCAACGTGGACAAACCATAGGTTGAGGTGTAACTTACTACCCGACCTGAGCAAACAGTTCCAAAGTGAAGTTTAAGATGAAATCAAATCTAAGTTTTAACGACATTCTGATATTAACTTACTAACTTCGACTTCGCGTTTTGAGCTCCTCAGAGACTTGAACTCTGAAACTAAAGGACGAGTGGACGTTTAAGAATCGGATTCTCAGTTTATCCGGTGAACCGAAATCCACTCCTCTAAAATATGATTATATATGATGTTTATTATTATTATTTTTATATGATGTTTTGAAAAAACTAAAATCAAATTTCTTTTTTAAGAGTTTATACGCGATAACTATCCGATAAATACATATTCGTGAAAATAATAACCAATCGCCAAAGTTTAAAATAATGAATACGAACTGTTTAAAAAATAACGTAGTCAAAAAGATCCAGTCAGTTTTATGTCTGTTATGATGTTATATTGTCTAAATAAATAAATAAAAATAAAAAAAAATATGGTCACAAATCTTAAACGCTTCCCATGGAAAACCAGATCTCCGAATCACCACTCCTCATAAGCCAGTTCTCTGAACGGCTACTGCCTCAAATGGCCATATCCCTGAGTGACCCGAAGATTAGGTAAATTGGTAGCAAAAACATAAGGTTTTTCTTTGATTTGTTGCTTACTTTTCATAACACTCTTAAAACCAATATGGTTTCACCCAAATGTTAAATTCCTTAGTATTGCGGACGCGGAAGATTTTAGCAAGCACGTGAGCCTGCTTGTTTTTCAGTTGTATGTGAAAAAACCATTGTAAACACGAGATAGAATATGTATTTTATCAATTTTGAGAAAACTATCAAAAGACTTTACTCAGCTATCACTGAACAAAGTATTTTGTTTCAAATCTTTACTTCGAGACCTCAATTCAATGTTTACTTTTATGTAAATACTAGCTGCTCTGATTCACGCGTTCAAATGTTATTTCTATCCCACGGGAACTGATTTATGGGATAAAAAGTAGCCTATGTTTGATTTCAGGATTAGAGTTACCTGTATGCAAAATTTCAGCCCGATTCGTGCAGTAGTTTTTGTCGTGAAGAGGTAACAAACATCCATCCAACCATACATCCATCCAAACTTTTGTGGCTGTTAGATTTCAATTTATAAGGAAGGGCACCTATTTTCGGTTTACACGGTTTTTACATTTGGCGGGACAAATACTAATCTCAAGAGAATTAAATAATTAATTTGGTTATGAACAATTATAAACCGACATTTTATAGTTTTTTCTAGTAAATTTTTATAGTATTTTCATGGATTCGAAATTAAAATGGGACCACACGGGATGCACCAGCTTTCATATAAAAAATAATCATGGAAATCGGACCACCCAGTCAAAAGTTCTGAGGTAATAAACATAAAAAAATTAAAAATACAGTCCAATTGAGAACCTCCCCCTTTTTTTGAAGACGGTCAGCATTATCCAATAAATGAGATATCCCGTTTCACAATCACTGTAATGGAATAATGATGAAATAGTTTCATTATAAGGCGATTGCTGTGTTTGAGATTATATTTGTAACACTTTTCATGCCTAATTCTAACATAGAATATGAAAAGTCTGTCAAAGGTTTTGGAAAACTGGAATAATCCATAATTATCCATTAGGTTCATTAGGACCAGTATACTGTTTGGTCTAGTCTGTCCGTTACGTCCATTAATTTTTATGGTGTCGGAAATAATTGAATTTATTATTTATCTAATAGCCCTACGCAAGAGTATAGTGTCATCTAGTTAGCTTTATCAAGATTTTTAACAGCTTCTAAAGATAGTATCTCACACGATGTGAACACAAAAAAGGAAAATACATTACCTAGGTATCTACTTTGAAAGAAATTACATCTGGCAACTCAATTTGTGCTGTACGTGCATTGTGTAGGATATAAAATAGAGTGAAACGTGAATTGAATTACTTATTAACGTGATGTGAAGAGGTGACGTTGTTCGTTTTAATCGGAAATTTTCTATAAAGTAAAATAGTCTATTGACCTTTTTCGTTGTTCCAATGTTTAGGAACATAAATAATTTTTTCATTAAAACAATAATAACATTTAAAAACAAGAAGCACATACGAGATAGAAAGGAGAACAGGAAAATTCCACACCGAAAAGATTACTTACTTATGGCATTATTCACGAAAAGTATCAGGAACTACCGACAATTATTTTTAAGCTATTGCATAGCTTCTATCGCGGACCGTGAGCGTGGAGACCGAATCCAGAAATTCCGTAACGAAAATAACCTAACACCCCCCACTCCGACCGGCACAGCAGCGGTGATACTTTTTAGTTTTGCCATCTATCAATGAATAGCAGAACTTTTAATGGCTTTTTGAAATATCACGCTTGTTTCTTTAGTTCAGCAACTCGCCTCTAGGTGGCATTGGTATAAAATAAATAAATAATTATAATTGCATAAGTTGATAAAAAAATGATATGCAATAGCTTTATCGCGGCAGTCCCCGAGTGCCACACGTCTTTTTTTATATTCTACTGGAAGATGATCAAATTCAATCAAATCATCACACTTCACATCAAACTAATATTATAAATGCGAAAGTTTGGATGGATGTATGGATGTATGGATGTTTGTTACCTCTTCACACTAAACCTACTAAACAGATTGGGCTGAAATTTTGGTTACAGGTTATTCTAATACTGGAATAAAACATAGGCTACTTTTTATCCCGTAAATCTGTTCCCGTGGGATAAAAATCACCTTTAAACGTTTCCATAGGAGCAACGTGTGCGAAGCCGCGGGGCGCAGATAGTTGGTTAATAATATTATTTTTGCCGAGCCATACAGTATCTAAAAACGAGTTGTGCAATCATTTTCCTATAATAAAAGTATGGTAACGCTGCCATGTCCATCAGTGGTCAACAGCATTATTAGTCCTTTAGAAAAACCATCCCCAAGCTTGCCCAAGCACGGGCTTTATTGTCTATGGTTTATCCATCCAGCATGGAGCATGTTAGTAAATAAACCACAATACAAATAACAAAAACTCACTTGCAAGGCGTCGAGTTTCAGATATAATTGTAAGCAATTTTTATTGAAGGGAGGATCTAAAATCGACAAGTAATGTAAATTACGTATAAAAAGGACGCGCCAACAAAGTGAATTTTAGGTTAAGTATGGGCGGTTTGTATACGTTTATGCCTCATTCAAAATGGACACGGTATAGGGTAGAGTAGATAAATATTAAATCACTTTGCCATCGAATGCATGAATTATTTGAAACAAGCTGCACCCCGTGGCTTTTCACGCCTATGCGACGGGAACTGATTTATGGGATAAAAAGTATATTCCAGGCCTAGAACTTACTGTATGCAAAATGTCAGCCCGATCCGTTCCGGGTTGTTCCCGAAGTACTCCATTCCTTTGTCCCTAACGTTTTCACTTTTTCCGCTAGTGGACAAACAATTTTGCACCTTATTTCTTATTATTGGATAGTAATAACTATTTATCTATACTATATATCGAGGGTTTACTGCGAAAACCGACTAAGTGACAATTTTTCGAAAAATGAGTTAATGACACAGTGGTACATAATTTTTCGCGCTCTTTCGACTGGTAAAACCCATTTAATGATACGACAAGCCAAACAGAAGTTATTTAATGGCAAAACCGACTAAATGAAGCAAATGGACTAATACTCTATTGCTAAAAATGGATAAACACTTTTATTATATCAATGCTCAAAAGATTATTCGTGAAAAATGAATCAAAAGCATTTATACGGAATTACTGGACTGTACTTTAACAATAACGCCATAGGAAAAGTACTGTGAAAACAGTATTTGTTGCAATAATCGTATATACTTGAACATAATATTATATTTTTTACTAATTGTTAACATGCAAAACCGACTAAACGACTCTTGTTAGTTTACGCAACATAATTTGTTCAATTTTACCCTCAATTTATGTAATGCAAGTAAAGGAAATTAATTCAAAATGTTGAACAAAACAATAGATAATATGACTGAAATAGTGAATAAACATTTTGAAAGAGCTTATTAAAAGGAGTTGGTTGCTAATTTAACCATTAAAAAGGTGGTAAAATCTTGTTCCAAAGAATTTTACTTGTAATATGGATAAAAAAGACCAGCAGATGGTTTGCCTTATAAAACAAGAGCGAAAGTCAGATCAGATAAGTTTACTAAAGCTATAGATTGCTCCACGTGTCAATTTAAGAGCTTAGACTTTTAGTTTAGATTAGATTTTTAGTTTTATTCAATAGGCAGAAAATGTGTCTGAGGACTTAAATTGACACATCGATTTTGCAGATTTTTTTGGAATTGAGATTTCACATTAAGATTTTTTATTTCGGCCACTATTCAAACACCAAAACGAGTCCTGGTTGTACGTAACCGACCAGCCCAAAATCAATTTTCAAATAAACGTTTTTTTTTTCTAAACAAGATGAAAAAAGCGAGTACCTTTGCTTATGTCAGTTTTTTTTTGTAAACGACACGCACAAAACGTTGTGTTTCGTCTTACGTACTGATGCAATTAAAAAACGTAATGAAGTGAACTTATTTGACGGAACTGACCACAGAAGAGGACACGAACCTGTGAATAAAACTAAATCAGAAATTATTCAAAGAGAAAGAAAACACATCGAATTGTTTTCTTCTTTGGAATCTCATTGCACAAAAGACTGTACGATGAGCTGTAGAAAAGATACACAGCGAAAGTAGATCATCGTCATAAGGTTCGAAAAATGAATTCATTGTACAAAGGTAAATGTTTGAAAAATTGTTCTAAACCAGCGTCTGAGAAAACCTACCGGGGAACATTTGTGCGCGAATATAATCTGAGCTTTTTAGTACCAAGGAAAGATCAATGCTTACTGACTACTGTGTACTAAGTGTGCACAAATTTACACAGAAAATAAAAATGAAAACGAAGAAGCTTACTTAGCTTGACCACAGTCAAAACTACAATCAGCTTGTTGCTGCCTTGCTCCTCTGGGCTATTCAAAAGATCATCATCATAATCTGCCTATATAATTTCACTGCTGGACAAAGGCCTCCCCGGGCGCTATAGCGCCCTGTCTTCAGCTTGACGCATCCAGCATCTGTTTGACGCGCCTGCAGTTTTTGGCAGACCAGAAGGCGTCCTACACTACATACGCAGCGTCTCCACTCAAGAACACGTTTACCCCAGCGGTTGTCGGTTCTTTGCGTGATATTGCCGGCTCATTGCCTCTTCAGCTTGCTAATTCTTTGAGCTATGTCGATAACTTTGGTTCTCTGTCGGATGTATTTGTTACGAATCCTATCCTTCAGAGAGACTCCGAGCACAGCTCTTTCCATAGCTCGCTGAGCGACTTGAAACTGGCGGACCAGCCCTATCGTGAGTGTCCACGTCTCAGCTCCGTAGGTCATGACGGGTAGGACGCACTGATTCAAAGCTTTAGTTAAGCATTGCGGTATAGTATAGATGACGAAAAGACTCCGACGTAGTTTTACAAACGCTGCCCAGCCTAACTGGATCCTCCTCTTGGCCTCCAGTTAACCATCAGTTTCCGAGCCAACTACACCACTTTTACCCAGATAACCTGGAAGTGAAGCTAAGAAACAAGACCTCGTAAGTTTATATACCAAAGGCATATTACCAGAAGAGCTTCACGGCTGGTTTAGGAACTTCCAAAAGATGCGTTACCAGAGCCAGCAATTCGTGATGATACTACAATTGGGGATAACGAATAACCATCAAAGTACGCACTACTACGTACGTTAGAAACGAAAATTGAAGTACGAGTAGGTCCTATCTGATTCGTTTCCGTGCAAATGCTATTTTATGTCGTAGACATCAAAGTAAGTTTTGAATGAAAACGAATCAGGTACTTCGTTAATCGGTTTCCGAGTAGACCTCTGATTAAAATGTGATTAAAAGTGACAATTAAACATAATTTTGCATTTAAATGTTTTTCATTTTTGGTACCACCGCTTCATAAAATTTAAAACAGTAACAGGCAAAACCTGCTAGATTTTTTTTGTCGATGAATAAATCAATTAATTTAATCATTTAGGATCTCAATATAATGTAAAATGTAGTTATTTGTCATAAACTATATGGTTTATTTAATAAATCGTATCAAAAACTAATAGTTTTCACTAAAACGGCATTTTACAAGTTAACAGGTAAAACATGGTAACTGCACGACCTTGCTCATAATTTTCCTAATTTAAGGAAATCCGGCTAATAGTTTTTCCTGAAACTATACAAAACATGATCATATTAGATGTATTGTTTCTTTTATATAATACAATACCAAATCTATTGATGAATTAGCAAGTGACATGGACTCAAACTTTAGAAATCAAATATCTCAAAACTCATGTCATTGCATCTAACTGGTTTTCGCAGTAAACCCTCGATATATATATCTCAGTCTGACATATGTCAATAGAAGAAGACAGAGCGAGATTTAGCAGTGTGCTGAATTAGCAGACTATTATGAATAAGGGTTAGTTTTTATCGAACTATACCTATTTTTTAAATTGTTGGCCTGAACATTCTTAGTCCTTGTTCAAATTATTTTTTATGTATATAATTTGACAATAATACGAAAACTTAACTAAAATTTTAGTTATTAGATATCGCTGTCCCATGTTTAGATTGTCAAACGGATGGAAAAATATTTCGTGCTATCATAACAGTTTACTAACAAATGAAAACTCCGAGAAAACCGGCATTTAATCTCTTTACCATTTAATCTCTTGATTGTTTGAATTAGAAAAATTGGGTAGATTAATTTCACAATTTTTTCACATACGACAAACTGCTGTTAGCAAATAATAAGTGAACATGAACAATAAACTAAAACTAAACGATAAATAGAAACACGTTCATATAAAATAAGGCAGCAAAAAGTTTTCGATTAAGTGAGAGGAAGAAGTTTATTAATAAAAAAACAACGTGTAAACTCTGCGGTAGAAATCGAACTTACTCGTATCCCTAGCTTTTCAACCACTACACCATTAACACTACTGCTAACCAAAATTGAAAGCAACTCACGTCAATATACAGTTCATTTTTCATTTATTACTGTGTGAAATTGCTTTGGTATTCCTAACACGTTTGGAAACAGGATGCTCAGTCTGCGGCTTCGAAATATACGGTGGCATGGAAGAACGGGTACAGTGTACGTCAAATTATACTGAGTTTTTACAGTTTTGAAAAACTAGGACTAGCCTCGTTAATCAAATAATATCCAAGGGACTTATTTATTTATTTATTTATTGCATTCCATTAAACTCCATTAAAAGTTGGTAGGTAACATTTTAAAGATAGAATCTACATGAACCCTGTAAGGGCGTTGCAACATTCTGGGTTAGAGTTCTTATGTATAAATATTAGTAATTTTATATAAGTTGCGATACAGAGGAAAAGAAATACATATGTCGTCGGCATTAAGAAGGGCTATAATCATTATTAATTAAGAAATAAAATTAAAATAAATGGAAATTTATAAAAATTAAATATTACGAAAATGTCAATTGTAAATATAAAATGTCAAGATTCATGCTAAGTGTTCTAATTAAATAAATGTTATAAAATTGTTATATTACTATAAGGTACTTTTAAAGTTTTTGTCACTAAGGAATTCATTCACTGTGTAATAACATTTGCGTATAAGTAATGATTTTAACCTAGAACTTATATCAAGGGACTTGACCCCATATATATAAACTAGCTGCGCCCCGCGTCTTCGCACGCCTATCCCACGGGAGCCGATTTATGAGATAAAAAAAGCCTATGTTTTATTCTAGGCTTATAACTATCTGTATGCAAAATTTCAGCCTGATCTGTTTAGTAGTTTATGCGTACATACATTCAGACATGTTTACAAACTTTCGCGTTTATATTCTTAGTAAGATTACCCATTGTGTAAACTAAAACCAATTGAGCAAAAGCAACACCTCTCGTCAAACGACTTAGATGTAAGGTCTTTGAACAGGATTGGATAAACTTCAGTGTTTCCCCAGTAGATGGAGCTAAAGCGCTAAAGTCCTAATAAGTGTAGTTGGTTATCACATGACGCACTGAGTGAGGGACAGGTTCAAATTCCGTCGAAGCCGATTTTTTTTGGATGTTTTTTTTTTTTTTTTTTTTTTTAATTTCTAGCATACATAATCTAAATACACTAGAATAACATTACAATCTAGCCATATATTTGGCTAATGGGTTATTTTGTTTCAACTTAATTTAATAAAAACATATCACTAAGGACGTGTCCATCGGCACTTTTCTTATTGTCTCTATTTAAGGGAAAGACACTTGGTTCATGTGTTCTTTAAAATTAGCACTTATGCGCTTACACTTTAACTAACTCAAAAGGTTTGGTTCTTTTGAGCCTTCTCACTATGTCCGTGTTGTCGAGGAGCTGGATAGCCTCGACGTTCACATGATGAAGAAGCCTCTGTTCATGAGCCTCTGCGTACTTTTGTATTATTTTATCGGCGAATTCAATCTTGAGGTCCCGATGAAGATCGCTATTTCTTACGTACCCGGATGTTATTTGATTTTCTTAGAAAATAGGTACCCATTGTGTAAACTATAGAAACTAAAACCTCGTAAACCTTTCAAAGCCTGTTATCGGTACACTACGTCAACTGAACGTGCCTACCCCAAACTAGGGGTCGTTTGCCATCATCACCCGGCTTAGCAGGTGGAAATTACAAAATAAAGGCCTGTTTTTGGTTGGAAGATTTTTTGATTTATGTATATGTAAGAGGTAGGTATTTAGAAAGTTCAGAGATTTTTGTTCGTAACTTTACCTATTTATATCAAAAATATTGACACATAGACTTGTAGATATATTAGTGAGAAGTTAAGATGCCCCTTTATTCATATTCCCTTTACATGACTTTATAGCCGTTTGGTGCTGGCTTAGAAGTTTCAGTTACCAGACTTTCTTGTTTCGAATGAAAAAGTTAACATTCATGCGTCTGATTGTTTTTTTTTTATAAATTTGACATAGATACTCGTTTCTAATGACAGCGATCGCGACTAGCAATCGTGACAGAAGCCCTACAGGCTTCATTATGAATCAGCCCACAATATTGTGACTACGCTACCTACCATCTACACTTTTTTTGGAAACTAAAGTGAAGTATGATCACCAATATTACATTTTAATGTAAGCACTAACCTAACGATGATGACAAAAACCTACTTACACGCAAAAACTTGCATAAAGAGGCCCTTTTGCTCAGCCTCCGCCATCACTCAAAGTTTTTGTTCTTTAACGATATTAGTTACAAATTATGCCGGCCATTTTGTTTTCATGCCTGTTTAATGCTTCCCTTTTTAACAGACTTCAAAAAAGGAAGAATGCCTGTTAAATGCTTCCCTTTTTAACAGACTTCGAAAAAGGAAGAGGTTTTCAATTCGACTGTATTTTTTTTTGTTACCTCAGTACTTCTGACTGGGTGGTTCGATTTTAATATTTCATATTTTATTGTTTATTAACAAAAACAGAACCAGTTATGTGAACAAGAATCAAGTTTATAATTATCTAGAAACACTTCTAAACACCTATGTATTTGTAAACTCTGGCTTGTAGGTGCTCTCTGCAAGAAGTATTGTATTTTTGTATTTGATTTATTTATTAAAAACTTGTTCTAATCTTACCTTCATTTTAGCATTCTCTAAACCAGTCTGGATTTGTGCAGAATGTTACATTCCTCGGGTTAGATACAATATTATGAAGTGTACAAATAACGTATAAGCTTACAGCAGGAACTGGCCCTAATATCTCAAGCGAGTCAAAGTCTCTCTAAACCTCGAAAACATGTCTGAGAGCAAACCTCTATCTTAAATCTTAGTACAACATTGACATTATCTGAACGGTGACTTCAAAATAGTTTTTATTTAATTCAACTTTGAATTAAATAAAAACTACTTTGAAGTCACATAGTCGTCACAATTTATTTTTTGAAAATCGAACAAAGAACCCAATAAAAAAGACTCGGTTTCCAGAAAAATACACAATGACTTGTTTTAATGCAGAGCTTTTTTTTAAACCGAACACGAGAACTTTTCGATAACGCTCACGATTTCAGACTCCAAGTGGTTAATATTTTAAGCGATTCAAAGCTGTACTTCAAGAATCTTGTATGCCTAGCTTCCAGTTAAATATTAATACAACAAAGCGAAGTGTAGATTAGTTGACATGGCACAATGCTCGACCCGCTCAAATTCGGAATCCTGTTGAAATTCAATGCCTTGCTTGCACGTTGGCTTTAGGAATGCATGCATTGCGTTTGTGGCTTTGAGCTGGTTAGTATACAGGATTATTGGTAAGTTACTGGTACAACGTGAACTACAGGTTCTGCCTATCATCATGAACACGTTTATAAAGACGCCAGGTGTTTTTTTTGTGAATAACCTTTACCTTTTAACTTGATTTAGTAATAAGTGCACTTTTTTATATCTATCTATATTAATAAATGAATTGCTGTTCGTTAGTCTCGCTAAAACTCGAGAATGAAATGTTCGTGGAAGTCTAGGGAGGGTTTAAAAATTGAGAAAATCAACGCCTGCAAAGCCGCGGGGCGCAGCTAGTATAGAAATAAAGAATTTGTGATTTTGAATAAAAAAATCTGTCCTACCCAACGAATTACTCCCCCTCAACGCATCGTTTAAAAGTTTAGTTTCAAATAAAGTTTCTCTTATTTTGAAAAGCCGCAGCGCACGGGTAGAATGAAGATTCAATCGAAAAAGCCAAAACAAGATTAGTAAATTTATTTGCTATGAAGTTGACAACTTAAAACTAGTTTTGAATAATCAAAAGCTAATTTATCTACTTCCTTTCAGTTTTCTAGAAATGTTATTAACGCGCAACGAAGCTTTACGGCTAGGTATACGTCCTAAAGGCTTGTACGCGTGGTATGCCGTAGAGCCTCTACGCCGTAGTAGGTCTACGCCGCCGTTGGGATCTACGTTTCCGCTTCACTGCGTCTATAAATACTTGAGCAGTATTTGCTTTCCCTTAATTTATTTGGAAAAACGTTTGTATAAATAACTGATGGATTTCTCGAGAGATTCTTAGTATTCTGAAACCTTGCAAAAATTAAATAAAAAGGCTGTTACAAAAATACTTACGTAAATAAGTATCTGAAGCACCCCGTCATGAATTATTTTAGTATGATTATTTTATATCACATCAGCTATTTATAAACCTAAAATCATAAAACCAGGTCACTGTACATAAATAAACGAATAAATAAACAGTCCAAACACCTCAGCAAACTGTCAAAATACCTCTAATTTCGCAATGAATTATTCAAAAATGTAAAACACCCGGTGTTGGTGTTGGAAAACATCAGGGAGGATCTTCAACACAAGTGGCGAATTATACAAGAAATAAACAAATGCCGACCAACCTAAATCACAGATATGCTAATTTGAGTCATTTGACGTAAGCGGTGGGAGTAGGGTCATGAGATTAGCGAGAAACGGCAGCGGTTAGTGATACTGATTGACCACTGTTGTACCTCTGTTGCCAGGTTCGCTGTTCATTATAAAGGTCATACATTTGAAAAAACAATTGGATAATCATTGTGAAAAATGGACTTGTATCACGAGCTTATTTAGTAAGCCCGTAGAAAAAAAAACGTTATTTAGTTTTGTAATTGTGGAAGTGAGTGGAAGAGTTCGTGGTATTTTCTTTCGATTGCTCCGTCTGCAGAATACAAAAAAATTGGCTCTTGCCCGATACCCGGTCATTGAAGCAATTTTTGGGGAAAACCTGTACTTAATAATCAATGACATTAACATACTATCAACAGCCTATATTGGTCCACTGATAAGCGTATTATTGGCTTATATCTCATGGTAGGTGAACGCACGCTGGGGATCAAAGTTCAATGCAAAAATTGTTCTGCAGAAAATGCTGCTGCAGAAGCAGTTAAAGCCGCTGCCATTAGTCGCTTTTTATAACACCGACAGGATGCGCTGGAGTCTTTAAAATTATAAGCAACAGAACACTATCAATTAACACTATCAGCATAGCGGCCTTTCATAAATATCCATCTATAACCTACTTGACGAAAATCTCCTACAAAACCCTACTCTAGACGCTCCTTATATCTCTCGATATCCAATATTGGCCTTTGTTGGTGGCCATTGACCAGCCATCGTATGGTAGGTCCTCGCGTTATGGTTCAGAGCTAGTCTCCACTCCAGCTGCATTTACTTTCAGGAAGAAGGAACTGTGGAATAGCAGTCGCCTTAGAGTGAAGGCCACAGAGCGTCTTTTAGAAGCAAAACACCCGTCCACGTATACTTGAAACGAAGCTATCAATCGCCAAAAGTCCTACACCGGTACTTCAAAAAGCTGGGCTGATCAGGACCTGATTAAGCTGAGAGACAATGTACAAATTCTTCCATGAGTGATGTCAGTACAGATCCCAGTTACCATTTAGAATTAGAATTTGCAGACAGTCTTCGCGTCTACTGTGTTCTGTCCGAGCAATATTTTATTTATTACAGGTTATTTTTTTAACCCTAAGGCGATGCTAGATCTATGTACTTATACTTATCTTATTTAAAATAATTTACATAAACCACAATAAACCACAAGTAATAAAAAAAATCTCAAATACATTTAGTTTCTAACACGAGCTGTGCCATTTCCATTACTTTCGGCAGGTTTTAATAAAATATATCAACGCTGTTTTCGGACAGGATATTGAGTAGGTATATAATATGTCCCGGCCAATGTCCACATTGACCACTCATATGCCACATTATCGCTTCTTTTTACTTCATTTACGCTCTGATGGATTAATTGGGTTACTTGTCCAATTAATTATACTTAACGAATTCAATTTAATTGTTTTATATTTCCAATGATTACCAATAAGCATACCCTCGCGTCTCTCACCACAGCCTACAAGCAGCCTCGTTAAATAAAAGGCGAGCATTTCGTATAAATTCGCAAGGTCTCCGAGCAAAATAATCGTATTCGCGCTTCATTTGGCCGCTTCCTGGGTAATTCGCTATCTGGCATCATTCGCGTTGATTTTATTCTGGCTAGTTGAATTTTTAAAGAGGGGACCCCCTGAGTGAGAAAAATAAGGACTTCGTACAAATCTGAAACTGTTGACTTAGTTTTGAAAAGAAACCACTGCTGTAGATATTTTGTGCTATGCCAATTAACGTTAATTTTTAATAATAAACCCGTTTCGAATTCTTATAATACGTATTTACACCGTTTTTCAAGTTTTGTGAATCAATAGCAATTCCAGCGGAATAAAATTTGGACCACCCTGGGATCATTCTCTATATATAAAGAGATCAGATTTTAATAATGCTTTTATGTGTTAATGTTAAGCTAAGTAAACTTCTAAACTTCGGCAAAAAATTCTCAGTGCGTAGTCCTTTATTCCTCATCTGTATATCGTAGCTAAAATCAAATGTTCTAGAAAGATCACAATAAGTTATGGACGGATTTGTCCGAAGGAGGCAGCTTAGGTTATTCCCGTAAATAATAAAACATTCCGTTGAAATTATGCCTGTTTACGTAAATTTTCGATGAAAATTGTTTTATTTGGATACTCCAATTGTGGCGAAAGTTTTTGAGGAGAACTGTACCGAAACAATTATTTTAATATGCTTTGTTTGACAAGATTATTACAATCATCTACTGTAAAGGGATGTACGATTCAATTGGATTAGCTAGTTATACTCCAGTTATTTTGAAGATCGTTTAATATTTGCAAACAAAACACGACACAAAAATCTAAAATTCTCCATTATTTCGACACCTTATGGAGAATTTTGTGAAAGTTAATGCAATTTAGGGAAATACCCCGTAAATCGAAAGTAGTCGATGTTATGGATAAAATAAACAACGGTGAAAAATTGCTTAAAGTTTTGGGTGGCCTGTTGAATAAAATAATATCTTAGTTTAGCTCGAGTAACCTTAACACTAAAGTAGTAGTATTTGCAATGCCTAGCTTCAGATGTACGAAGTAAAGCCATAAATCACATTTTTTATTATAACCTGAGGTAACTGCGCACGCATATCGTACTGCCACGGAGAGACAGTATGGTTATGTGGTAGGCCAACACCATTAAAACCCTCTGGGTGCTTCCGCCTCTGCCGCTTGTGGTGGGAACATGGGACCACTTTTACTTACTTCCACAAACCCACCGCGGCTGCCCGATATCAGGTCCCTCACCAGGGTTCGTGGAACATCCCCCTACGCGACGCGGTCTTGGTCCACCGTCGCTGGATACAGGCCCCCCACTGTAAAGCACCTTCGGCTTTTATCTCATGGGGGGTACTGCCCATGTCCCAACCCCATATGCATGGGGTTGGGGATCGCAGTTTGGTGGTATACCTAATTGTTATGCAGGGGGCGCTACTACCCACTCTCCGGTTGATATCCCTTAGTCACTTCTTACGACACCCGCGGGAAGAGTTGAGGTAATGCAAATAAAAAAATGTAAACTCCAAATTAGGTTTTATACTTTTGGGGTAAATAGAGTACTAAAAATATGTTTCTGCTGAAAGTAATAATGTTTTCTGAGCCTTCAGTGAAAATCCACTAAATGATTTTCTGTTTGAAAGAAGCTAAAAATAAAGAAAGTTAGGCTTCAAAGTGCAAGGCTAGCTGAAAACTGATGAATTGAATAAGGCAGTGGCGACTGTGCAAAGAGAATTTATCCTTGAAGAACCAACCTCATTTTAACAAATTTATATAAATAATATATTCTTATACTCTAGGTGGAAATTATGGAATAAGTTCAAATTCAAAAATACTTTATTTCCATAAACACAATAAATGTACACCTAGAATAGTTCATACCATATAAAAAATATATACTGACACGGAAATAAAGTGTTCTTTTTTATTTCGGCCGCTTCGGTATGTATGACCCAGTTAGGGTTCAACAAATTAAGTATGATGTAGCTAGATAGAGAGAATTCAAATAATGTGGCATTTACGTACGGTATTTTTTTTAAATAACATTTTAGCTATTTAATGTAGCTGTGGGTTGTATTGTGTCCTATATTTTGTCAAGTATTTTCTTCCCTAATTTCCCTCCTGGTATTTTTATCGACCAAGTGTTTAATACAATTCGTTGTTCTATCACGATAATCATCGAAAAATCAAATTGATCGATAGATATGAAAAACGAAGCGATCCTTTAACTAACTGTGCAAGAATGAGGGTAATTTTTTTTTAACTCTTTAATATCGACAGTTTTTGCGTTAACGGATACGAAACCTTAAAAAGTTTATAGTTTTTTATTTTAATTACTCAGAAAATGATTAAGTATGTACTTTGATCTTTAATATGTATATTTAAAGCTCAGAGTAAACCTTCAAGTTTACTCAAACTTCCTACAATGGCCGCACCCTTAGGCGCACATTTCACAGTAATTAAGATATTAAAGAGAAGTGTTAAAGCTCTTTCAAGCAGTCATTTGGAAACGTAAAAGAGTAGAACTCTTTTATAGCTGCTTTAGTATACAGGTGCAGATAAAAGAGAGCCTTTTTACTATTTGATTAATTGCTTGAAACAAGAAATGTTGCAAATATAGTAGATAGTTTTAGAATGAGTTTGTTGGCAACTTTCAACGTCTGACACAAACACGGGTTTTAAAAGTTTTGAGTATTAACAATAGCTGTCTCCGTCTTTTTTATTATTCAGACAGAAAGTACCTACTTTCTTAGCACAGTTGCCTATGATTGATTTAGGTTTTAGAATAACCTGTATATAAAATTCAAGCCCGAACCGGTCGGGCGTCATGTGGGTTATCTAATTTGACCTTATTAGCAGCAATAATGCGTTTATTAAACTGACTAGCACAGGTTAATGAGCTACGTCACTAGGGATGGCACCTGCCATACAGCGAGGTCAAACTATAGAGTATGGAAAAGTCTCTAGAGATCTTTGAGCTAACAGGTTATTTTGAAGTTAAAAGGAAAAAGTGTCCGGACGCTCCAAGGAATTCGTGCCAAAAAAACCTACTTCTAAAATCAAGGTTTTGCCAGCATAACTATATTATTAATTTTAGAGGTAAACCTCCTTATTTATAATGGTCTGCTAACATGAAAGAGCTGCTAAGTACTGTTATTTTTTAGTCTGACTTTATGTCAATAGAAGAAGACAGACAAGATTTAGCAGTGTGCTATGCTAGCAGAAAAGGACCACAACCTTTCAGCCACTACAATATCTACAAGGACAAACGTAGACAAGAATGCAAATAAAAATAAAATTGAGAACAAATATAATAACGAACATAATAAAAATAAAACCAAACCTAAAATGGGCAAATTATATATACATAGCAACCCTAAAGTGCCTCTCCCTGAGAATCAATGAAAAGCTCGTAGAACTGTATTTTGCACTGTCCAAAATCAAATGGGGCATACTTGGCCTGAGTGAAGTCAGACGATTAGGGGAAGCTATCGAAGACTACGGGGACTCACCAGGGGGCGCTGAGAGAAAAATCATCAATTTGTGGATGGATAATTTGACAAGCGCTTGACCATAGAAAAATGCCTAATTTGCGTGTCAGAAACCCATTTTGATAATTGGCAAGGGATTTGCATCAATGATTTGATATACTTGTCAACTAATCTATTTAAAATCAAAGTGGGCGACGGATTTCTTTGGCTTTGTTGTAATGTGTTGTAATGTAAATGTGTAAATTGTGTCAATTTGTGGTACCTTTTATATGTTATTTCTTAATGACTCTGGAATAGTTTCATTATGTAAAGCTTAGGCAGAGATAGAATTTGCGCTTTTTGGCCACCAAACTCTATTTTCGCATCTCCTCCTAAACTATATGAGATAAAATTATTACTTAAGTATTAAAAAATAGCTTAGGATTTTTTAAAAATCCTACGATCAGTTTGTGGTATCTATTTTATCTTTACAAAATGAAACTATTACAGAGGCATTAATAAATAGCTTATAATAGATACCACAAACTGAACGTAGGATTTTTTAAAATTCCTGCGTTCAACGTAATAATAAGATATAATAGTTGGGGGCGCCACTTTCGCTGGTGTATGGGCCTTAAAAAACAACTACAATGTAGAGGTGGGATCTACAATAGTTCTTAGCTTATTTAGATCCACAGTCATTAATGTTTTTAAGCCAAGATTAAACTGCGATTGTAAGCTTTTATCTTGACACAACAACGTTGCAAATGGTTTTTACTCTAAGTGCTTGAAATTAGATTAGCATCATTAATCAGATTTAGCATCTTCTTATCAACTACTAAGACAAATCAAAATACCATATTTTCCAGTAGAGTAAGTGTGTACGATTTGTAGATGGCTGGATATTGGATATACAGGGTGCAATTTATGTATTCTTCCCGTGGGTGTCGTAAGAGGCGACTAAGGGATATCTTCTGGGGGGCGGGCAGCAGCGCCCCCCGCAGAACAAATCTTTCACCAAACTGCGATCTTCAACCCGCATGCCCAGCGTGGGGATTATGGGCATTACCCCCCCCCCCCCCCATGAGTTAAATGCCAATAAGGCGTTTATCAGGAGGCCTGCGTCCAGCAGTGGACCGATACAGGCTGTGGATGTGGATGTGAATTTATGTATATTCCACTCTGTACATAAATAAATAATAAATAAATAAAAATCATTTATTCAGAACATTTTACAGGGAGGATCTTAAATACATATTGAAACGATGACACTACCGAAGCTTTACAAACTGTGTGGTAGTGTCAACGCCCAACTCCTAGATTTCTGAATACATCATAATAATATCCATCTATCCAATTTTTCGCATGTACATATTCCTGTGAAATAATGTAAGAGTAAATTGACTACCAAAACTTCTCTCATTAAAACAAAACTAACTTTGATTCACATGAAATAATCTTACTCGTAATAACGTAATGAATATGTAAGAAACACAATCTTGAAGACTTAAATACAACTGCTTTACGGCTTAATAACATAACTGGTGCGAGGGAAGCTAGGATATCGGACGCGATTTAAAGTCGCAGATTTCTACAACACAAAACATTATGAGGTTAATTTACAAGAATAAGGAGAGTAGAATAGAAACATCATTTAAAGTCTCTGATTTTTTATATCTAAACATTTTAACTGGAACATCTGACGCGAGTTTACCATTTATTATCCATGCCCAAAAAAGTGCACAACGCACGTCGCTAAAGAAGTTTTCACTTCAAAAATTTGTAAAGTTAGGTTAGGTTAGGTTAGTTATTCGAGATGACGGCGGCCAGTCTCATTGGAGTCTAGCCAGATGCGCAGGATATAATTATAGTGTACAATATTGTGTGCGGAAACGTATTCTCTATTCCGTCACTCATAGTCGGTCTGTTAGCCTAGGTTAGGTGCTTTATAGGCTTAACTAGAGTAGGTTTAACTATACACAGAGTTCTCACCCGATTCAATAAGAGTCTCTTTTCAAGTAGGTATATTCATTAAATAAGTACCTACCTAAAAATATCTGAAGCTATCCTTAATCTACTGAGCTAACCTGTGGTTCACCTCGCCGTCAGCGCGCTGACAGGCGTCCACCGGTGGTAAAGTTGGTGCTTCTATCTTGATAGGGCAGAGCTTTTGGATTATCACATAGGTATTTGCGGTCAGTCTGGGGTTTTCACGTTTTGAGAGACACATATATGCAGAAATGTTTAAATGAGATCAAAATCGGTGCAGATCGATGCTTATTGATTTTTTTCTCAAAACGGAAGTAAGATTTCACTCGCAGAGGGCTCTGGAGTCGATTATCTGTGTAAGTAGTGCATGATATAATAAAACTCTTAGCAAAAAAATAGAACAAGAAGAAATCGTATTATGGTATAAAATAAAGACAATCCAATAAATATCGGGTGCCTATTGAAAGACATAACTTTTGATAAAATTCACCTCATCATGAGACAACAAGGCTTAAAAAGCCTGCACTTCACGTAATTAATGTCATTGAATTATCACTTCAATGACATTAGGTACGTGAACTGCAGGTTTTGTAGTTACAGTAGTCTGTTCCGTTTTGCAGTTGTTTTACCTTCTACAGCTAAATTGTGTCTGTCTAAGCTTGAATTTGGACGGTAAGTGACTTGGCATATATTTTTTTCACTTTCTCTAATGTGCTAGTCATGGAAGAGAGGTGCACGCGATCGCGAATGCATTTATTTTATTCTCAACCATCTATTCATGCGCGGAATTGTTACTAAATATTTCTTACCCTTATATTTTGCTTTGGATTTCCGCAAAATACCGCTTGTATCTATTTTATTTACGTATCTTTTTAAAACAGATTTTTGTGCTTGTTTGTACGTAATAAAAGTCGCAGCCCACAATATCTTTGTCTTCATTCCCATGGATTATGCCCGGGCTGTGAGTAAATTTTGACTGTAAAATGAGGCGGTAGGTACTATAATTACGGTAATAGGCTTGTGGCATACTTAAGTGGTATGTATTGTTACGTGAATACGCACTTAGTGTACAGAGCCTTAAGTATGCTGTTGCACTAATGAAACTGAAGCTCGTCTGTCTGTTTGAATTACAAATTCAAATTTTAAGCTCAGATTTTATTCTTTTATCAACGCCATAAAAAAGGAGGATGCTTTTAGGGGTTGTTTTAGCTTTCCCCCTTAATAAATCTTCCATAAGGAGAAATGTGAATTAAAAAATAACTGGAATATGTTTAGCTTGGCTAGATTTGGCTAATTCTTTTGCAGTTGCTTATAGGATTATTCCAGGGAGATTCATGTGCGTCAAGTTAGCAGCCCCACCATAGAATTTGGTGGTTTAGAACTTTCTGGGTAGTCGTTGTGTAAACACATTTTGTCTAACACACGTAGGCACCAAAACAAAATCCTGCCATCTATCGAGTGATATATGTATAATTTAGTGCAATATGGCTATACAACAGCAGAACAAAGTAACTAGGTAGGTACAATATTATTATATGTGATCAAAGCGCTTTAGCTGCGATAAACTCGCACAAGTGGTGGTTGTCTAGCGACAAGTGGAAATCGTAATATAAACACTTGTGTATTCGTCTGTACTTTAAAATGTATGTAGGTGTTCAGATCTAAATATAAAAAAATTCTCTTAAACCACAGGAGGTCTATTTCTGAGCTTTGCAGTAGAACTACATACCGTACAGCACAGTTATTCGGTAACATTCAAGCGCCTTATTTCTCTATAGTTTCGATGAAATCGGCGGGGCTGCCAGTTTGACGTCAAGGTAGCAGCCACAGTAAAATACCTAAATATCTCCTAAGGTACTGGGGAACTATATATTTTACTAAGGCACCGAGAAGCACTTTTAAGGCACATTTATTGGCATAGTTGAAATCACCAAATTCCATGCTAACTTGACGTACACAGAGATTTAGCAATATTAAAAATAATAGTTTTATACTTAGGGTTTTTTAGATTCAAATAATAATTAAACCTCCACAATATTTAGAAAAATATGAAGTTGAAAAATAAAGGTGTTGCTAATTATTATGAAAATTATATTTTAGGCAGAGATTGATCAGAATTTTCCCCGGGAGGGTTCTTGGTAGATGGCTTCGTAGAAATTGTTTACTTTAAAAGAGATTAGTAATTCTAGAAAAAGCCGTGATATAATGTAGTTTCAAAAATATAACGTCTCTCAAAAATGTATCACTCATATGAATATGGAAGCACAACCCATAATCTATTTAATATTATGTTGTTTTTCCTTACACATTTAGGCCTCTGCCGTATTTTTTATCATCTTCGGTATATCTTTTTGTTTAAAGAACATAATTTTTAACAACCCGAGTGAATCCACCTGTAAAAGCTAGTATAATAATAAATGTATATAAGTATATTTCTCTTTTAGGGCCTTTGTTCCTAAAGGGTAAATTAAGCTCGGCCTTTCGGTAATGCTGGTAAAATTATAGGCGCATAATGTTACTGAATAACTAGGCAAGCGATGTTTTAGCTTTGATACAAGGTTACCAAATACTAAGGCTACCACCGCACTGTAAGGCTGCCTGTCCACTGCAGCATGCCAATGTTATCCGCTAATAAGGCGGTCGACTGGTTTACGCCATGAGTGGATAGTGTGGGTTTACTTGCACAATACCATACAAAAATAATTATTGTTTTAAAAAACTATAAACCGACTTAAATTTTTACAGGTTTTTCATGAATTTTTATGGATACCACTATCAGAACTGAACAAAATTAAAATGGAACCACACGGAAAGCACCAGCTTTCATATAAAAAAAGAATCATGCAAATCAGACCACCCAGTCAAAAGTTCTGAGGTAACAAACAAAAAAAAATAACAGACGAATTGAGAACCTCCTCCTTTTTTGAAGTCGGTTAAAAACAACGTTTTCTTTCGCTGACCTGTCAAAGTAGTAATTCTAAATGCAACAAATCGCTCAAAATAATTCTCATAAACTACTAACGAATTGGCCGAGTTGTAGCAAATAGTCGAAAAAGGCACGATACAAAGAATGTTTTTTATGAGACAGTTGGATAGCTGTCGTTCTACGAAAATTGGTTGGTTCCTGTTTATCCACTGGAGTCGCTGCAGGGTACTATGTACGAGCCAATATCAGTCATACAGCAGATTTACTTTTCATTGCTAAACAATAAAAACAGTCGTAACGAAACCTTCGCTACGCGCCGGTGCGGTGTGTCTACCTAAACCTATGCCTATACCTAAACATTACGTGGGGCTCAGATAACCTAAGTAACGTTAATTTGAATATAAATCTACAGACTTTAAACAGTGGTTTGGTTTATAGTTTATTTTATTTATCATCATAATGTAACATTACAGTATAACAAAAAACCAATGCGTTACAACATGTAACAGTTAAACGTAACGATGAGTTTGTTAAACTTAGTGTTATAATACCTATGAACTTAACTATAAATGGAGTGCCCTCATGAGGAGAAAACCCCAACAAACAATGTGAAAAAAGAAAACAGTTTTCACCATGCACCTCCTGACAGCTTTATTCTCCCTAAAAATATTTCTAGAACCAAAGAAGATTGTATCTGTCAGTGCAGTCTCGTTGAGTACTTTCAGTATCGGTGCTGGACCAGAGGGTCTAGACAAAAGTAACAATCGTTGTCGAAAGCGATAGTAGAAAAGTCCCAATGACTAAAAAAATTGTTGTACTTTATCTTAGCTTAATCCACCGTTACTATCCCACTATTGGGCAAAGACCTCGCTCCGTTTCATCTTATTTTGCCTTGTTTTATTTCATAATTTGTTGTCTGTTGATCTTTGTACAAGACAGAAAGTACCTAATTCAAATGGTGATTAACATGACATTGAAAAAACATAGACCCATAGGTTTTGGAGGTTTTGTAGAATAAATTATGAAGTTTAATACAACATGCAAAAAAGTACACCTCAATAGTCCAGTTTTAAAGTTACAGATCAAAACAAAATAAAAATAGTTTTTAAGCTATTGCATAGCTTCTATCGCGGGCCGTGAGTGTGGAGACCGAATCCAGAAATTCCGTAACGAAAATAACCTAACACCCCCCACTCCGACCGGCACAGCAGCGGTGATACTTTTTAGTTTTGCCATCTATCAATGAATAGCAGAACTTTTAATGACTTTTTGAAATATCACGCTTGTTTATTTAGTTCAGCAACTCGCCTCTAGGTGGCATTGGTATAAAATAAATAAATAATTATAATTGCATAAGTTGATAAAAAAATGCTATGCAATAGCTTTATCGCGGCAGTCCCCGAGTGCCACGCGTCTTTTTTTTTTTGCTAATTTCTACAAGAAGTAATATTTTTACTAGACTTTTGTACCGAAATGGTATGTTTTATTTATTTTTTTAGCTAGGTAGACTATCTGCTTTCAATAATAATAACAAAAATATTGCTGGACAACGACAAAACTATTTTATCGATAAATTTATGTCGTGTATCCACACATTTCGGTTGATCAAGGTTCGAAAATACACATTGTATTATATTATAATAATTATTATTATCCAGAAATATTTTCATCAACAGTAAAGAAAACGTTTTCTGAGGTGGGAATCTAACCCACAACTATGCGTCTCAGCAAGACCATTGCCCACTACGCCACAGAGGTCGCCACACTTCTCATTTCTTAAACAAAATTCACTTCGCAACATAATATCCCCACAAATAGGTAAGACGACAAATTGTGTTTCATAAGCAGCAGTCGTAATCTCGTCAAATTTAGGGTTGCGAGTATTTTTCTTTCGTTTTTAGCCACTTACCGTTGGCAACATTCATTTAATTTTGGCAGTGAAAGCTTTTATCGAAAACGGCGATACTTTCAATCATTAATTTAGCGTCAGCTTGCGCCGTGCATATAGCCTATGTAGGCATATTCTTTATTGCACACACACAAGTCATACATACTGGACATGTACAAAGGCGAGTTTAACCCTAAAAGAGGATTTTTAGATTTTTAGAACACAATTTACACAGCATCAGGTAGATTCAAACTAAGCAGAGATTGTTTTTGGGTATCCACTAGATTACTGAAATAGGTACTTAGTTACTGTTATTTTATTTTACAACTCGGTATTTGCAGTGTTACTAAATAAACCAATTACAACTTTTATTTAAATCACTAAATACAGAAAAGGCCTTTATTGTATAAAAAAAATAAAATTTATTTCCAAAGGATTCGTATTTATAGTGTAAAATAAAGGGACTGAAACGGTTTAAAGTTTTTTCAAGACTATCTCATTTTCTGTTATCAGTTATTGTGAAGATTTCATTCATTAGTCTTTGTTGACATAAAATATTTTGGATTCTACATCTGATTCCATAGCGTTGTTTTTAAAATGTTTTAATATTTTCAAACAGAGTTTTAAATAATAATGCCACCACAAAGCATTCAACCTTCCATTACCTCAATATATTTCTAACAGCGCCCTGGCAACCAGAAACGTTGAATTAGACTCTTCAAAACTCAAGATGGATAGCCAAACAATGGGCATGCAAAAGTCGCTCTTAAGTTGATAAATAAAAAAATCGGGAGCCACGACAAATATATAAATGAATAATTATTTTCCTTTTGCCGTGACATGGCAGCATTATTTATGTCATCCCTAGTCGTACGTTATACGTAATCTTCTAAGAAGTTATATTAAGTATATTTTCTGAAATTTTGGGCTTCTTTTTTCTTTTCTCTTACTTCATTCTTAGAACCTAATACCGCTTTTATAAGGGATCAAAGTGAAAAGTTATTTATTTGTATGTTATAATATAACAATAATTATGTGTCTGGTCAAAGCTTCTCTGTGTGTGTGTTCAGTAATACTGTCTCCAGAATTAAAGCTATATAAATAACTTTAAGGCTATTCTGTAAAAATTTTGAAACAGTGATTCTTATTCTTTAAAAAAAAATACATATACCTATATAATTGCATAGGAATTTATATAAGTATTTTTTTTTTGGAATTATAAGTAATGCTGTATTCTGTTATATGTTAGATATCCGTCTAGCAAGATTAATTAGAGTGCAAGTTCTATTTTCTGAATGATTTTTGTGCCATTTTGGCGTAAAACCAGTTTTGAAGTTTGGTCTCGAATATGGCCGAAGCGTTTTTGACTTTCGGAAACTTCCAATAATTTCAGAATACATTGTAACAATAATCGTATGAATAACATTTTTGGACCATTTTGGCTTTTTATTCTTGGGGAACTTACAATAATTTCGAAATAAAAATAAAAATTTCAAATTTAATACTCAGGTTACGACAAAGGATGAAAAGATCCAACCGTTGTTCGATTGCTTTTCAGTTAAGAACTAAATTATTTTTTAATTGAAATATAAAACAACAAT
This sequence comes from Eupithecia tripunctaria, assembly GCA_955876795.1. NCBI lineage: Eukaryota > Metazoa > Arthropoda > Insecta > Lepidoptera > Geometridae > Eupithecia > Eupithecia tripunctaria. The sequence goes on from OY041622.1 coordinate 5,890,019, forward strand.
CATAATTATAAAAGACATAAATGAAGATCAAATATTAACAATTGAAGAAATTAAGCTATGAGCTGCAGATTGTTGCAAACACTAAGATGGCTCAATTAATGAACAATTATCAATACATGCATTCCGAAGATGCTGGCTGCAGTGCCCCGCTGTATGGAAATTAAATACTCAGTTTTAGTTTTTTTCAATAAATGAATCTCTCTGTACCAAAATTTTTAAAACAAGACATTTGAATTTAAATAAATAATTTAAGTAATTAATACAAAAACCTTCATGTATTCATAATACTATTCTTACATAATAAAAGTATTGTTATAGTTTTTTTATGTAATTTAGCACTTAACTTACTAATTTTTACCATACCTAAGCATGCCTTTTTGTTGACCTTATGTGATTGGCAGGCAGAAAATCCTATCAGAATTATGCCCACCATTTGGGTACTTTTTGAAATTATGTACACACAATGTATTTAAACAAACAAAACACAATCAAGGGAATAATTATTTGTAGATGACACCAACAACGGGGATCGAGATGTAAAATCCACTGTTCCATTCTATTTTTCTGCAAAATAATTGTTTTGTCAAAACAACGCAACCATTGTTTGACAAGAGCCAGTTTATTCAACTAATGATTCCTACAAAAGCCTTTTGTCCCAATTTCAGTAATTGGAATAAAAGTGGTACAAACACGATATTATCTTTGGATAAATAATGCTCGTTTACAATGGATGTTGATAATAGGGAGAATGGAATGGACGAATTGGTGGAAAAACGCTGTAAATTTATAGTGTTTAATGAAAACTGGAAAGAAAAAAATGTATACAAAGGCCTAGAAAGACGTGTAACTACGACTATTTTTTTATAATTAATAAAAAATATCTATCTGTGTAGTGTATTATATTATGTACATCAGTTATCTAGTACCCATAACACAAGCTCTGCTTAGCTTGGAGCTAGATAATGCTGTGTGAATTGTCCAGCATTATTTATTTTATTTTATTTATACTGAGGCCTAACATCCCTTTGCAGAGGCCAGATCGACTGGCACAGATGGTGAGCAATCTCGGACTAAGGATACTTACACTGCAACCAGACAGGCTATGTGTTGCCCTAGTACTTCTTCCATTTTTTTTCATCCGGAGTCTCTATTCACCCTTTTAACGGTACTGAAAATAGAAAAACGCCCCCGCTATCGCTGCCAACCGAAAACGTATCCTAAGTATTACATCAGTGAATTTTATTGCGTCATAAACAGTACGTACGTTGCCCCACATAATAAACTTTTAATAAAACTGTCTGCCAAGAAAATATTTATGAAAACAATAATATCTTTGAGTTGTGGCTGTAACTTAGGTTTGTATTGTAAGTAGGTGCTTTAACCGCTAGCGTGACGGCGTTTTTGAAGTGCGTGACAAATTTGGAGGGAAAGGAAGGTTTTCTGAATTAATTTCTTTAGTCTTTGGAATTGAAAGTCTTTCTTCACAATCCGAAATTGGGTGCAAGGTTTTGTCAACTTACTTTTCTGGCTTATCCACCACAAATAGGATGACTTTTGGCGTCTGACGCCAACGGCTTCTGTTCTCCACCGCATCCATCCAGCCCAATGCGATGACTCGAAGTGAGCGAGGACCTCCATTTCATAATAAGTAATAACATATCTACATCATCATCATAGTCCATAACTAGACGAAGATATAGTCGTTGGAATTGAAAAACTTCCTTTACAATCCGAAATTGGTTGCAAGAGTTTGTCAACTTACTTTTCTGGCGTATCAACCCCAAGGAGGATGACTTTTGGCATCTGATGCCAACGGCTTCTGTCCTGCACTGCACCGCATCCATCCAACGATGCGATGACTTGAAGTGAGCGAGGACGTCCATTTCATTATAAGTATTAACATATCTACATCATCATCACAGTCCATTACTAGACGAAGACTTCCACGTGATAAACTCTGTATTAGCTTTTCTCACATGAGCGGTGTTGCCCATAATCCCTCGCATAACATGCTCAGCGTGGGTATTATGGGCATTACCCACATTGTGGATAGGGTCGCAGTTTGTTGGTAAAATTTTTCAGCTTTAGCTATGGTATAGAGAATGGTCCCGAGTTAGTCTGATTACTTTTAACTTATAAACAGTATCAAATTATGACAATGCTATCATCATCATCATCATCATCAGCCTATATTAGTCCACTGCTGGACATAGGCCTCCCCTAATGAGCGCCATAGCGCCCTGTCTTCAGCTTCACGCATCCAGAATCTGCCTACAGTCTTTCGCAGATCGTCATCCCACCTGGCCGGAGGGCGCCCTACACTACGTTTGCCGAGTCGCGGTCTCCACTCAAGAACTCGTTTACCCCATTGGTTGTCAGTTCTTCGCGAAATATGGCCGGCCCACTGCCACTTCAGCTTGCTAATTCTCTGAGCTATGTCAATAACTTTGGTTCTCTGTCGGATGTATTCGTTACGAATCATATCCTTCAGAGAGACTCCGAGCATAGCTCTTTCCATAGCTCTACCGACCAACCCTATCGTGAGTGTCCACGTCTCCGCTCCGTAGGTCATAACGGGTAGGACGCACTGATTAAAAACTTTCGTTTTCAAGCATTGCGGTATGGATGATGAGAAGACTCGACGTAGTTTTCCAAACGCTGCCCAGCCCAACTGGATCCTCCTCTTGGCCTCCTTCTCAAAATTGCTTTTACCCAACTGCAGAATTTGCCCAAGTTAAGTATACTCGGAAACAATTTCGAGAGGGTGGCCATGTACGACGACCGGCCCCGGATCAATGAGGCCATTGATCATAACTTTGGTTTTATCCAAATTCATGCCGAGACCGATGCGTCGCGAGGCTGTTGCTAGGCCGTCCAGCATCCGGTTTAGCTCCTCCAGCGACTCCGCCATTAAGACTATGTCATCAGCGAATCGCAGGTGTGAGACAATGCTATGCTTTTTATGAAAGTAAATAAAACTTAATAAAATAAAACCTATGTCCAGTAGTTTTGTCAATTGAGTTTTCATCAGGGGTCATGGTTGTAGCTCTGCCAAGTTGATGATGTGCTACCTACTGATGATGTGCGACTTAACATGGACGTAATTCTACCCTCATGTTTAAAACATTTTGGCAAAATAATTTAGATTGGACCGATATTCAAATTGCCTTATGCTTTTATTTGATTTAAAAAAGCTGTCTGGCCCATGCGAGAGTTAAATTAAATACCTACCTTAATTTTTTTCATAGGACGTTTTTGAAGTAATTGATTTTATTTCGTCGTTTTATTTTGTCGTTATTTTATGAAGCTGAGATAGGTCTTTATTCGACCTGTTTGTTTAAAAAGGTTGTTTCCAAAATTATCAAAGTGTGAGGGAAACCAAAATAAAATTCCACATTTTAATTCGATTTAAATAAACGCAACAATAATTTTATGAGGATTCAACACACTTGCTGAACTCACGCGGAAATTTTGATTAGAAAAAAACATATTAAAAGAATTTTGAAGATTTTTTGAACATCTCGCTGCTGTTTTCCGCAAAATTCTAAATTATCGTGTAAGCTTACCGCATAATCTAATCAGCTTTATTCCGTATATCTAATCCGGATTGCTATGTCCGTATTTCACACCTCGCCGCGATGCGTGAAACAACCCGATACGGTCTAATTTATTGTTTAGGTCTCTCCAAATAGAGGAAATTTATTTTGGTAAGGTACGATTTCCTTTGTTCTGCTCTGTGTTAACGTGTTGAAAGCAAAATATACCGCGAAATATTTGAATTGCTTTAAAATTGTTATGGATGCAAAATCAATAAACAACCAAATATTTGATTTTTAATGTCATCATGTAAAATTCAACATTTGAATTATCATTTCAATTTTAAGACTTTTTAATATTTTTATTTATTTTGCAACCAAAACAATTACAGTATTAATTATATTAGTAAGGTTTGTCTTGATACTCACACTCGTCTTGACATTATTTGTATTCTAAGTGTAAGTAATCAAAATTACTTAAATATGTATAAAATTTATATAAAAAAAAACAAAGAACATTTATTTAAGACCTATAAGTCCATAGACACAAAAATGTACACAATAACAAATTTCAAAATTAAATCAAATAAAATAACATAAAATATAACAACAAAAAATAATAATACCGTAAAAAGTATTGGAGAACGTGACAGTTTTTAACTTGACATAGTTTGCTCTCGTACGTTTACTGCTAAAATGCGACATTGTTTATCGAAAACTACATAATGTATATAAATGCTAGCGTCGACAGGCCGGCATCGGACGCTACGCTAATCGTAAAATAGAAAAGCGATCCGGCTCGGCGGCGGCGGCGTGGAGTGCTCCGGGAGAAAAGGCTATCGGAGCGGGCTAGCGAGTGCGTCCTTTGATCGGTAATCTAAATGATTTCATCTGTACTAAACGGATCGCCGGCATTGCCGACGATCAGTTGCGTTCACTCATATAATACTTACACTACATAATGATACCTACAGGCTAGTGCCATCAATTAAGCCCTCAGCGGCTTTTGTAAAACTTACCTGAGTTTTTGTGTTCTATTTTTCAATTTGGAGTTTCAACTTAAAGGTAGGTTTTAACAAGAGAAAACAGAAACATCATAACGGATAAGTAACTTTTATTAATTAGGTATTTTACACAGTTGAACTTGACCTATCTACATTAATTTATCTATTTACAATAACAATATTTTTACAACTTAAACATCAAAAACATACAAAGATAGGTAATAGTTTATTTCTAGGATATATTACACTGACAGAAAGTTGAGGACTTGCACAAGAACTTCGCAGTTACGGGTTTTGCCAGAACCGTAGGTTCGCTGTTTTTTTTGTGATATGTTATGAATGAGGCTGAAAGTACTAATAAAACAAATAAATAAGAACGGATCGTCGCCTTATGAAAATGTTGTTCACGATTAAAACCATGTTTTGTTTAAGAAAGGATCCTTGCTTTTAATTTCACGTCAAGTACAATGCTCGTTCATCGTGTATCCCCACAAAGAAAGAACTAAAACAGACTTAATTTCTAGTCTGTTTTAGTTTTAGAAATAAAATAAAATCATTATTAATTTGTATCCCATATTTACTAACAATACACTCAGCTCGTATAGATAGATATATACGGCAAAATATTTGGGCATGACGCCTGACGCGAAACTACGCTTTAAATAAACAATAAGACAATAAGAAAGGTGTTAATGAACAGGTTCTTAAAATAAGCTATGCTAGCAATTAAGTTAAATTTCTTTAAGACTTATTGGCCCACGTTGTGGCTATAGCTATATCTATAGATTGTAATCATGCTCATTTATTAGAAGGAACCTAAATGTGCACTTTATAAAAAAAAATGTATCTCTTTCGTATTTGCTTGTACCGCTTGCACCGTTGTGATATAAATGGATTTTCTTACTATTTTACGACTAGGCACCTAGTTTATCGCATTGGAACAGTCGGCTTTTGACAAAAAAGGAAGACATCGTGTAGGCTTCACCAAAAAGCTAGCTGAGCTTTCAAACATTTTGACGGTAAAACCAGTGAATACACCAGTGCTAGCCAGTTTGCGGTCGGATGACATTTGAATTCCAACACACGGTATGTGAAGTATTTTCGCAAAATACAATAATAGCGGACTCGCAATTGTGAATGAGCCCTGACAGAGTTTATGCATTGTGTTCATGATACCTGCACAGAACACTGTCTGTATGCATAGTAAACGGAATAAACGAAGCTTTTATGGTCTTTTATGAATGATAGTCAGAGTCAAATCGTTTATTTCTTTAGACTTGTAAAATAAGCACTAAGTAAAATTTTTACCATAATAAACAGCATGATAAATTGTAATTTATATCAAATAAGAAATAAGGTGCAATTGACTCAATTTTTTGTCCACTAGCGGAAGAAGTGAAAAAAAACCACTAGCAAGTTTATCGCTTGTGCAGTAATTTTATTACTAAAATAATTTAATGGAATAAACAATAATGTGTTTATTGTATATGCATAATAAATAATTAATAAATAGGTAGCTTTTATGGTGTTCTATGAGATACTATATTACGAGTATTAAAACAATTTATTCGGAAAAATATAAGATACTTATTAAACAAACTAGGTGATATTCCGGGTATAATTATATTATATCCGGCATTAAACACTTTCACAATCGAGTTTTTGAATTTTGGAATTTAAAAAAAAATTCGCTCCTTCTCGCAAAACTTAAGAAAACTCATCCCATTTCAGCCCGATCCGTTCTGTAGTTTTTGCGTGAAAGAGTAACAAACATATATGTTTACATACATGTTTATAAACTTTCTCATTTATATTATTAGTAGGATAATTTATTATAATTATAATTATTAATTAAATAAATTGATAATAATTGAATTTGATGTAAAAATTGCCTTTAAATGCATCAGAATGGACGAATAATACCGAGCGATGTTTTTTATAAATAGGAGTTAAATATATTTTAATTTTAGCTGCGCCCTGCGGCTTCGCACGCGTACGTTTTAAGGTGATTTCTGTCCCAGGGAAACCGATTTATGGGCCTATGTTTGATTCCAGGATTAGAATTACCTGTATGCAAAATTTCAGCCCGATCCGTTTAGTAGTTTTGGCATGAAAAGGTAACAAATATCCATCAATCCATTCATCGATCCATCCATCTATACATCCATCCATCCATCCATCCATCCATCTATCCATCCATACAAACTTTCGCATTCATGATATTACTGTGATTATGTCGATAACGTGTCATACAACATTATTTTTGCGAACATAATGGGAACAATACAAATGACAACAACAACAGAAGAATCTAGCTCAGCTTAATGCTAGTCTTTTAAATAGATAATTAGTTTGGTATATAAGTTAAATCTGTTTAGTTTTTTATAATTTTTGTTTTTTTTTTCTGTTACTTAGTTGGAGCGACATAATCGCAATGTGATTAAGCTCATTAAATAAAGATTAAAAAAAAAAAAATGCTAGTCTAAAAGTGGCGCTACTGCGCGTTTTATGCGACACCTAATAATAATGTGCGTAGCAGATGTGACTCGCGAAAACAACAACACACACATACTGTTGTTATAATTTAAAATGTAATAGCTCGTGTAGAATTCATTCATAGTTATTGTATAAAATTAAGCTAGAATTCAATATTGGTTGTCACTTTCAGTGCCCAGACTTTGCGGCGATGCGACTCAAAGGGTCACAGTGCAGTTAGATTAGGCTGGACGTCTAAGTACAGCATAGGTAGTGAAAGTGAAGTTAATTATATAAAGTTAGTGCCTAAGATATTGTACCAGTTTCTTATTTTATAGACTTATATATACAGTAGACCTTTTGGATAATAATTATACTAATCATACTATTCAATCAATTTTAACAGACCTGACAGGACATTCACAGGCAAAAACAATAACAGCGTTTCCAATCGACATAGTCCCTAAAACTCACAACCCAAAGAACAATATTGCGGAAAAACTATCTTATTTATATTAAAAAAAAAACTTTTTACTCATTAGATTAAAACTTCAGGCACACCTCGGACACTTGTCCATTCCTCCATGCAAAAGTAACGTCTCGGTACTCATACATAATGTGCAACCCAATAAAAATTATGTATGGATAAATGTGAAAAAAACAATTACGCATAAAAATGTAGGAATCATTTTTTTCCTGAATAATGAAAAAAAATGTTATTCAAAAAATTTACAATAAACATTGACCCTGTCTACTAGAATACATAAAAAAGACGAGAAATATTACACAGATTTTTTTCCTTTGTTGATTATATGCCAATACTTACCTAACTTTTATTGTTTTCAAGTACGCGGAGATAAAATATAAATAATTTAACCTTTACCAATTTTATTCCTGTAAAACGTAGGCAACAAAAGAACAATATGACTATGATAGCGAAATTACTTTTAAACGTTACAAAAGAACTTGTTATTAATGGCGAAAAGATAGGTACAATTTAAATATTATGTTAGAATTTAGAAAACCTTTGTCTACCAAAATCAAATTATAACACATGTGTAAGTGAAGTAGCCATTGGACGTATCAAAGCTAGGTTCTGTTAAATTATCTAGCTACAAAAAACCCAGCATATGAGACACGACCAAAACTTTGTCCTACCAGACCACCCGTTTTAGTATAGAAAATTACTTTTATTTTGTTTACTTTCAACAATGACGAGGGACCTGATTACGCTTTTAAATAACTATTTGTGTGTTGACTAAAAAGAAGAAGCAGAGGAGAATTTGTGATAGCTAAGCCAAATATGAATCTTTGAATGCTGTCAAAAATCTGTTCCCCTTCATTCATTGCTTATCTACTTTTGGAACAGCTTTTATCATATGTTTTACTAGCTGACCCGGCAACTTCGTACTGCTAAAAAAGTGGCCTGACTTATTTTCTTACATCTTAAACATTCCTTGGACTTCTACAAATATTTCAAAACCAAATTCAGCCAAATCAGTCCAGCCATTATCGAGTTTTTGTTAGACTAAATATAGATTAGTATTACCAAGGTAACAAAAAGGCATAAAGTGGCTGATGGAAAGCGATTGCCACAGCTTATGGACTTCAACATCATAATAAGTATTTTAAATATCAATACAACGATGTGTCGAATATTGGCATAATTGTGTCAAACCAGAGGCAGAGTTGTTATCCAAGAAGAAAGTCTAGAAATGCAACAGACCCCCTCTCAAAAGGGTCTTTGTTTAAATTTCTAACAAAACGTTTCGTCGTTTTCTCAAGATAGCTGGACTGACATTGTAAGCCGTGTATAAGGGGTTTAAAAAGCTATTTCTTGTCTCTGGAAAATGCTTATGATAATGAGGACTTGGCCTCGGGCGTATCTTGAACGAGACGCGTGTGCGAAACGTGTGGGTAAGGTGGTGCCACTGCTGGAATAATAAATTTATTCATAGGTAACCTCATTTAAGCACGGAATGTGTGTCATTCATGCTTCAGAATAAGAATACAATTTACGGTCTTGCAAAGCCTTACACTTTATTTGTCAATGACGCATATTAAGTTCTGTGAGTCCTAATAGCTGCGGCCCGCCATCGCCCACCGCCACCCCGTTGCGCTCGCGTGCTCCTGCGCTGCGGGTAGAGTCGTAGGGGCTGGGCAATTAATGCATTAATTAGCTATATAATATTTGGCAACCTACATACATAACAGTACATATTAAGCAGTAATGGTCTTATGTGAGATGGTGTATGATGAGGAATTATAATATTTTTATAAATAATAATATTGATATTTTTAAATCATGTCTTTTTACTAAAACAATAAAGTCAATACGTCGAACTAGTCTAAACTTTTAGTTTAATTTTAAATGAGGGCAAAACTCGCATTCAAATAATTCTAGGAAAATTTAGAAAATGTTGATATAATTAATTTAAAGAGAGCAATAAGTACCAGCGCCACTTTTTCACTACGCGGCGCCGTTAAAATACATTTCGTGCCAATTATAATTTTAATATTTCAAGATAGGAGGCAAGCAGAGAAAATTTCTGCTTTGAAATACAGTACAGCCATTGAAAATAACTAAACCTACAATGGTGTAAGTTAGATGGATGAAGGTCTACCGACATTGGGAATATATAGGATGGGGCAAATTTTGGGCCTTCAAAATTAGCCTACTTAATTTTTAATAAAAATAAAAGAATAAGTAAAAATTTAATTCAAAATTAGCCTACTACGAGTAACTTAAAAAAGTTGTTACATACGAGTTTAAATTAAGAACCATTGAACATTGTGACATTGTTGACATTTTCACTTACTCGTTTTTTTTTCATAGAGGAATTTGTTTTTTTTAATTGTTGCCAAAACTTACGATTTGATTATGTTACTTAATGTATGTTACTTTGGGAAAAGTGTTTCTGATTAGAAATAGAGTCGATTAAGACCAACTTGTTTTTTTTGACAAATGTCATTTTCTGGGCGAACCGTAAATTTTTTCAAAAAACTCAAAATGGCGATATTTTTTTCTTCAATATAAAACAGAAGGTTCCTAAGAACAAAAACTTCTAACTACAAAAGAAACGGTAGCTACCCTTAAGGGGCCAAGAATTTGCCCCACCCTGTATACTATAATATAATACGTATAAAGAGGAAAGATTTGATTGTTTGTTCGTATTGAATAGGATCCGAAACTATTGGACCGGTTAAAATAAATATTTCCCTTTTAGAAAGCTTAATTTTAATATGCTATATTTTATCCCGGAATTCCCACGGGAACGGGAACAACGCGGGTGAAACCACGAGGCGCTGCTCGTTAGATAGACATACAAACTATGGTTTATCCATTTTGAATGAAGCATGCTAGTAAACAAAATACGACACAAATAACAAAATCTCACTTGCTTGGCGTCGGGTTTCAGATATAATTGTAAGCAATTTTTATTTAAGGGGGGATCTAAAATCGACAAATAATGTAGATTACGTATAAAAGGACGCGCCAACAAAGTGAATTTTAGGTTAAGTATGGGCGGTTTGTTTACGTTTATGCTTCATTCAAAATGGACACGGTTTAGACATCCATCGTGAACAACATGATGTACAGGGAGTTTAGAAACAAAGGACAAAATTACTATGTCAATCATGAATCACGATTTACTGAGAGGTTAGAAACAATGGACAAATGATAAAATCAATCATGAATCATGATCTACAGAGTGGTTAGAAACAATGGACACAATTATAATGTCAATCATGAATCATGTTAGAAACAATGGGCAAAATTATAATGTTTGTTGGGTTAAAATATTAAAATGATATCAACATGAATTACAGGTTAATATACTTATCCATTATATTAAAACCAGAACCTAATTCACTTACTGACATTTCACTGCGGATTAGATTAGAAACCAAATTGATATTCAATAACTGTCATCAGTATTACATTATTTCATTACAATATTATCACAACAATGCGAAAATCAATTATAATACAATCGAAACAGACCGATTTCAGAAATTCAATTGAAAACAATTGAATACACAATGTAGGTACTTACTGTATGCATTTCAAAATTTGCTTTTGTTGTAAAGTCTTTTTTTTCAACTTTTCTTCGCCGTGCGTCAGTATTTCGTGGCAGTTATAAGTTATAGATTTACTTTAAAAACTGACCAAAAATTGGAAGTGGATGCAGTATTTGATTTTAACAAAGAATGGTTAAATCGAGCATAGAAAAAACATTGCAATTTGCCAATAAAAACTTGTTTCTACTGTTAACAAATCCGTAATACTTTATTTGAAATTATACCATATCAATGTTATTATTTGTAAATACATTCGTGAAAGTTAAAATTACAATTAAGATCATAAGTTTTTGATCAAACAATCAGTTAAAATTGTGAGTATTGTAAAATGCCTATACAATTTCAAATTAAACATTATCATTTAGTCTTTACACATTTTCCTTCAGTAGGTACGCAGTCACAATGAATTAGGTAGTCGTAGAACTAGGACTTAGATAACTAGATATTAATTACAATTTTAATTTCTCGTTACACTTTACAACTATACATTATTTAGCTCAGTCAGTCAATTTGAGCTTATGGATTTAAAATTCTAACGGATGGTTAAAATTTCTTTATAATAGTTTTATATACATAATTGCGCGATTAAATTAACTCACTTAACTTTTTTATTAAATATATCTCGTGAAAACAATGTACCAGTAAAAAACTAATTATGTACAATCGCTCACAAGACCGCTTCAGAAAATATGTCGCTGTCACGATTTATACCAATAAAAAGCATTGTTCTGATTTTGTGATGTGCGATTACGTATTAACTTTGTTGCTATCATGAGTTTCTATCATGATTTTTTTTTAGTATAGAAACTTTCGTGTTTTGACGAACTCATTATGAATGTAAGCTGGTTAACTACGAACCTTGTTTGTGTTGGAAGAACACTAAGGTTTTATCTCTTAACGAGGGACACCTTCAGGGCGAGTGCGGTTCTAGACGCGCGCGTACAGCATCCTTCGAGCACTGAGAATGAAGGGACCTAAGGGATGAAATATTGGTGTTTCTCCAACACAAACAAGGTTCGTAGTTAATTCGCTTACACTCATAATGACATTTTTTCGTTATTTTTTATGGATATTCTTAAATAGATTAAGACATGCCATCTTTTTTAAATGTTATGTTATGTATGATGTATGTGTGTATATACTTCTGTGTGCGTTTGTTATCTTGATTTTATACATCAGTTTGTACATTAAGGTACTTTTGTTATAGCATAATTACGGTTTGTTATAATAAAGATATCAAACACACAGGTCATGATCAACCAACAGTGGGATCCGTTTGGTACTATAAATTTGATAAACCTTCATAAATTTACAACCGATTTTAAGTACCAACTGATACGAGCTACAAAACATACGTATTTACCCTCCTTCCGTATTTCAATCCCAGAATTATTGGCTCGCATTTCTTGTTACACTGGCAATAAAATGCATTTTTTGCGTGTGATTTGGGACGATAACACGACGACAGTATTTTAATGAAAAATATACCGTATCGTATTGATGTCAAGGTTTAGCCTTGTTAGAATAATAACCTTTTTGATTCATAGGAACTGAACCCCAATTTAACGAATGAACGAATTTTTATCAAATTTGAAAAAGGTTATAGAGAAAGTTTTACGCCACTTTTATCGCATTTGACGACTGTGGGTGTCGTCAAATGCGATAAAAGCCGATGAAGCATTTATCAGTGGGAGGCCTGCGTCCAGCTGTGGACCAATATAGACTGTTGGGGAGGTCAGGGATTCATGGTTAACCATGAATAGAAAGTACCTATATTCAATAGTCAGTAGATTACAAGCCAAGGGTTGCTAAGATTGCAGCTTCAGTCATCTAATAAAGGTAATCTCTGAAATAATAAAAAATATGTAAAATCCCGCAATTTATCCTGATATTTTTCCCCATTATAAAAGAAAACCGTGACTGGTAATAAAAAAAGTTTCATCATGCTCCAGGTTGTTTTACCGGTAATCCTAACATCTGTTATGTTAATCTGCGCATAAAACACAATTTTTACAGCTTCTCATATACTTTCACACTACCTAGAAGAAAGAGGATAAATTAGCTAAGAACGCACACGTTGGCGTTTTTGTGGCGTTAGCGAGCGTCATCGAGCTTTAGCATGCCATTATAAAAAAGTTACGATGTTTTAAAATATCTGCTTAGGTAGGTAGTGGCTAAACTTATTTGACTAAAAATGTTTCCATCCTTATTATTTTGAAATTTTAGAAAAATTTGTTAATTGTAGTTTTGGCGACATCTGAATAGACACCAACCGGTGTGTAGCTTTTATAGTCAGAATTTCTTCTAAGAAAAAACGACCATGTAGCATTAAAAAACAGAGCTATGAGTAGTCTGATAAAAATCTGTTTTTAAAGCATAAAAAGACACCATGTTTACAAACTATCGCGTTATTATATTAATAGGAAATATCTGAGAAAGGAAAAATATTCAGCGTGAACATTTAGAAAACCACGTTATTTTTAGAATCGACAAAATCCAAGATGTCGATTGTCCTAATATATGGTACCAATAATAAATTTAATTTAAAAAACTATAAAACTACTAAATTTTTTATAGTTTTTTCATGAATTTTCATGGGATATTGTCAGAACTGAACAAAATTAAATGGGAACACACAGGAAGCACCAGCTTTCATATCAAAAATAATCATTAAAATCGGATCACCCACTCAATAGTTCTGAGGTAACAAACATTAAAAAAAAATCGAATTGATAACCTCCTCCTTTTTTTGAAGTCGGGTAAAAAAATTACCTTGGTCTTTGGTTGGGTACACACACATCTTCACTAACTCTGACAAAGCAACAATAACGCAACTACCGCAACGTTAACGCAACGATACCACCCGCTGTGTGTCTACGACTCAAATTGCGACTGTCAGCGACTGTACATAAATTATTTTCCAGAAAAACTTTTAACATTTTTAGTTCTCCTTGCAACTTAAACAGCTCAGGAAGGAAATGAGCTTCCTTTTAAAAACAACTTTATGACTTAGATTTAGAGCTTAAAACTATTTTTTATCTTATTGCGTATATACTAGTTTAAAGTGGTCGGTTTATGACATTGTTTGCAATGCTTCGTTGGTTTTGATTAAAATCTTTGAGATGAGCATAAAATATTATTTTTTTAACTTGCTTTCAAAAGCAGCACAGTGATGTTATATATTCAACAAGGCAAAACATTGAAAACGTATAAAAAACAGAATAATAAAAAAAAATTAAAGCTTTAAGCAGATTATGATAGTCATTTGTAAAGAAAACCGTTGGACAAACAATTTTAGAGCTTTACGCAAATATCCGAACCGAATTTTCCGAACGCGCCGAATACAATCAATTTCCATTTCGATTCTTGAACATCTCGAATTCCGTTGATTGAATCAACTTAACAAGCGTGCGAAGTCTCCATACTTAATTTCTACCGGCGGTGGCACTACTCTTACTCCGTTTTGCCCAGAGGTTTATATCGTACTTTCCGTAGTGAGACCGCGCCGTGTTTGTTACCAAACGCAGTTTGTGAGTTCACAAACTTGTTTTTTTATTCGGAATCAGTAAATTGTGTCTTCTGTGATTCGCTTGGTCACAAAAGTTCGTCTTATGTGATTGCACAATAATTATAAAAAGCAATAATAACACTTAGGTTTATTAACAAAAACACTAGTCTTATCTACTAATAGTGTGCGTGCGTCGGCATTTTGTTACCGGACGCATTCAAAGACAATGCCACAGTGGTTGGGCATAAGGGCCTAACTAAAGATTTAAATCTTTGGTTTTGCCCAAAAGGTGTGTTAACAGTTTTAAAAGCAAATTCCTTAAAACCACCGCACTGTCAGCATTTTTCACAGGGGTATTAGAGACATTACAAGCGAGCAAAAGTAATAAAAAGTTCAAATTATCGAATCTACAACAGTACTCCTGTAAGATATTTCAAGGCGGTGAATTTACGAGGTTTTACGACATTTTTACGAGATTTTACGACAATTTAACGACAGTTTCGAGTAAGTCGCGTGCGAGCCGACGTGTCGTTATAACGTCGTTAGATGCTAAGCCAGTGTGTTGGGTTCCTTAGAATTGTATGTAAGGGAGTCTAGATGGTCGTAATTTAAAACAGATAAATTAAAAAAAAGAATAATTGAAAACGAACATGAACAACAACAAAACAACATGTTTGAAATCATTAGGTGGGTCACCTTTAAACAAGGTTTTCGATTATCAAACATTTTTGCCTGACTGCTTTAGAGCGAAATTATCTATTAGATGATTACCATTATATTTTTAGCTTATCATAAATGTGTTCTTTAACAGATGACTTTATTACATTAACGTCAATCATTTAAAGAAAACCACCTTCAAAGGTGGTGGGGTAAGATATATTTTGATCAGTGTTCCTATCAAAATTCAAGACGAAATCCTTCGCAGAAAGAAAAATAATATCCGGTCGGATATGCAAAATATCTGAACTGAAAACGTGTGCTTATTAATAAAATAAACGCAGCTTATCAGGAACGTGCCAGACGTTCTTAATAACCCTAATCGATTGCTTATACCTTGCTTCACTTAGCTCATAATGCTTCACTAAATCTCACCGGGTTAGCAAATTTACGGGTGTTGGCACATTGGTGTCAATTTTAGCTTATAATTTGTACAAGCTCAACTCTTCCCGCTGGTTTCGTAAGAGGGTCTAAATGTTCCCGTGATTCGGCGAAAATGGCGAAAGAGGGACACCGGAGATGTTTGTTAAGATCAATCTCAACATACATCGTCTGAACCAAGCCTAATTAGGCATGACTGTATGTAATAGCCTTAATTTAGTTATAAATGGTAACAATTTTATTTTTATCTAAGCAGGCAACATTTTGTTGCATTCACTCTCTCTTTTGTTTAATGGCCGATAACAATTGGCTGCATTTTTCTGTAATATTTTCTTTTCCTAAACAATATACATACGTTTTACTATAAAAACTTTCGTAGTTTGACGAATTCAGTATGAATGTAAGCGGGTTAACTACGAACCTTGTTTGTGTTGGAAGAACATCAACGTTTCATCCCTTAACGAGGGACATCTTCAGGGCGAATGTGGTTCTAGACGCGCGCGTTCCGCATCCCTTCGAGCACTGCGGGTGAGCGCGCGTTGAGCGAAGAATTTTTCCCTAGACAAGACACGTTTCGACAAAGCCCGTGTCTTGTCTAGGGAAAAATTCTTCGTTCCCCGCAAGATACGCGAGGCGATAGAGATAGAACGATGGCCCAACTTCAACAGAGACAGAGGTTGGAACCTACCACCCGCCTGGAAGCCGTGTCTCCATGGGAAGCCAAATAGCGGTGTAGATAATAGAGCCGGGTGTAGATACTATTAGTTCTGTGTGTACCCTGATGACAGCAACACCCGACACAGTAGATGACTCTCACGCCCTGCAGCATCTACAAGCAGCGCACCCCCCACCACCCCCGCCCCCGACGGGCACGTCACGCGCTCAACGCGCGCTCACCCGCAGTGCTCGAAGGGATGCGGAACGCGCGCGTCTAGAACCGCATTCGCCCTGAAGATGTCCCTCGTTAAGGGATGAAACGTTGGTGTTCTTCCAACACAAACAAGGTTCGTAGTTAACCCGCTTACATTCATAATGAATATACATACGTCTTAACGTCCACGCATCTTTTATTACTCATCATGCGTGTTGTGGTACTCCAAGCCGGATATGAATCAGGTTTTTTAGTGGGTATTAAGACCTTCTCAAGGCGCCGAGTCCCACATAATTCTGGTGTCCCCCGCAGACCAGTCTATTCGTAAACGAATTTTACCTTGCTGAATAAAATAAAAAAAGGTGTAAGAGGCGACTCAGGGATATCCACTGGAGGCGGGCAGCAGCAATCCCCTGCAGAGCAATTCTACCACTGAGCTGCGATTCTCAACCCTCATATCCAGCGTATATCGCCGAATCTAGACTAATTTGATAGTACCTACCAAAAATTATTCCGATCGTTTTGAAAGGGACGGCATCATTAAGTGCACAATTTGTTATAATATTTTACTGATTTTGACACACCAAACCCGCCAACACTACAAGGCGGGCTTGGTGTGATAGTTCATTGTACGAATACTTGTCGGCGGGCCGGCAATTTCGGTGTGTAGACTCTTAAAATATTATTCGGCTTAAGTTTCTTATCGAAGAAATGTTATTGTTAATGTGAAAAATAAAAAGAATGATCATCGATAGAGCCGCCTAAAGTTAAGGTCTCTTTTGCTCGTTTGCTCTTGCTCAACCAAAAACATCGAACCATTGCTTACAAAACCAACCACAAATACTTTTTGTTATTTGTTCAATTGACAACGAGTGCAAACCTTTGACGTCCTTCATGGTATATCACTGTGAGTCAGAAAAAAATACCTATACCGTATCCATCGAGCATGCAGAATGTTAGTTAACAAACTGCCCATACTTACCTAACCTAAAGTAAACTTTGCTTGCGCGTCCTTTTATACATTATTAACATTAATTGTCGATTTGATATCCTTCCTTCAGTAAATATTGCTTACAATTACATCTGAAACTGGACGCCAAACAAGTGAGTTTTAGTTATTTGTTTCGTGGTTTGTTGACTAACATTCAACAAGCTCGATGGATAAAATATAGCTATGAAGTTAACGCCATGTGTCTCAGGGTTGGCACCTTTACTTTCTTACTCTAAATGGATTTCAAGAAAACGTGACTTGAGAGCTTCTTGTTTACGTATGAATTACTGTCGTGAAAAATGGCTGTTTCCATAAAATTAAATGTCGCAGGGCGTGTTGAGACCAACGCGGTATCTGTTACCTAGAGCAGCAGCGGTAAATTTAACTTGGATTTCGCTCGGGTCCGCGATATTCCACCGAGTATGACAGTTAGGATTTCCGCATACCCCACTCGATGCAGTCTGCTCTGGGTAGGTAAAAACGAGTAGGTCTATTAGGATCAGTTCTTGTATTAGTGATAGAGATTAATACCATATCGTTTTACGAAATATATACGAAAGGCAAGTTGCACTGTAAGGCACTGCACGAGTCTACTGCAGTTGACTGCAGTCCACTGTAGTAGACAACTGCCGTCGCCCGCAGTCAAGTCGTCCGTGCATATGACTTATGGAGTCCACGAACTAACTATGAGAAAAGAAACAATATTTACGAAGGTGCGCAGTTATACAACAGTTTACCAGATGACATTAAGAACTGTACATCAATGCACATGTATAAAAAGACAAACAATATTTAATAACAAAATCCTTATCCGTAAAGTAACGGTGCCAACCATCATTATACAAATTGCTACTATAATCGTACTGGTTTAATGTACAAATATTAATTAGTAAGTAAAAAAACATAGTAGGTACAGTCCGCTGCTCAGATATGTCCAAATTTTCACTTATATTTTTCGATTCGGAACTTTTCAAATTTAAGTCAACGCACACTTTTTTCCTAGAAATGTCACCATACTTGTCAGAATGCGTTATTACAATTATCAAACATTTACCATTTAGTCAAGTTGAAAAGTTGCCAGTTTATACATATTTTCGTAGCTGACCATTATCATTTATGTAAAAAAAAACTTTGAGTAAAATGAATTCGTCAATTTCAAATTGGCGTTTCTTTTGATATAGAGTAAGACCATTATAATAAGCGACGTGCAAACCGCCAAACACTCACCCCGATTCACAACTGAACATAATAACCAAGTAAGTTCCCTTTATTTACACCACCAACTTGCCACTCTCACAACAGTCAATGTTCAGCGCGACCATTGCGCGCCGAATATGTGTCAGCTGATGACAGACACGGCGATAACCAGCAGTGGTTGTGAGTATAGCGATGCGGTCCCTCGCTGCATCGCTAGTGGGTTCTCATCTGAAAAATAAACTCAATTTTAGACACAGATAGAAGACACCATTATAATAATTAAATTTTCATAAACAGGATAAGTGGTAATTCACTGACACTGCAACTGCACGGTTTTTTTTTCATTTTTCACCACGAATACGTTTGTGAAGATGCAAAGGTTTGATTACATTAGGTTAGGTTGCAAGGCTATGAGAGAGAGAGCCGATCCCGCTCAAAGGAAACGGTGGCAAGGTGTGCGCTATGGCCCATGAGGGCGCCGCAGCATTCCCTTTAGGGGACTACCTGAGTCCGCAGGCAGTCGAAGTTCGGGCACTGACTTCCCAGGGCAGACCCCAGAAGGCCGATGGCACTCTGTGGCACTTGCCATCGTTATTCTCACAGGGGGTTGGGGGTGGTAGTGAACGCCCGCGGAGACGTGCTTAATTTGGCAATGCAAAATTGGCCTGGCACCGTCCATCGGAGTTCCCAGGCCCATTGTTATCGCTTAGAGGCCGGCCACCAAGGGGTTGTTTAGTGGGTCGTCAAAAACAACCCCACATAACCATCCTGTACCCTACATGCAGTATGGTATCTGTTCGCAGAATTTTCCCCTCAAAAACAAAGTAAAAAAAACGGTGCAAGGTTAGGTTAGCAGTATACTTAAAAAAATATGTAAATCACCTTTCACACTAGGTAAATGTGAAAACGTCTAAAACCAATAAGTATGAATTAATCAAAACATCTCCCATTTCAAATTCACTGTTGATTCAGTTAAGAGCCGTTTTTAAGGTTACTTTCAAAGGAAGCCCCTCGAATGAACGATTATGGAATGGAGGTCTACCGTATGGCTACGGGTACTACCAGACTAAGTTTAAGAATTTTGACCTGGCGTCTGCACGAACATGTTTGTGATGGTGGAAAGATCTTGCACGTCACGCAGTGCTAGTGAATTACTAGACAAGACAACCGGTCTTGTCTTGTAAGGGAGCCGAGTACATCGAATGTTAGAATTAGTTTTTTGTTGTCGAAGGAAGGAATTCAAATTTCAGACAAGTTGTTCCCAACGTCTCACATAAGACGTGCTCATTCAAAAGTCAGAGCGTCATGATCTAAATCTATATCATCTATCGTTTATCTTTTTCCATAATGCTTATTTGTCAAAAGATGAGATAATGGTGTTTATCCAGATGTTGCCAAAACTAGACTAAACTAATCTGATAGGACTAAAAATGATGCCATTCTTATTATTTTGATCGTTATGACAGGGACGAAGACGGGGGCATTTTTAGGCCTGTCAAATTAGTTTAGATAAGGGAGCATCTGAATTGACACCGTTAACACTATAATTTTAAATGACAGCTGTTAAAATAAATGTTTCGGTCAAACTAACTAACGCGTTTTGTGTAAGTTGTGTTTGGGGTATCTTATAATAGGTATCCGATTCCTAATCTGTGTAAGTTTGTGTTAAATCTGTAAAACCTATTTTATTTTACCTACTTTTGTTAAATTTGCACGTAATTTCAGGCAGAATAGTAGAATAATATAAGACTGTACCAATATTTCAGCAAATAAAGTTTAATTATGATTATGATTATTAAAAATCGTGCAAATGTATTTATTTATTTATTTTACTTTTATTAAAACGGTAACAATACCACTTACATTAATTAAAGATACACAATTTGATTAATTACCTAATTAATATTATATAATAGAAAAAAATAATAATAATTAAATAGATTTTATACAGACACACAATTATAGACCGCAAGCATTCCAACATGACGGTATGACGCATAGAGTAGACTTTTGTGTTTATGTTATTAATTTGGAGTATGGAAACACTACAATGTCACTTTCTTAGCCAATAGGCAATCTTGCCATAACTTTTAATTGTCTCAGCCTATATTCAAAATAACATACACAGCGCATTAGCTCACAGCTGGCAAAAGGCCCACTTGAAAGTAAGTGCTTATGGCCGTTTATTCACATCTGCTGTTGGGTTAAGAATCCTTTATGTTTTTATGTACAGTCACCAGCATAAATATATGACTATGGGCAGCGCTGCAAAAATATCTGATTATCCATTGATGGTTTAATTATGTGACGATACGTAGCCGGTAAAAATATGTGATGATTTACACCCGGCATAATAATCGTTTGCCTTGTAACAGCATAAATATCGGATCGGACGGGAAATCAAAATTATATGACATTTCAGCAGCGTAAATATCTATCTACTGTAAAAGCATAATTATTGGATCACATAAACTGCAATAATATCAGACACAACTAACAGTCAAAAATATCTCAACGAATGAACTTTATGTGCCTCAACATAGAGGCGTAATTTGAGCGAAACTGTATGACGCTTCTCGAAAAGAGGATCAACCTGTCATTGGATATCACTGTCTCACGTTTTATGGCATGATTTTGGCATTTTAGATTTTAGTCGGCGGCGGTCAGTGTTATGTTATGTATCTACCTAAGATCCGAATGCGTAGTAAACTGGTGATATCAAGTGTGTCAAAAAATAATTAAAATTATTTAATTTAATTTAATTTAATTTTCTTTCTTAGGTTTACCAATAGATTTATACACAGTTTCTTACATCTTGAAATCTTATACAAAATACTAACATGCACGAAAATGTAGAAATACAAAATAGAGACATTATAGGTAACTATAAATTATTGCTATGTGCACAAACCGCTTGCAGGTAAACACATTATAACGGATTGTTATAAAAAACGATGATATAAATCCAATCTTTCACATTTATTTATTCTTTCTTGTAAACGTAATATTCAATTTCGTCTCTAGGGACGAAAAGAATAACTTTCATCCCGCTGCGACATATGTCAATTAATGACGACTAATGACATGTACAAAACAAATGACTGCTGTCACCTCACTTTTTTCTTGAACTATGCATTCTACCTTTCAATACAGCCACTCAATTTCAACTTCTTGTGAGATGGCTTTTGCGTCTGGTTTGACGCAATTCATAGGGCCATTCAATTACAGCGTAATGTAAAATTAAAATAAATTAGAGGTACCATATTATAATTTACTTTCAACTATTTCTTTAAAATAACATAGATTTCGGAAAAATATTGACCATTTTTTAAATAATAAAAATTAAAGGTAGAATAGTTCTCGCATTCTACCATGTCTATTCAACTGTGGTAGAATAGCGAAAGCTACCATGGCTATATTCTGTCATCTCTAAAGAGGATTTTCTATGCCTAAGAAAAAACAGCGGAAATACGTAAATCCTATCTTCGTATCATTTTTCGAGTTGTTCAATTTTGTGTGATTGTTACAATAAGTTTAGACATTGATATAGGCATCGATTTTACGCCTGATTTTATAAAAGAAGAGGCTAAAGTATTAGTGGAAAACCTTTTATCACCTAAATCAAAATAAACGGACAACGTTTTTTTAATATATTTTAACGAATTCTCAAAGACTTACCAAGCTTCAACATTATGGAGCGTGTATTATATGTTAAAGACAATACACAATAAACATTTAAAGGATTTCGAGAGACTAACATCGTTTCTTAAGAGACAAAATGATGGATTTAACCAAAAAATACAATGTTTTCACTGCTCAAAAGGGTACCTTACCTGGAAAGAACCTTTCACTATCTATAACTAATAATTGCTATAATTAGACCATAGACTTAAAATATCTCTCCTAAATTGTATTATGTAAAATAAATACAATTTTTTTTCTTAAGCTCAATCATATTTTTATTTTTACTTTCCTTGTATTCGTAATGAAAAGCACAGTGTTTACCTCGGGTGAAAGTAACATTTAGTCCCTCGAACTAGTAGCACCCTCGTTACGCTTGGCCGCTAAGCCCCGTCTCGGGATTAAATAAGTTACTTTCATCCCTTGGGTAACAATGTACTATTATTCTTCTTCTTTATTCTTCATTATTAGGGATGACATTGTTTTCGTTATAGCGGGTATTTCATTCTCCACAATAAGACTCGACCATCCGCTCTTGATTGGAAAACGTTTTTATCAAGAAACGCGACATTCTAAATTCAAAATTCATGTATTGACTGTTAATTGTTTCAGATATTATTGCAGTTTCTGTGATCCGATAATTATGCTTTTACAGTAGATAGATATTTATGCTGTTACAAGGCAAACGATTATTATGCCGGGTGTAAATCATCAAATATTTTTACCGGCTACGTATCGTCACATAATTATACCATCAATGGATAATCAGATATTTTTGCAGCGCTGCCCATAGTTATATATTTATGCTGGTGACTGTACCTAGCAGAAAATGGCAGGACGAAGGAAAATTTCTTGATAATATTAAGGAGCGGAACTTTGGGCAGTACAAGATTTCTGGGCCTGGAAGCATGAGAAGTTTTCAATGTTTCCAAAAAACGATGTTGGCTTCAGGCGTTGTGTTCGAAAGTTCGGAAAAACAGAACAAAGGCTGTGTAGAGGCAGAAAATGCCTCGGTATGAAGCCTACCATTTTGTGCTTTGTGTGCATTTAATAGAATCCGTAGCACTAGTCCCTGACATTAGTGTTACGCATTGTATTATATGCACACCAAGCACAAAATGTTAGGCTTTATTCCGAGGCATTTTCTGCCTCTACGCAGCCTTTGTTCTGTTTTTCCGAACTTTCGAACACAAAGTAAAATATGAAATATTTAGGAATTGTTTATTTCTAACACTAGTTTGAAAATCGTGTACTGATAAGTGGTTTGAATGATAAGAACAATATATGTATAATTTATTACTAAATATATATTTTTTTAAATGTTATTCTTAAAAGCTTAACTGAATTTCGAACCATAATAGTTAGAAATTTTAAATTCCTAACCTTAACCAGACCTTGTGAAAGTTATTGGGTCATCACAAAACATAAGTCTGCAGTAGCTAAACTATTTTTTGTAAATTTTTAGAATACCCACAGAGACGGGTTATTAACATTACAAAATAAGCTAATTTTCAAAAAATTTAAGGGTAAATAAGTTACTTTTTAAAATATTTCCGATGACCTTTTGAAAAAAATAACGTTTATATATTTATTTAAAGCACTAATTGGAATGATTAGGATTCTAACTACACACAACAACATAGGTACCTACATTACATACACTTTTGTTCTGAGGGGCGAGTCTGTTTGTACGTTAGTACCTAACGTGAAGTGATCGTGACGTCTTTTCCATACAATTAAATCCCAATACATGAAGTCACGATCACGTTTCGTTACTCAGATCAAATAGCCTTTGTGTATTTTTTCGGTGGAATTAAGAAATTTACATACTAAACAGGACCCTGAAAAACATTAAAGAACCCTTTTTGGGTTCTTTAATGTTTTTCATTCTTATTTTCTGTGTAAATGCAAAAATGCATTGTTCGTAAATACCAAACTAATATCCTCGAAATACCTTTATATACATTGTATTAGCATGCCTTTTACAAGTATAAACCCCGTGTTTGAGGGGCCTCCCCATGTTTGGCAGTGGTGACGTACGAATTACCCAATGCCAAACGATGTCCAAAGATGTCTTACATAGGATCAAATCAAAAGCGTTTATTTATAACTAAAACATAAAATATATAATAAAATAAACAGTTATACTTAAATCAAGAGAAACTTAGTTCTAGTTACAAAATGGTCCCAACTCAGCTTGTGTAGGCGTTAAAAACAACCTACGCTGGTTTTCTGCTGGGGCCTATGGGACCAATCAGCCTACGTTCCATAGCCTAAACCATAAAAACCTAAGCCACAATAAATGAACAAAATAAAATATACATTAATCAAGTCTTTCAGTAAACTACTTTATTGCTTAGGTTTCCATTTTTTGCATAATTTTTATGACAAATTTTTTCTATATAGACTTGAGCACCGGCCGCACTACCGCTTGGTAGCTAAACAAACGTATAAAAAAATTAAAAGACCGGTCCTTCTTCAGGTGTCTTGGTAAGTAAAATACTTACTTTTTTTTTATAAATATCAACGTCAGGAGGTTTTATGGCTCTTCGCCATTGAGATACTAAATTACAAGCTAGCAAATTGGATTAATAGTGACGCCAAAAGATGTGATACAGTAATAGATCGCCGGAAGCGGATTAAACTATCTGATTTACTTAATAAGCACATGGATCCATAACTCCAAGCCACTCAAACCACAATAGAAAAAGGTTTGTATCACTATGTCTAGGTGTTATTTTTTTTTATTCTTATATTTATTATTATTAAGAACTTATTAATAAGAAACAAAAGAAAACAAACAATAAAATTAACCTTATCTTATCCGTCAAGTTGTAGGTATATTCAAAGGGAGTCACTGTTGCATAAAAATAAATCAAAATTAAATGCCCACTAGTGAATTTTGTTCCGCTAGTGTAGAAAATTTAGAACAAATGTTAAGAACGGCAACCCGCTAAGCTACTATTGAAGCAACCAGCCAACCTAGCCACCTAACTTTAATTTTGCAATGCGGCCAGTTGTTGGTTAGGTATCCAAGTAAAGGTCAATGGCCCCATTAAGGTAAAGCACCTAGAGTTTTAATATTCAACAAAATATTTTCCCGCAGGGTGGAAAACTTAAGTGATTTCTTATTCAGCTATTTTATAGAGTAGACGTACATTTAGTAATAAAAAGTATTTTAGCGACATTTGAACTTCAATGGGGTTCAAATCCTGCCTCAGAAAAATGTTTGTAGGTACGGTCTGCAGATAACTGTTGCGGGTTTTCTGAGTGTTTTCCATTAAGATAGGTTAAAAATAATAGCAAACTTCGTTATTGCTAGCTGATCAGAGCTTGAGCTACCTGTAGATTGTTTGCAGTTACCATAACACCAGTTTTGCAGCTGTTTATGATAAATAAAATGTCACATAAAAATTCTATTCTTAGAAAATAGGTATTTTGCAATGTAGGCAGGCAAATCATGAAAATAAATTTGAAGTTCCTTTTCATATAAAATATCTATTATAATTTAACAATAGTAGTGTCGTTGTTTAACTAAAACAATCCTATAATTCGCTTTAAACAATAATTTCATCTTATAAACCTATTTATCCGGGGTAAAGAAGCGTAACTATACCAACTCATCATCATCATCATCATCATCATCAGCCTATATTAGTCCACTGCTGGACATATGCCTCCCCTAATGAGCGCCATAGCGCCCTGTCTTCAGCTTGACGCATCCAGCATCTGCCTGCAGTCTTTCGCAGATCGTCATCCCACCTGGCCGGAGGGCGTCCTACACTACGTTTGCCGAGTCGCGGTCTCCACTCAAGAACTCGTTTACCCCAGCGGTTATCGGTTCTTCGCGAGATATGGCCGGCCCACTGCCACTTCAGTTTGCTAATTCTTTGAGCTATGTCGATAACTTTGGTTCTCTGTCGGATGTATTCGTTACGAATCATATCCTTCAGAGAGACTCCGAGCATAGCTCTTTCCATAGCTCGCTGAGCGACTTTAAACTGGTGGACCAGCCCTATCGTGAGTGTCCACGTCTCAGCTCCGTAGGTCATGACGGGTAGGACGCACTGATTGAAAACTTTCGTTTTCAAGCATTGCGGTAAGGATGACGAGAAGACTCGACGTAGCTTTCCAAACGCTGCCCAGCCTAGCTGAATCCTCCTCTTGGCCTCCTTCTCAAAATTGTTTTTACCCAACTGCAGAATTTGTCCAAGGTAAGTGTACTCGGAAACAATTTCGAGAGGGTGGCCATGTACGACGACCGGTCCCGGATCAATGAGGCCATTGATCATGATTTTGGTTTTATCCAAATTCATGCCGAGACCGATGCATCGTGAGGCTAAAGCTAGGCCGTCCAGCATCCGGTTTAGCTCCTCCAACGACTCCGCCATTACGACTATGTCATCAGCGAATCGAAGGTGTGAGATGTAATCGCCGTTTATGTTGATGCCCTTACCTTTCCAGTCCAGTGTCTTAAACATATCTTCCAAGGCACTCGTGAACAGTTTCGGGGATATAACATCCCCCTGCCTCACTCCTCTGCGCAGTTGGATGGGTTTGGACTGCTGGTCCTGTACTTGGACACTCATGGTCGCGGCGTCGTAGAGACATCTCAGCACCTCGATATAACGATAGTCTACTTGGCATCGCTGTAAGGATTCCAGAACAGCCCAGGTTTCGACAGAGTCAAAGGCCTTCTCATAGTCCACAAAGGCCAGACACAGGGGCTGATTATACTCTTCGGACTTCTGTATAATCTGCCTCACTGTGTGTATGTGGTCTATGGTGCCATATCCTCCGCGAAACCCGGCCTGTTCCGGTGGCTGGAACTCGTCGAGTCTCCTACGTGACTCATTATTAACTAAAATTATCCCCCTCTTTTTCCTTGGTTACCATGCGTAGTATATGAGAAGACAACCCCAAGAGTGCGTGCATAGCTATCTACAAGTGAAATAAATATTAGCCAGCATCTACCTGTAGGCCAGCATCTACCTGTAGGCCAGCATCTACCTGTAGGCCAGCATCTTTCGCAGTTCGTCATCCCACCCGACCAGAGGACATCCTACGTTTGCCGAGTTGCGGTCTCCCCTCGAGAACGTTCACCCCGGTTTTCGGTTATTACCGAGATATGGCCTACCAACTGCCACTTCAGTTAAATATGCTAATTATAAATACCTACTAAAATACCTAAAGGTTGCTCATAAACATAAATTGGGGTAGGTAACCTTTTTATGCGGAAAATTATGTTACATTGTTATCATTTTATTTAGTAAGGGTTTAATAAATTCAAGTTAATTTATTATGTTTGTAGTAAACTTTGTAAATTATTATTCAACGGTTTATAATAAAAATAAATTAACATAATTTTGGGGGACTTCACAGTTAGAGGCGCAATAAATTAAAAGATTTTTTTGAAGTTTTAAGGGAAACGAGAACCTTTTTATTTGTAGTAAATTAACCACTCTTTGTTTTTATTATTTTTATTTTTCGTATTTTTATTTATTTAGAGGACTTTGAGTCATGTTGGTGACTATGTTAGTCTCGTATTCAACAAAATAAATCTGTATCACCAACCGTGGTAAATTAGATAAGTACCATTTTTTAACTCCTATAAAGTTTCTTAAAAATTTGTGTAGTACCTTTTTTTACCTTACCTTTACGTTTTGACTTTGCATCAATGTAAAATCATAACAATTGAAATAAAAAAACATTCAAGTCGATTTAAGTTATCTATACTTATAAATGTAAAAAGAAATACATATTTGTATTTTTGTATGTTTGTAACAAATAAATCCAAAACTATTGGACTGATTTCTAAAATTCTTTCACCATTAAAATGGTACATTATCCCCGACTAACATAGGCTTATTATTGATATACAGTAAGACTTTCTGCATCAAGAGTACAAAAAAAAATCGACGAAAATTCATTTTGTTGTTTTCACCTACTCGTTTTTTTGTAGAAAATGTATGGGAATAGTTTTTTTTAATTATTCCCAAAACTTACGATTTGATTTATATTTGATGTATGTTACTTTGGGAAAAGTGTTCCTGGTTGGAAATAGAGTCGATTAAGACCAACATGTTTTTTTTTGACAAATGTCATTTTTTGGGCGAACCGTACATTTTTTCAAAAAACTGAAAATAGCAAAAATATTTTTTTCTTCAAAATAAAACAGAAAGTTCCTTAGAACAAAACCTTCTAACTACAAAAGAAACGGTAGCTACCCTGAAGGGGCCAAGAATTTGCTACACCCTGTATATAACCTGGGGAGAGAGACAACGTTATGTGGTAAAACTTTTTAAACTTTCGCGATTTGTAAACATAAATTAATGATCACTTTATCACGTTCCTTTGTTTTTATTTCCCCTACGTTTTTACCGCATTACCGCCTACCCGATAAATAATCATTAAAAAAAATTAAGTCATGTGGGTACGTTTGCATTATTTCTTAGAGAAAAAGATGGCTTAATCTACTTAACTCCATAATGAATAGACTACTACATAATTATACTATATCTATCGATATATATCAATATCGAAAATAGTTATTAATATTCCACAGGCGACACAAACTCGATAGACCGAAAAATGAATTCATAGAATCCATTACGATGAAATACTGGCATCGTGACGTTATATTTCAGACCTCCATCTTCACTTTCTTGGCAACACTGGATTTGACAGAATGACAGGGAATTATATTGGATACTAGCTCAAAAGAAATAGATACCTTTATTCTTTTAAGTTTATGAACAATTATTTTTATCAAGCGACATCGAAAAAGGAGGTTCTATATTTGGCTGTATTAATTTGAAAAAAAAGTCGGTTAATTGACCTCAACACCTCAAGAGCCTGCACTTATTAGACCACTGCTCGACCCAGGCCTTCCGCCGATATGCACTTTATTGGCTTTTATCTCATGATGGTCAGAGTCAGAGTCAGAGTCAGAGTCAAATCGTTTATCTCTTTAGACTTACAAAATAAGTACTTAGACAAGTCAAATTTTTACTACATAAACAGCGTAATAAACAGTTATTACCATCAAACAAGAAATAAGGTGCAATTGACTCTAATTCACTTCAATTTTTTGTCCACTAGCGGAAGAAGTGAAAAAGAAACCACTAGCAAGTCTATCGCTTATCAACTAATACAATCTTAGGATAACTAAGTCTAACTGGTCTTACATACTATTGTCTGTGTGGAACTGGGCTACATCCGGGCAAGCGTTAACATCAATGACGTAGTCATCTACGGAGTAATAGGCTTTCTTCGGTCAATGCCTATAATCCTCATGCTGGCCATGCGTGTATGGATCGCAGTTTTGGTGGTAGCATTACATACTTCAGATGGCGCTGCTGCCCGCTCACGGTGGATACCCTAAGTTGCCTCTTACGACACTCGCGAGAGAGCTGGGTGGTGCAAATTCTAAGCCACACAGTTAATACTAGATTAATTGGCCATTGCCTCCTACTCTCCGCAAGTTGCTGAGTGTTAAATCTAAAATGTCAGGCAGATGCTGGATGCGTCAAGCTGAAGACGGCGCTATGGCGCTCATTAGGGGAGGCCTATGTCCAGCAGTAGACTAGTATATGCTGATGATGATGATGCAATCTAAAATGTAGGTTTTGCGGATGATTGCGAGCAAATTAGACAACCAGATAGGAATAAGGCGATTACTCGATAGCCTATATCTATTTTCTTTAACGAGCAAAGCCGTATTGTTACCTACCGTGGTCAATACAGACGTTCAATTTGTGAAAATGTAACGAAAAAAATCGTGTGGCACTCGGGGACTGCCGCGGTTAAGCTATTGCAATGCCACCTAGAGGCGAGTTGCTGAACTAAAGAGACAAGCGTGATATTTCAAAAAGTCATTAAAAGTTCTGCTATTTATCGATAGATGGCAAAACTAAAAAGTATCACCGCTGTGCCGGTCGGAGTGGGGAGCGTGAGGTTTTTTCGTTACGGAATTTCTGGATTCGGTCCCCGCGCTCAAGGCCCGCGATAGAAGCTATGCAATAGCTTAAAAAATTATAAATAAAAGGACCAAACCAAAACAGATGTTTGTTAAATTATACAATTTCACGGCATGTATTTGATTCTAACGATAGATTTTAACAATCCACTTTGAATTTTACGGTTGTTATTGTTCCAAGTTAATTATTTCACTCCAATCTGAATATTCCAATTACATCAAATAAATTCAGTGATTACGTAAGCGATTGATTCTTTGGAAATTTATTTAATGCTATCATGAATAATTTATACAAACTGCCTAAGCAAAGGTATTTTATGGGCAATAAATTCTGGAACGTTTGGGCGACGTGCTTTAAACGCGATGGGTCGATACTTACTTTTCCTAAAGGTGCGTGTATGGAAGAAGCTAGAGTAGGGAAGAGATCATGCGTTTGGTATAAAAAGGGCAAAATTAATAGTTTGATAGGACCTTTTATCTATTTTGAAATTAAGGATATCTTGCAGCCACGAGAGAGATTGTAAAAAAAACTATAAAAGATTTCGTATTCTCTCCCGCTATCTACCAGCAAATCTCAAGGGCTATGAACGTGCTATAGCCGTGTTATGGGTGAAAAAAGCGTATATGCACTATAAGCGGGTTAACTATTAACCTTGTTTGTGTTGGAAGAACACCAACGTTTCATCCCTTAACATACGTTAAGGGATGAAACGTTGGTGTTTACTTATACAAGTAAAAAATAACTGTTATTGCGACCCTCTATTTGATACTTGATAGGGGTTTATAGACATTTTTTTACCGTCGAAGAACCTTTGTTAGACCACAACCTCACCTGGTGTAAGGTGGCGAATTTTGAGAATCATCTTCTGAGACTGAACAAGAATCGGAGGAAGAAAATCTAAAATAAGGATCATTGGTATTATTTAACATATTACATTTGATTATCTCCGCCACAAAAGTTTTTTCTGGAGATATCCAGCTATGCTCGACAATAAATAAAAAATAAGTTCTGATCCTGTTGTTATGTGGAAACACAGCTTTAGTTTTATAAGCAGTTTCCTTCGCCTATTTCATGGCGTTTATTTTTCATGTTTTCGCAAGAAACTGTTTTTGTTTGCGTTGAATTTAGTCATAAATAATTGAGCGCGGATGAAGAATGAGATTCGGGCTCAAGTGAACAAAAGATTTAGTTGTTAAGATTTTTCGGGAAACTTGGGAAAAATCAATCATTTTTCAAGGGTGTTGATAAAAGTTTTTTTGGGTAAATATGAATTCCTGTAGGTAATTTTTTTTAACGGGTGGACATTTTTTAGTACCTACTATTAATTTTTGGTTTTAAAGAGCGGTTTTTATATTTAACTAGCTGTGTCGGCGTTGTTATGTTTAGGTTAGTACTCGTATGTCTATTTTCTGGAATTCAATCACAGGCTAGCTATCATTTTCATTAATGTAGCCCATAATTACCCGCTATAAAATCCTATCAAATGGATTAGCCAGAACAAACAGGCAGGCAAAATTTTATTAGTTATGTAGGTACTCGTCTGTTTTTGTATTTTGATATTCAATTATAGCACAGGGTATCAACCCGTAATTTAACATCAAGATAACTAAAATAAGCCAACCTAGATGCCTGCCTACCATCCTACAACCTTAGACTAAACACGACACAAAACCAACAAATAATAATGAAAGTACAAGAGAGATTCAAATAAGAGCGTGAATGTCATAGCCCACGTTCCGTTCCATCCAATGAAGAAAAATTACAATACTCCAAACTACACTTTATTGCTTTGTAATACTATCCTTTTACTTTAAACTAAACGAGTCCATTTTCGAGCTTCGGCATAGTTCGTAAATCTCGTAGCAAGTTTCAAGTTTCGTAGCTCTTTCGTAGATGCTTCGCTAGTTTCCAAGCTAAGACGTAACATATTGCATGCAACAAAGTTTATTCACTTAGAAGTTGTGTTTCGATTAGGTATTTAGGTGTTGAATGAGGAAATAGCAGCGGCTTAAACTTGGAATTGGCTAGAATCCCTGCAGTTTGTGATTGGTTGCACAAGACAAAGTAATTTATGAAGGCGAAAGTTTGTATGTTTAGTTAGATATAAGTATGTTGTTTTGATTTTGAGCTTTCTGGTGAGTATGTTACAGCAACCTAGCAACGCTCGATTGAAGCAAGTTGAACGATCATGCTCTGAGTCCCCCTTCAGGGTAGAATTCGTAAAACGAATACATCTGACAGAGAACCAATGATATCGACTTAGCTTTTGAGCTATTTTTATATATAAACAAAGAATTAGATAGCTGAAGTGGCAGTGACTAAGACGGCCATATCTCGCGAAGAACCGAAAATCGTTGGGGTAAACGTGATCTTGAGTGGAGATTGCGACTCGGCGTAGTATAGGACAAACCCGGCCAGGTGGGATGACGATCTGTGAAAAATTGCTGGTAGATGCCTGATGCGTCAAGCTGAAGACAGGGCGCTATGGCGCTTATCAGAAGAGGCCTATGACTTATATAGGCATGATAATGATGGTGATGAACCCTACGCTCGTTTCAGGAAGTTGAACGATCATAGGACTTTTTGCCGAGCGTGCGTGGACAGCAAGCTTCCTGTTGGCGCCAAAAACATGGTTCAACTCAAAGATATAAATCGTTAGAAAGGCCCTTTCTGTAGTGAGATCGCACCGTGTTTGCTGCTAAGCAATGTTCGTGAGGTCACAAACTTGTCATTTGGAATCAGGTAAATTATGTGATTTTGTGGTGTGCGCTTGTTCACAAAAAGTTCGTGCAATGTGATTGCACAAATAAATGGCAATAATAACCGTTAGGTTTATTGACAAAAACACAAGATTGATCTACTCATAGTAAGCGTGCGTCGGCATTTTGTTAACGCACGCATTCAAAGACAATGCCGTAGTTTTTGGGCGTAACTAACGATTAAAATGTTTGGTTCAACTAACTACCGGGCATGACCAGAGACCTACATGATTCATACCAATTAAGGGCGGCCAACCCGTCTTACTTTTAATACAAATGCACTTACGGGATTATGGCTAATAAAGTGGCTTATGCACTATATCTAGCTTTCTATCATAACAAAAAAATTGGAGAAACAAATTCAGTATAAGGCTCCAAAATCTGCTTTTTTTCACTTTTACCTGAACTTGGGGCGTTCATAATGTACTCATAGATTGTAAAAGTAAAGAAAATATTTGAATAGAAACCTTGCAAATGTAATGGAGATTCTATACGAAATATTTTATTTCACAAACTTGTAAAACTTACTGAAATTTCCCACACTATTCTTCCTACTGCCGACTACCCGCGAGTGAGCGGCGAAAGTAACCGAATGCCAACCGAACGATCAGGCGCTTTCTTTCTTTTTCGCTTTGCCTCTTTATCTAACATTACGCTAGATGAAACAACAAGCTTTGCAATCCCGCTCGCGTTGACGTTAGTAGGAGGGGCAGGGCCTCCCTGAGAATGATTTCTTCTAGACGAATCGTCTAGAACTATAGAAGTAGAATGTAGGTATGAATACTAACCTCTAAGCACGTGTACGGAGACGTGCGAAGTGGCGACGTCTGCCAAAGAGCACGTGTAGTTACCAGAATCTTGTCTGTTGGCATTCGCAATGTACAGACGCGAGAGGGCGCCATTGGATGTTGCTTCTGTCTTCACACTGTAAAAAAACATAGTGTCATTATAAGATTATGAGCTCTCATTTAAGGGACTACCTAAGTTTGTTTAAAATTCAATTCGTATAAGTACGTTCTAGAATTCCTAATAGTCTAAAAATAGAACAAAGCATGATTATAAACTAGCTGCGCCCCGCGGCTTCGCACGCGTTGTTCCTATAAAAACATTAAAAGGTGATTTTCATCCCACGGGAACAGATTTATGGGATGAAAAGAAGCCTATGTTTTATTCCAGTATTAGAATTACCTGTATGCAAAATTTCAGCCAGATCCGTTCAGTAGTTTTGGCGTGAAGAGGTAACAAACATCCATCCATACATCCATCCAAACTTTCGCCTTTATATTATTAGTGTGATTCTGTAACGGTGAGGTGCCTTTAACGGGATGGGTCTGACTGGATAAATCCAGTCCAGTCGTAGAATAAAGATCTTTATACATAAAATATTATATTACTATGTATTATTAGATTAAATACATTAGATCTTTAAACATAATTCATCAAGATCTTTTAAAACTGAACTGAATCAACAAAAACGTTGGTTCGTTGTCATGCTGCTGCTCGTATTTCAAAGAATGCTGCATGTGGATTCTTCAAATCTAAATAATAATTCAGAATCAGAAATAAGATTCTAGGGCTGATCCCAGTTTCCTTGCGTAGAAATAAGATCAACGCAGCGAAAATGGATCCAGTAACTTTGGATTCCAAAATCCGTCAAAGCCATTGTAGGCAGTGATCGAAGAAATACTATTTTAGGCGTAAAAGGGATTTGACTAATACATGGATACCATGGTTTCTGTAGTGTGGTTATAGAACAAATCAGGACCTTGACTTTTGGTTCTAGCATCAGGGATATTTTTGGTCGATAATGGAATCGCAAAATCAAAGAAATATTGGTAAAATTATTTTATGAGACTGCTATCATCGGAGGTTAAAATCAATTTCGGTTTGATTTATCATTTCATTTGCCTGTAACCAGTCGTCGACATAAATCGAGCGTTTGGTTTGTTATCAGATCGTCCAAAAAGCGATTCGTCTAAATCGCGTTTCGTCCAATTCTTACTGAGTACATTACTTTTTTTGTATCCAAAATACGAGTAGTACCTAAGTTTATATTTCATATTAACAATAATAAACGTAAAAATAAGTTTCACGGGGTTTTGTGCGCTACTGAAGTTTGTTGTTTGTAATCGACTTCAAAAAAAGGAGGAGGTTATCAATTCGACTGTTTTTTTTTTTTATTTTTATGCTTTTTGTTTTTTGTGAACACTTTGCTGTAACGAGTACCTCGTTGTTTTTTTCGCTGTCTTTCTGTCTTTTTCATTCCTCTTGAATTATTGCTTGAAATACTAAAAAAACGTAATTAATTATTCAAATTGCGAAAGTATTTACAGTAAAATTACTCCGTATCTGTTTAAGGAGTCATGTTAGTCTATTTTATACTATTAAATATTTGTAGTGCATGCCCAGCGTTGGGATTATGGGCATTACCCTCCATGAGATAGACGCCAATATGGCGCTTACCAGCGTCCAGCAGTGGACCAATACAGGCGAAGTTGAGATGTGTGTAGTAGCATAATAATGCCACGGAAATTTATTTATGCAATGAAGTAAACAAAGTTGTTATTCGTTTTACGGCTAAATTTTATGTCTCACTTGTTGTGTGGTCAAAATATTATTGTAAGGAAATACGGCTTTCGCGAAATTGAAGGGGCGAGGTCCTTTTGTTGGCTTTGTGAGAAACTTTCGCTGTGGGATCTCTTCAAGTTATTATTATTCAAATCGGTAGTAAATATGCGTTGATACAACCATAATAGTTTTTATATTAAATTATCCATTGATTTCAATTATTAACGACCGTTTGACTAAATAGGGTGTATGCATAGAACTTCTTTATTTTTTTATCGGTTATTTAGGATAAAGAAAAAAATATATATCACTTACAAAATTTTGGATTATTGAGATAAAAAGTAAAACTGCACTCAGTTTCAAGTGATAAAAACGCTGACAAGCCCTTGCATTTTATGACGTCACGTTTCATCGAATCACCTATTTCAACTCAAACTTCATGACCATACAAAGAAGTACAAGTGTAACATTACGGTTCAGCTGCAGATAACGTTGCGTTTAGAAATTTTGCGGTAAAATATCTTCTTTTCTATTATTAAATTTCACTATAAAAACATCAAATAATACAAAAATGAATAAACATATATATTTTTATATCAATAGAGAATACGTAAAATAACTAATAGCTGTTTTTGAAGTTACGTGGATACTGTTTTTACCCTATTATCTAGTCTCTTGCTAAACTGAGTTTATGGTATGGGATAAACTACTTATTAACTGATGTACTCAAAAAAATACATTGCAAGAAAATCGATGTAATATTATAAGAAGTTATAAGAATTTGAAAATCCCTGGGACTTTGTACGGACTAAGCGCTCGTGGAAGTCGAACATTTTAAGGTTATAGTTTGATAGATACTTATTAGAAATTGTTGGAATTATGGCGTATTCATTGTGCAGTAAACTATGAACCTTAAACTATGAAAATCAAAAACAAACATTTATTTAGTATACATAGAACCCAGCGCAGCCTTTACAAATATCTGCAGAATTATATTCTAAAGACCGATAGAATACTCGTAAACAGAAAACACACAGACCAAACTGTATAATTTATATTTTTCTTTTTTTTTCTATTATGTCATACACGAGTAACATAAAATCACACCTTTCACCCGCACCTGAAAAACCGCAAAAGATTTTATATTTTAACTCGTTTTCGCTCACAGAACGTCGGTTTTCACTGCGCTCATTGGAAAACCTTAATTGGAAAGTCCTATGTCTGTAATTACAAAGTGGGGCAGCGTAATTATTTCTTGGCAACAGTAGAGCTGGACTTCGACATCCAGTGAAAGATTAATTCTATCAAGCGGTTAATAGCTAGAATCGGAATGGACTATTATAATATAGGATAAATTGTAACCTCCTCATCATCACAACAGTGCCATCCCAAATAAGGGGATAGTTAGAATCTATACTTATACAAAAAACATTCGTTAAACGATTTCGAGAGCTCGATAGACACTGGAGTTACATTGTAATTGGTAAAAATGAGACTTATAAAACAGTTTGAACTATCACACCTATTCGTATTTGTGCGAGATACATGTTTTGTCTGTACAATTTTGTTCGATCGAGACAGACAAAACTTGTATCAACGCAAATAAATCTCACGGTAATTATCACTTTAGTTTGAATGGTCACATTTAAATGGTACCTATTTCCAGTAGTGTGGCCCTAGCATAAGTTCCGAGGGAGAGTATCTGTTTGCTTCTAATTCTAATTCTAAGTAGGGGAACTAAGATCTGCACGGACATCTCGCACAGGAGTGTATTGTGTGCAGGCCTTAACCAGCCCAGCTCCTTGAAGTATCGGAGTAGGACTTTTGGTGACTGACAGCTTCGTTTCAGCTTATGTTGATGCCTCAATGAGTCATTTCAGCCTCATTTTGTGTCGAGCCTCCTCTGTGGCCGAGGAGTGTACCACGTGTTCCATAGTGTCTTCTTCTTGAAAGCACCCACGATCTGTTTGC
The DNA here is from genome assembly GCA_955876795.1 of Eupithecia tripunctaria. Taxonomy (NCBI): domain Eukaryota; kingdom Metazoa; phylum Arthropoda; class Insecta; order Lepidoptera; family Geometridae; genus Eupithecia; species Eupithecia tripunctaria. The sequence goes on from OY041622.1 coordinate 5,927,740, forward strand.
TCGTTCATTATTAACTTGAACATGAAATCTAGGAATGTGTGTTAACATATTTACTTTACTGAGTTTGCTCAATATCAAACCATTTCAACAAACTATGTTGGAACTGCTTGAACATTGAACAGAATCTCTAGTGTATGTAACGTGTTTGAGAAAGTACATAGAATTAACTGATGTACCCACAGGAATACGCATGATTAAAATGGGACGGAACTGAATGGAAAGAATGGGTTATTATTTACGAAAAGATCTAATAAAGATGTTACAGTGCCGGTACCCACAATCATTGCAAACCTTACTTCTACAACTATTAGCTAAGAATTAGTGTTATATAATATTGAACCATCACATTCTCACAACACGCGGAGAGTAAGTACATGGAAAATGTATCTCAAAGGACATCTTGAGATACATTTTCTCTCTTGTCGTGAACGGGTTGTAGGTGTAAAGAGGTGGAGACCCAAGCTGTAGTTAACGGGAAAATCCAAAAAAAAATGTTTTTGGGATAAGACTCTATCTTTGAAGTGGCCAGGATTCAATCTAGCACTTGTTGAAACATAGCGGAAACAGCCAATAAGGTTTTCTTCCTCAATGAATTGTTGTAATTATTTATTACTAATAAACGTTCATTAGTACCATTGATGGTACTAAGGATACATAGTAGTATCACTTGTACCATTGAGGGTACAAATCAATGGTACTATAGACACAAGGGGCTCACCTGAAATTTACCTTGAAATTTACGGGTTTTAGGGGCAAACGTACACATAGTAGGCTTAAACATAATTGATTCTCAAAGGCCCAACGAATAATTAACTGCAAAGATCCCAAACCCAGCTAAAATAGTTAAGTAAAATTTTCTAAAATAATTCGCATTCAGTGAATATTTCTGGTTGAATGAACGTTGGGTGCTATGTTAAAGTTAGCCGTAATCACGTCCCAAATAACAGTTTAATTATAGGAATTGGTTACATAGGTTATTTCAAGCAGTCGCATCAATTTCATTATCAAAATTAAGTAGTCAGATAGTCAGAGTCAGAGTCAAATCGTTTATTTCTTTAGACTTACAAAGAAGCACTTAGACTAGTAAAAATTTTACTATATCTCATATGCAGAGTTCAGACGTCTGTCTGAACACAGACACAGATGGTGATCAGTAATGGCAGGGGATATTTTCACTATTTCACTAGGCATGCGGGTTAGGAATCGCAAGTTGGTGGAAGATTTGTTCCGCAGGGGCGCTGCTGCCCGCCTCCGGTAGATATCCCTTAGTCGCCTTTTACGGCACTCACAGGAAGAATTGGGGTGGTGTAAATTCTAAGCCAGCAACAAAAAGCTACTCAGCCAAGTAATATTCGTCAAATCAAATAAGATCTTAAATTCTTTATTTTTAAATCATCGATCAAAAATTTCGCGGCCTGGGCCGGCAAAAATTTTTAATCGATGTTCTAAATATAAAAAATGCACGATAAGGTCAAATTATAAAACACTGACTTGGAAATAAAGTGATATTTTTGTTTTGTTTTTATTTCTGTCACTTCAGTATTTTAAAACAAAGAAGCGACAAAGAAATCTTTAGCCTGTTAGTTGTTATTTTTTGTGGTAGTCGTCTTTTACGACACCCAACTAAATTTATCCTGCAAAAGCTTTTTACAAATCATTAAAAAACATTTCTAAACCCAGCTGTATTTATTTCAGCTGTGGCAAGGTTCCCTTGTTTTTTGGAGGTTCTGTTTTTGTCGTAATTATCCTTTGGGTTGTGTAAATTAATTTTATGTTGGGATAGCGGATGCTTGCTTCATTGTGTAAGTATCTAAAAAGTTTTTTGTTATTTGGTCTAACGTTTAAAATGTAGCAAACTAGGTACTAATATGTTAGTCAAACAATTTAGTTTGTTTAGTTGCGACGCTAAAAAAATCCTTTGTGAAGTATTTAGAAAAAATAATTATAAGAACCGCTTGTCGTCCATCTAATCCTTGCTGTATTTCAATCATGTGCGCATTACATTATTTTACACTAGCTGCGCCCCGCGGCTTCGCACGCGTTGTTCCTATGAAAACATTAAAAGGTGATTTTCATCCCACGGGAACAGATTTATGGGATAAAAAGTAGCCTATGTTTTATTTCAAGATTAGAATTACCTGTATGCAAAATTTCAGCCATGTCAGTCCAGTAGTTTTGGCGTGAAGAAGTAACAAACATCCATCCATACATCCATACAAACTTTCGCCTTTATAATATTAGTGTGATTATTTTAGTTCACAAGTGTGGGCGGCGCAAACACAACATAAGATACACAGTAGAATAGAATATAATTACTAGAATAGAATTTAATTACTTTGATAAATATAATGGGTAGTAAAACCAAGATAATGAAAACATACAAAACTCAGAGAACAATTTATACTAAACTAGGTGCGCCCCGCGACTTTGCACGCCTTTCCCACGGGAACTGATTTATGCGATTAAAAGTCTATGTGTTATTCCAGGCCTAGAACTACCTGTATGCAAAATTTTAGTCCGATCCGTTCAGTAGTTTTTGCACAAAAGATTAACAAACATACATACTCACATTACAAACTTTCGCGTCTAATATTATTATGCGACCGAAATCAAATAATATTAGGTCCTTACATATGAAATTGGCGTTTTGTATGGGAGGAACAAAAAGTCGAATATTTTTTAATATAATATATAATATACAACTTTATTTCCGTGTCAGTGTATTTTTTTAATAAGATTTGACCTTTTCTAAGTGTACATTTATTGTATTTATGGAAATAAGGATTTTTGAATTTTGAATTTTTTAAATAATATAGTATCATGGATTAAAAATAAATCGAGTTACCATATCACCATACCATGGCCCTGTGCTAAAACAGATGTTGGCTCAGCATGTGCTGCGCGATTGCCGCTCAGTGCCGTTTTCAGCCAAAAACCTTTGTATTTTTTTAAATATAAATGAGTAAATTACCAAATACCCTGTAGCCAATACCCCATCGGATTATGAGAGCGGTGGAATAGAGTGTACAAAGAGACATTTGTACTATAAGTATCCAGTGCACATATGTATGTCCAGTGTCCGTTGACATTAGCTACCGCCATAGCCTTACTTATAATGATGATATAAGAAAAAACCGTGCATTTTAGAACTTCTTTAATAATCAAATTTTTGATAGAACTTGCTACTTATCTCTTCTTTGTAAACTTGTTAGTTGACCGCAAAGTTTTGCTTTTACAAGTTCGGTCCAAAATGAGATTGTCAGAGATATTCTCGCGTCTACTCGTATAAGGGTCGGTTGGAACTTTTTCCCAAAAATAAATCCACGTAGGTCTTTCTAGATTTCAAAGAAATATTCCTTTTTATTACCAACCTATTTATTGTGCAGATTTTGCTTAAACTAGATTCGAATTGTAATTGTTACTGGGCTTTGCTTAGCGAATGTTTTACGAAACAAAGTTCGAAATTTGGCAACGCATTCTATATTCTATACAGGGTGTGATTCAATGGTTCTTAATTTAAACTCGTATGTAACTACTTTTTTAAAATGGTAGGCTAATTTTGAAGGCATCTCAGGAATTCAATTTTTACTTACTTCTTAATTTTTATAAAAAATCAAGTTATTTACTTACCAAACTTTTTTTTAAATTGAACTCAATTAAAAATGACCGTTGTCTAGATAGATAGATAGATAAACATTTATTTGCTTCTGCAACACACAGTACTTAAGTGGTAATTATAGGTAAGTACATACATTTGATCATCATCAATTATACACATTTGACAAAAATAAATATAAAATAAAGCTAACAAGAAAAAACTAGTAATTGATGTAACAAAAGGCACAGCCTATAAAAATAGCACATAATAAAAGAGTTTACAAATAGGCACGGTGTGTGCTGCAGCACAGCAAAAAGGCATTAACTCAGCGAATAGTTTTGCTCTAGGAGCAAACACTGATTTTCAGTAATACCCTCTAAGGTGACCCGAAAAACGAGATACTAACGAGTAATGATGTGTCTAAATTATTTAAATTAAATATAAAACGAAAATAATAAACAAGATTACGATTAAGAAGAACATTATTTAAGCTAAACGTGTTCCTTGTATTAACCTACCTACAGATCGGCGCTAGGCGCAACAGCAAAAGCAAAAGACGGGACTATACAGGTAGAAGTAGTAGAGCAATGCTTGCTATAGTTGGCAGACGAAGTGTTTAGGGATTCCTTCAGATTGTTTCTGTAAAAGTAAAGACTTAAGGCGTGATTTGAATGTGAATTTACTGCTAAGAATACGTATGGGTGGAGGTATATTGTTCCAACACTTCGTTGCCAAATAACGGAAACTACCTTTAAACGCTGTGGTTTTATGGCTGTGATAGAGGAGTGCAGACCTAATTGAACGCAAACTTCTAGTGCTATTATCTACAAAATTAAGTTTAGAGTGTAAGTACTCAGGTTTATTGAATTTAATTACATCAAAAATCAAACCGCCAAGATGCAACTCTCTACGCGATTCCATATTTAGTAAAGACATCTTATTTAAATAAGGGGTGATGTGATTACGAGGGGGGATCGTAAAACAAAAACGACAACATGCATTCTGTACACGCTGCACCACTTGCTGAGTTCGGGCCAGTAGTCGCTTACCATACACTACGTCACAATAATTCAACCTTGAAATTATCAAAGCCTCGCATAAAGCTATGCGAGAAGCCTCTGATAGCTGGTTGCGTATGTTATACAGGACTTTTAGGCGGTAAAAACAATTCTTTACTAAATTCAGAACGTGATTCTCGAACCTAAGCTGGCTATCGAAGAAAACACCCAAGTTCCGTGCCTCATCTACACGATCTACCGAGACTCCTTGGATCTTGACATCTGGATTACGCTGTATTTTAGTGATTTGATTCTTGGTGCCCAAAATCATATATTTCGATTTTATTGGGTTTAGTACAAGAGCGTTACGCAAAGACCAGTCTGCTATTGAATCCAAATCTTCATTTAACAAAGATACGGCAAGTGGCAGCCTATCTGGTAGATCAGACACATAAACTTGGACATCATCCGCGTAACAGTGGAAAATACAATTTTTTATACATTTGGGGAGATCAGCACTATAAATGATAAAAAGAAGAGGTCCTAGTATGGATCCCTGCGGGACGCCACGTTTAACAAGAGTAGGACGTGAAAATAAAACAGTACCGTCAGTTTTGACTAGCTTAACGGATTGCGAGCGATCATCCAGGTAACTTGCAAACCATGTGACTGCTCTCTCACTTAAGCCATAATATGACAACTTGGCAAGGAGATGTTGAGGCAGTCAAAGGCACGTGAGTAGTCAAGCAGAGTTAAGACTGTACTGCGACCTCTATCTTGCTCCGCCAATACGTTGTCAGTCACGTCAAGAAGGGCTGTTACTGTACCACGGCCCTTACGAAAACCCGATTGCAAAGACGGTAATACATCGAAGGTCTCAACATATTTAGTCAGCTGGCTACAAACAGCCTTTTCAAGAAGTTTAGAGAGAAACGGCAGAATACTGATGGGACGAAGATCTTTGTATTCAGAAGGATTATTAATTTTAGGTATAGGGGTGACGAGAGCTTTTTTCCACTTTTTGGGCACAATGCCTGTTATAATAGATTTATTAATAATCTCCGTGATTACTTCTAAAGTGCATGGTAGAGAAAAAAGTATCATATCTCTACTAATATCATCATCACCCATGGCATTTGATTTAGTTGATAATATTATTTTAGACAGATCGGTTGGGGTTATTGGATTGAGTTCAAGAGATGCGGATGAGTACTTATGATCCTTGAAGAAAGACAGCTCAGCCGGTGGCACCACATTATCACCGGGTACGTTTAAAAAGTTAGCATTTAATTTATCTGGATCATCAAAATGAGGGGGTAGGGAGTTATCTTTACTAGGGTCTACTAAAATCTTACTTTTAATGTTTTTCCAAAACGATTTACTGTTGTTTAGTTGAGAGTTTACTAAGTTATCAAAATAAGCACGTTTCTCACCAGCAATACCACGATTCACAAGACTTTTAAGCTCCTTATAATACTTTTCATCATGTTCAGAACGAGACTTGCGGTACGCCTCATGAGCCCTATTACGTTCGTCGATCATCATCTTGCACACATCAGTAACCCAAGGTAGCGAGTGATTATTCCTGACTGTTATGGTTTTAGTTGGAGCATGTCTATCGAAAAGTGTAATGAGTTCGTCGTTAAATGTATCTACCATTAAGTCCACAGAAGGCAATAATTTTATTTTGTCCCAGTCAATGGAGTTTAAATCCTTATTAAAATCGTTAAGATTAATTTTATTGATTGGCCTAAATGTAAAAGACTTTGGTTGCGATTTAAGTTTCTTTAAGGACAAAGTAACATTGACCATAGCGTGCCCATTGCCGCCAGTAATGTTGTTTACGGTGATATCGTGCACAGGTGCGTTTGTGCACACAACATCTATCAACTTCTCGCTATGTGATGTAAAGTGCGTTGGTTGAGTAACGTACTGTGACAGATTCATATATTCAATAAACTGCGTGAATTTAAGCGTACAACCATCAGTTTTCTCTAACATGTTTATATTAATGTCACCAAGAAAAACAATAAAGTCATAGTTATAAAAACTATTGATTGATTCGGAAAGAGAGTCAATAAACGTATCTACCTTTACCCATTCTGGCCTGTAAGCGGTCCCAATAACTACACGGTATCCATTTACACGAGTCGATAACCACATCTGCTCAATGGCATCGTTTGGTCTAGATAAATATCGAACATTCAATCCTGTCTTTATGTAAAAGCCTAATCCGCCTCCGTGACCATTACGCATGTGGAGTGGGCGCGGGGTGAGGCGCAGTCGATAGCCGGGCACGGCCGGCGCGCGCGCACCCTGCCCCTCTTTAATCCAGGTTTCGTTAATAGCGACAATAACCGCACAGTAACGTACCATAGCTAAAGTAAAACTATCGTGTCCCGTACCGAGCGAACCCGCATTGTAAAGAGCTAATTGTAATAACTTATACTTACGATCCATAATGAATACAAATATAAACAAAAACTTTGTAGGCTATAGGCAGGCAGGTGTGTAGGGGGTGTACTCGTATATGTATTAGTGAAGCGCGGGTGACTATTACAAAAGGCAATAGGACTATCAAAATGAGTATCTCTATTTGTGTTTTTTCCGGTGGTATCTCGCCCTGATTACTTATTGCTGCAACACACACATAGGATAAACAAGATATTTTATACAAGTTTGAATGGATATAAATAGTAAAATACCATAAAACAAGTTCGCTTTGAACACATAAACCGTTGCCAGCGGTCCATACATAAACTATTTTCGAATTAGAAACGTATAGCAAAGATAATGCAATGAAAGTGATAAGTAAACTAAAACAATGTGTGATAAAAATGCTAAAAAACATAAAATGATTAGTTTTCAGTATAAAAATATAAACTAGTATAGCTATTGTTAAAAGTATGGGCCAAGAAAGCGCTTCGAAACTAATTATTAGCAGTAATATTAGCGCTAACGGCGGCGACCCCAAAAACCCGACGCAGGTCATCCTCGGTCCGGATACGGTGGCGTGGGAAGTCCAGGCCTGGCTGTTTTCGCGCAAAGATCTTTCCATCCCTAGTCCAGACGAATTTCCAGCCCAGTCTGTTTCCCAGTTCCCGCGCCTGTCGAAATAGCTGTCGGTTCAGTCTAGTTAGCCTCTCATTAACATAAAATCGGCGAGGCGGGTCGGGCAGGCCGGTCGCTTCGGTAGTGATGCCCAGGGGCTGTCTACTTTGTTCTACGAACGTAAAGTACGTGGGCTTGAGAATTAGAAAGAGACAAGATGATATTGAACGAATGATTATTTTTGACACGTTTTGACGTCATATTCTCTTTGGTCACAAGATCACATCACAAGAAAAATGTCTGCCGCTCGCTGCATTCGCTGCTAGCATACGATTTTATCTTGTTTATTTGTAATAAAAAGAAGATCCATTTAATTCTACATACATACTTTGAGTCGAGCTTGCTCCTCATTGACTGTGTTTTGGTGAAATTAAGTGTGAATTGTGAGATATAGACTCGGTGTTGAGACAGTGACTCTTAGTTTGATTTTGTGATTTCGCGATGAGTTTGCAGAAAGAAAACACTAGGATCTGTTGCATGTGTGGATCTTCACCTTCTAAAGATCCCAGCATCACTTTGCATCGGTTTCCAAAGCCTGGATCGAAAAATGCTCTGCGGTATGTACCTACCTCTTCCTATGTACTTTCCATGCTATTCATTTTATGCGACATAGAACACCACAGTAAATTTATTATTTGAATATATATTACATACGAATTACCACTAACGTAGCATGTATACATACCTATACACTAGCCAAACTCGATGTAGAATGTAAGCAAACCGCCAATTCTTAACCTAAAAGTCACTCTGTCGCCGCGTCTTCGTTACATGAACGCAGTTTACATGTTGATTTGAGATGCTTCCTTCAATAATTATATGTTGTTTCATTTTGATACTATTTAATTTCCAGATGTGAATTATGGGCAAAGTATTGCTTCCCAAACGAAGCCTGGTCTTTACCAAAATTCCAGGATGAACTTCATTCGAAACATAAGATGCTTTGCTTTATTAACGAATTTTAAAACGCTCCTGACACCAGCTATAGAAATGCGCACTGACAAGGAGCAATCGGAGCATATATTGTATGAAATAGAAAAAGAAATTGAAGAAAATATTACTTCCTCCCTTGAACAAAACTTGGAGGATGCAAATAGTGAACTACAAGCATGTGCATATGTCTGTGGCTTCATTATTAAAAAAAATAAAATTAATTGTAATGATTGTAAAAACATTCTCATCTCCAAAACGCCAGAGGAAGTGCATAATTTTATAGAATTTAAAAATTATGAAACTATAAAAAAATCTCTTACATACGCCTCAAAGGATTTAATAGAGTGTGTAGAAAAAAGTGCAAGCATAGTGAATATATTTTTAGAAAAAGAGGCGTATAAAGTGAATATCAAAATGAAACTAACACAATTATTAAAGGCCTATATAAATTATGACTTCCTCGAAAATTGCATGGAGCACAAAGAATTAAATTTAAGTTATATAGTAAATAGTGTCTTCCATATTAGCATTAAGAGGTACTGTATATTGAAAAACAGAATATATTCTGAAGAGGCATCTAAATCTGCACTGAAAAGAAAAATGAATATAATTATGCATAAATAAATTTCGAAATTTCTGGTTCATTATCATTAGTAATGCAGCATTAGTAATGTTCACAAATCAATATGATACAAAAGGTGGTGAACACCTTTTGTATCATATTTCTGGAAATGAAAATGTAATTCATGTAAAATCAATCATAATATCATATGTTGCCTAAATGAATATCTGATAAATTGTAAAAATTGTCATGCTAAATAAAATAGTCAAGTACTAATCTTTGTTTTATTAGACTGCTCTTTATAGATTAATTTCAGCATTTTAAACACAAGTACAGTTTCTTGATAGTGATTCTGTTTAGATGTCAATTATAAGCAAAAACTGACCATCTTGTAGGATAGGATACAGAGTATAAAATGCACTGTTTGAAATTCCCGCCCTAGCTTCTTTCTACTCTAGTTTTCGTGGGCGGAATATAGATGGCGCTGGTCGGTAAGGAAAAATTTCCTCATAAAACTTGTACGTAGTCGTTATTCTTCCCGCCTAGGGTATTATGTTCCTTGGTGATGCCGCGGCGGACGCGCGCTGCCTGCATCAGCTGATCACGGGTGGCGCGCCGCGCCAGGCGCACGACGATAGGCCGCGGGCGGGGGTGGGGGGACGACTCAGATGGCTCCATGCTCCTTCCGACGCGAGTGGCGCTCACTAGTTCGTGATCGGTAAGTGTTACTCCCAGTTTTATACCTAAAGTTCTCACTATCTGGTCCAGAGATTCCCCTTTTTGTTCTGGTATGCAGCTGATTTCAAGGTCATTACAGAGAATTTCCTGATCACGATCATTGAGCTCTCCCTTAAGCTGCTCTATAGTCTCCAACAAAGGGCCGCAAGTCGTTCCGTCAACCATGCGAGCCTCCAGGCTAGCCACGCGCGTATCGATATTGGTGATTTTACGGTCACAGTCGTCCATTCTAAGAATAAGACCTGTGATGGTGCTATTAAGGGATTCCATTTGAAAACGGGTGGCTCTCAACTCCTCCTTAAAAAGACGCATTTCCATCGTGAGCATTTGCATATCCGACAATTCGACCGTCTCATTGTGAGCTATGCTGAGACTATCGTTCAGAAGTTCCTTAAAGCTCGTATTACATGCTCCTCCGCGGGTGGTATTTACGTGAATGTTGGCTGCACGTACCGGGGTGTTAGAGTTGTCACCTCTAGGCCGCTTGCTCATGCACATAACACACTTCCAGGCCGCTCTGTACTCTTCAGTCAAGGAAGTCTCATTGATGTTAGCACACTCAAGATCGTATGGCTGCCCACACTGTGTACACGTAATCAATTTGCCCAAAATAGTGTTTCTGCACCCAGCACATTCTTCGTTTGCAGACATGTCAATTTATTTAAAAAAAATTAAAATTATGTGCAAAAATAATGTAACGTCAAGGCGATTCGAACCATGGACCGTCGTCTTCGAAGCCGATGAATGGTAACACTCGACCAAAGTGGTTATGACGAAAGTGTTGAAATTTTTTTATATAAAGCACGGGTAAAAGTGGTTGCCGTTAGAACCGGTTGGCTTGACCCGAGCTCGAGTCGCGTCCGAGCCCCAAGGTCAACACGCCACGATTCAATTAGTAAAAACAGCTGATTTACGATAATTACGCCAACTTTATGCCACAGTCATCTAGTATTCAGGGTTGACACTTGCACGAATCAATAGGAAATTTCACAAGGAAAACACTGGTGTAAGGTTTAGTCTAAAACGATCGATTTAAATGCACTTTTAGAATATTTTTAACCGGTTAAAGTTAACTAACGTGCGGTTAGTGCCTCGTTTAACTTGTCTAAAAATAGTTAGGTAGGTATGTTTCTTATTTTGGTGTGAAGACATTTTTACCTATCGTCGTTAGAGCGAACATGGCTAGGGGGGCCTTCAAAATTAGCCTACTTGATTTTTAATAAAAATAAAAAGTAAGTAAAATTTTAATTCCTGAGATGCCTTCAAAATTAGCCTACCATTTTTAAAAAGTAGTTACATACGAGTTTAAATTAAGAACCATTGAATGAGTGACATTGTTGTTTTCACTTACTCGTTTTTTCATAGAAAATGTATGGGAATGGTTTTTTTATATTATTGCCAAAACTTACGATTTGATTTGGTATGTTTCTTTGGGAAAAGTGTTCCTGGTTGGAAATAGAGTCGATTAAGACCAACTTGTTTTTTTGACCAATGTCATTTTTTGGGCGAACCGTACATTTTTAAAAAAACTAAAAAGGGCAATATTTTTTTCTTCAAAATAAAACAGAAAGTTCCTTAGAACAAAACCTTCTAACTACAAAACGGTAGCTACCCTTAAGGGGCCAAAAATTTGCCACACCCTGTATATTCAAAAAATATTAGCGACCATGTACATGTAGCGACCAGTGGGTCGCTAATATTTTTTGAAAAACAAAGTTAGCGACATGTCGCTAAATCACGCCGAGTAGACAAAAGCTGTAAAAAAATCATGGCTTCGGAATATTCCAGAGGTCCTAGACAATGTATCAACCGATATCGAAAGCGATAGTAGAAATGTTCAAAAATGTATGGGTTCGACATATGCCATTATATATGTTACATGATCTGTTTCGAATTTTTCCCTACGAATCTTTCAATTGTTTTTGATTAGCTTCATAGCGTATGCCGGTTGGCTATGCCCTCTGATAGGTTAACTTTGTACCTAGAGAAATAATAATAATTTACAGACCAATACCGAATTTTAAGTCAAGCGAGTCTAATTAAGAATGGGAGCGTACACCCCGTTAAAATATTTGCCCAATTTTGAATGTAAATAATGCAAAACCAATTTAACTCGCAAACACTCTTAAATTGCCTAATTTGTTTCACAAAACAACCCACAGTTTGTTTTCGAACCTATTTTTAGGTGCAAAATCTGACCTGAATATTAAAATATCAAATAACTACAAGGTATAAACAATCGGCACAGTTGACAGAGTTTTTCTGCGCAACCTGTATAAATGCGGTGCGTAGGTGACCGAAGCTACACAATGCGACGTGTGATGCCCCTTTTCACGAAACGAGCATACAAAATATCTATGGAGAGCCTGAAAGCGAAATGACTTTGCAGTCGGTACTTACATTTGTACACGTAAGTGTGGGAAAGTTAGTCTTTGTTCAAGCTTTCTATAGATATAAACATATGTATAAGTAACCGCTGGCCGTAAGAATTTGATCTATGTATAGTTTTACCTTTGCAACGGCTTTACCACATGGAATGAAGTGGAAACGGATCTGCGAGAATAAACATGGCTACTTCTCTTCGCTTTGAGTTGCTGAACCGTAGGAAGTATAGTTTTTACCTTTCAGATATTGAAATCTTTTATTGAAATAATTAAGAATTAGACTGCCAACATCCAAAGCGCGGGATGGATGGGTTGATGGAAATGACAACATGGACTTTTCAAGTTACAATCATTCTTGTTTAAATGTTTGGTGAGTGTTGTACCTAAAGGACAAAATTTATATTTTACTTAAAAAGTGCTGCACTAATTGTAAGCTGCCCCATCTCTAACCAAGCTTAGAGTTTAAATATAACGTCTTTCCTCTAATCACTATAAATATAGTTGGCGGATCGGGACTGAATACTAACCGTGTATAAACCACCCGACCCTTTCAGAACAAACCTAATTTATTTGTGTATTCAGAGGTTATCAGTTCCGATCAGTAAGGCCACTTCTCATCGCTTTTCATATACAAAACTTATTTACCTTAATAAATTATGGCAATAATCGTATACAAGCAAGTTTTATTAGGCTTTACTGGATTATATTTAAGAGGCGGAACTTATACGAGGCGATACGGTATCTTGCGATCGTCGTAATTGAAAAAAAAAGTAATATAACAGAATAAAACTCACAAACTTTCAGCAGCACTCAGTTAAGACTGTGAACTATGACGTTAAAACTCGCTTAAACATAAACTTTTCAGTTGGTACATTTTAAATTTCATCAGCATGAACAAAACGCAGTTGACGCGAAGCTCGTTTAAATATCCTGAACGCTAGGTATTGGCGGTTTAGCGTCTGTAAACGCGTTTAAGAACTATCAATGTTGTAGCATTTCTTTTTTCGTTATTGTCTATGATTTTATGTAAATCTGAGGTAAATGTTCGCTTACACGATCATTAATTAGATCCAAAAAACAGATGAAATCGGTTTGACCTTAAACGAGATTTAACTCAATATATTAATGCGTTTACTTTGAAACGAGTTTAGTTGAACGCGTTTCAAGATACTTACGGTGAAATCCCCCGCTACTAAAGATCCAATACAAAACTTAAATGATAAATGAATTTATTGCTGTGAAACTAGATGTAAATGTGAACATTGGTCTTATGTCAATCTATAGCATCTCTATTCTACCATGGTCAGGTTTACAGTGTAAACATGCAAAATTACAACTTAACAAATAAATAAAATAAGCTAAAGTTATATAAATGCAAAAAAATATTTTTATCTATGTAGGTAGGTAGAGTCAGTCAACAGCAAAATAAGAATCATGAAATAAAATGAGTTAATGATGTATTATAACGAATTCTATTGACAAAAAAATAAGCTGATGTCGAAAGTAAATAATAAAAATATACCTATTTACAATTTGTAATTTAAAAATTCATCAACCGTATAATATTTTTTTCCTCCAATAATTTGTTTAATCTATTTTTATATGCAATCAAGAACTCGTTTACCCCAGCGTTTGTCGGTTCTTCACGAGATATGGCCGGCCAACTAAACTATTTCAAAACATCAAACCACTTTTATTTTAAAACGATAAAACACCGGACTTTCCGAACGAAATTTTTTCGACGCATTTTGCAAAAAGTAATTTAATTTTATTGCTAAAAACGGACTTTACACGGAATTTTTTTGGTAAAGTAAATGATTTTTATGACATAAAGCTCTAAGAAATTGACTGTACCCTTACTAATAATAAAATTTCAGTGAAAAGAAACGCGTGACGACTGTTAAATACATAAGGAAGATCACCGACCGACGAATACGTTGGAGTTGATACAGAAAGAAAAATAAATAAACTGTCAAACGCCGGGCACGTGTATGAAATTTAAGGTCTTTACACACGGCAGCTATAATGTATGTACCTATACCGTGTCCATTTTGAATGAGGCATAAACGTATACAAACCGCCCATATTTAACCTAAAATTCACTTTGTTGGCGCGTCCTTTTATACGTAATTTACATTACTTGTCGATTTTAGATCCTCCCTTCAATAAAAATTGGTTACAATTATATCTGAAACTCGAAGCCAAGCAAGTGAGTTTTTGTTATTTGTATCGGGGTTTATTTACTAACATGCTCCATGCTGGATGGATAAACCATAGGTGGTTTTTTTGTTGGTAAATTTTGCTAATTAGAAATTATAGTAGTACTATTCGCCAATAGATGGCAGGAAGAGTCATATTTTTCAGTTTAATTCTTAAGTTGATTGGGATAAAGTTGAATATTGAAAACACGAATAAAATAGTACTACAATGCGCCAATAGATGTCAGAAAGAGACAATTGATTACAATAAATCTAATTATTGAAAACATAATTAAACTAATAAAACGACATTTTCTGAAAATGAATCCTAAGTAGATCGATTTATCGCCCCCCAAACCCCCTTTTACTAAACTTCATGAAAATCTTTGAAGCTGTTTCCGAGATACGGATTATATATGTATTATGTACAAGAATTGCTCGTTTAAAGGTATAAGATTAATGTAGAGATGAATGAAAATTCATGCACGCCGATTGTATGAAGTTTAGTGAAAAGCGGGTGCTACATTACATTCCTTGTCATACATATAAAAATATACATTAGGTACTAGCAGCGCCTCACGGTTTCTCCCGCGTAGTTCCCGTTCCCGTGGGATTTCCGGGATTCCTAAAAAGTAAGCTTTTTAATAGTAAAATATATTTTATAATCGGTTCAGTAGTTTCGGAGCCTATTCAATACAAACAATCAAATCTTTCTTCTTTATAATATAACTAGCTGCGCCCCGCGGCTTCGCACGCGTTGGTTCCTATGGAAACATTAAAAAGTGATTTTTGTTGCACGGGAACTGATTTATGGGATAAAAAGTAGCCTATGTTTGATTCCAGGATTAGAATTACCTGTATGCAAAATTTCAGCCAGATCCGTCCAGTAGTTTTTGCCTGAAGAAGTAACAAACATCCATCCATCCATACATCCATACAAACTTTCGCCTTTATAATATTTGTGTGATGTGAAGAAGAAATATTTTAGTATAGATATCTGATGTGTATGTGTACGTGTACGAGTTCCTGACAACATCTTTGGAAAGATACAGTGAGATGTGTCGTGCTATAATTATACATCTTTTTATTATAGCTGCCATGTCGGAATCGGAAGTCCTTTTGCACTGCACAATAAGTGTGGTATAAAAACCGTGTGTGTGGTGCTTCTGGATTAAGTTTTTACCGAATTTAATCCATGTTAGTAACGTTAGTTGGGCATCTTCTAGAAGAACATAAAAAAGTGTTCTTTTCGCATGCAGGTGAGTTCTATAGTGCCTGATACTTTTCAGGCATAGTTATGGCGTTTTTACATATAAAAAATTTATTGAAATAACGAACTTCCGCCTGCGATGCAGGAGGTTGCGGGTTCGTTTCCCCTCAGGGCAAATGTTTAATCGATCAGAGGGCCTTGACAATGTAAAATCGATGTCGAAAGCTAATAGTAGAAAAGTCCAAAAATGAATGGGTTTGACATATGCCTTAGATATGTCACGTGATCTGTTTCGAATTTTTCGATTCGCTGGCCACACCTTCAGATGGTTTTTTATATGCGTCCATGTTGTTTCTTATGCGTTCTGACTTTACTATTTCATAATAAACGCCATAATAACAAGCTTATAAACCCAACAATGATGCCAAAAGGTAACACTGTAGGTATTTATTTAATCCAAATTACCTTGGAGATTTACAGAGGTCTTCTATTTAATTAACTAAAGATAATAAACGGTAAATTTAACGTTAGAAAGTTAAATAATTTACTGAATTAGTAACAACTCGGGCCGTAATTTTTAGACCTTCGCTCTACGGCTTCATATAATTTGTACTTACTCTGGGAGACTTTATGGCTGGGTCGCTCATTTTACTTAGATAGGTATGCTTTTATACGTCTTATTGCTTTGTTACTATATTATGCAGAGAACCCTGACTCCAAAAGGATCCTAGGGCGTTTACAATATTTTGTCAAATTCACTTGTTTGAATTTATTTGAATCTTATTCTACTCGTATCCTACTAGTTTATGAATGCGAAAGTTTGTTTGAATGTTTGTAACCACGCACCTCCGAGGTGCGAGCCGATTTTCATAAAATTTAGTCTTTATGTAGATAGACCCTAAAGAAAAGTTATGGTAAAAATTCTAAAGAAAATTATTAGTCCTTGGTTTGATTTACTCTAAACTCGGTAAAAATCAATTTCATTTATATTACAAATGTGAAACGTTGGATGGATGTTTCTTACTTCTTTGAGCCAAAACTACTGAACGAATTAATATACATTTTTGCAACATATAATGCAACGATTTAAATTATTACATAGGCCCTTTCTGTAGTGAGACCGCTCCGTGTTTGTTGCCAAACGAAGTTTGTGAGCTCACAAACTTGTCTTATCTATAGTCATTTGGAATCAGTGAATTTTGGTGTGCTGTGTGATGCCACAGTTTTTGGGCGTAAGGGCGTATCTACCGATTTAAATCTTTGCATATTAGGTGTTAAGCAAATTTACTTCAGGGATTCGCTTACAAAAAAGTTATTGAGAAAACTTGTAACGCTTCTTTGATAAATGGTAAAGATGTTCGAAATGATTAATTATGATTATTAAGACGGCTCAAATTCTGAGAGAAGTACTTAATAAAAGTACAAAATGATTTTTTCTTGTCATTTATCAATAGGGGCGGTGACTAGCAAGTTTACTTCTACAAATGTTTGAATAATCATAGATATTGTTTAAAAGTTATTTCTAAATAGCCATAAGGCTACCAAGGAATTACAAACTTTTTTTACTTTACTTTACTTACTATTGTAAAAACAGATTTAACTTATCGAAATTCAAATAAAAAAAATGCTGTGTCGAAAGAAATCAGACCGTTTAATTTATACATTATTTTTCCACCAAATCTTTATCACTCAATGAACTCGTTGGGTGTATTGGGCTTCGTTTTTCCACTGAGCCGGTGTCGTTGCCGGTTTGTTTCCCCTCTCCGCGTCCCCCTGACCGCCCCGCGCACTCACACACGCAAACGTTTACAATTCATAATACAATCGCAGTTCGGGGGTAGTATTGTTCTGCAGGGGCCGCTGGTGGATATCCTCTAGTCGCCTCTTACGACACCCATGGGAAGACTTGGGTTGGTGCAAATTCTAAGCCACATAGTTTGAGTAATGATTTTCTATAGCACTAACGTCACTTAGGCTATTATGAATGACTGAGCAGGCTTTAGAAGGTCCAAGAATCTAATATTATACGTATTATAAAATATTACTCAGACATCGATCTATTTACGAGTTATGCTTTCCTACAGCATCAACGTTACTGAAGCGCTGATCTATGACTGAGCAAGCTTTCTTATTACAGGTCTAAGTTTCTTACCTGACTCCACCCCTCTTCGTATCATAATTCAGCATCCTCGAACCATGCTTCCAGTTCACGTTCCTTGCTCGAGCTGGCTGGGGCACTTCGCTGACCACGCAGCGCAGTTCTATAATCGAACCTTCTTTGTACAGCTTGTCTTGAAGCGGTCGACCTCTTTCGTCGACTATCTCCACTTTTGGCACTGGTGACAAAGGAAAGAGGTTTTATTATTGTGAAGTGCCCTCATTTCAAGAGTATGTTCAAAAAGAGAAGAGTCGTGGCGTTTTGGTGAACTAATTGGTTTAGTCATATTGCAACTGCAATGACAGAGCAGTGTTGTCAACGCAAAAAAATTGTCAAATTGGCACACGAGCGCCCTCACTTACTACGTCTCTTTATTACTTATTTTTGAACGGACTCTAGCAGTGAACTTCCTAAGGTTTTAAATTCTTGTAACAAATACAACCACAGTTATTTTTAATTTATCTGATCCTTTTTATTTTAGACCTTTCTCTCTATATCTTGTCTAGCTTCTTTTATTTGTACAATTACTTTTACAGATTATACAGTGTATAGGTTTGGTAGTTCCCTTACTATAATATAATATAAAAAACAATAAAAACATTTATTTATTACTTAAAATTTAACTATAGTAGGTAATCCTTTTCTATTATTGTTTATTATCCTAACTCTCCTGATCCTTAATAGTTTTTTATTTATTATGTTTTTATTTTCGTTTTTTTTATACGTACTCAACGAAACGAGTTATTGCAAATGCCAAATAAAACTAGCGAGGCAAAAAATAAGTTTTAATTTGTGTAGATGTCCCACTCAGAGGGAAAATGGTACAATGGGTACAGAGCCTTACAAAACAGTTACCAACAAAAGAACCTCAAACAGTTTTTGTTTTAGTTGATTTTACCTTGTTTAAAACACCGTTCAACGGTGAGAAAAGAATATTAAGACGTTCTTGTCGACCTTCGTCTTCACAAATGCTTTTGTGATTATTGGCAGAACCTGTATAAGGCTTGCATAGGTTTTTCTAAATAATTAAATCCTATTTTATTCATTATTTTTCTAACGACATAGGTAATACTAAATTTGATTAAATTTTATTGATTGGTATATTTAAATTTGGGTAATACTAAATATGATTACACATTTATTGATTGGTATATTAAAATTTGTTAAATAAATAATTGACGTACAAAATTTAATCATCAAAACATTAAGTTATTTATTTTATTTGTTAATGCTACCATCTTGTATATTTTATTGTTTAGTTTATTTTAAGGTGTACTGTGTACCTACTTTTTGACCTATAAAACTATATTTTACCCATAATTGAACCATTATCAGTATTTTAGTTATTCTAGATAGACGTCGAGGTTTATTTATAGGCAGGTATTTTTTTCTAGGGTACCTTTTTACTAAAAATTCAGCTGAATGAGAATCATTCAGATACCTATCTGAATTGGGATCCTCGGAAAAGCTATTATCAATCCGACAATGAACTTTCAGACGGTGAAAAGGTTCAATCGCAGCAAAGTTCTAAAATTGGCGTGAAATTTGCCAAAACTCGATTGGGAACTTCCTTGTCATAAGTGGGTTTGAGTTTCACTGATTGAAAGCAAATATTGAACGTCTGGAGGGGTTAAACTTTCGGCCAACTGCCTTTGATTCGTATTAATAGAATTGATAGGAAGATGAGAAGCCATAATTTGATGTAGGTTCTGTGACTTTTGACAGTCAAGATATACCTGTATAACACAAGGTGAATCTTTCGAATGTGGTAGGAGGTTACGGGTTTGGTTCCCGCCTTGGGTTCAGTTCTAGACCTTCGTGAGACATCGTCGGCCGCATCTTCGCTTTCCATCATGTGAGAATTGTGAGATTGCGGTCAAACGAAGGACTATTTATGATAAAAAAAAAAAGTTATTTTTTTTATTACAAACCATAGAAACACTTGATAACGTCTTATTTACAATGTTAAAACATTATATAGTACAGGCTATTTAAAAAACTACTAAAAAATATTATATTAAAAAGTTGTAAATTACATTTTTTTTTTATTTTGCGGTCATAAAGAGGCCTTGTCATTGGAAAAATGTTTGTCTAATCTACAAAACAAAATATACAGTTAAATAACATTAATTAAATTAGTACTTTATATCATACAAACAAGTAAATTTATCAATTTACTTGGACCATCCACTAATCATCATATAGCCTCAAGCAAAGCAGACTTTGTGTTTTTATAGATTATGTTTGGGAAGGTACACAAAATACGTATTAGGTATGTCACAGGTTGATGAAGCAAAATGCGTAAACATAGATCAAAGCAATACAAACTCAATTCCCGAGGAATAGGGAGAAAAATCTCAAAGGCATTAAAACGGTAACTCAAATCCATCAAAATCATAAACAGAAATCGGCCTCCATCGAGACAGAAAGGGTTCTCAACTGGGTCACTACTTTTTCCCGAACACTTTCATCAAATTTCACAAAGATACTATCAAATATTTATGCTCGAATAAATTCTGAATCTGATTTTCCTTAAATTTTGGGACTCTTTGAGTAAAAGGACTGTGAAGTATTTTCTTATTACAATGATTACAATTGTCTCAAGGATGATGGTCCAGAGAGGTTCATAGACAAAGAGACAGACCACCAGCCCAATGCGCGATGGTCAGACTACATCGTTATTTACGGGAAAGAGTTGATAAGGGTGGCACAGAACCCAATACTCAATACTCAATATATTTATTGTTGTCATCACATTGGTAGGCTGGTAATTATTATATACAACGTGTAACAATGTATGTGTACTATCCGAAAAGGGGGCGATTGTCCACCCCCCGGGGAACAACTTTTGTTCAACGACTTTTCGAATTTCGATTAAAATCTCTGAAAAATACTGCAACAAAGTTTCAACATGGATAGCTGATTTTGAACGAAGTCACAACCCTAAAGTCAGCTGTATTGGTTGTCATGACCTCAGTATGGTCACAGACAGGAGGGACAGTTCCAGTTATAAAAGAGAAAAACTACCTACAGCCTACAGCATCATAGAGACAAATTGTCGTAAGTTATGTCACAGAATTATGGGCTAGGATAACATTTCAATTTGAAGGTTGAAGTTACGTGAAATTAAAAACACGAAATAAACTTAACGCTGTTTGTTTGATAACACATTGTAATTTTCTTTTTATTTATCTAATTAAAACATCCGCGGGTTGAGTTGTACGGGTCGATTCTTAAGCCGCGACCAGTACAGCTAACTTACCTAAAACTTTATTTTCCGTTATTCAATGTAGGTAGTTAGTCTGTTCTGTCTGTCCAGAAATCTTTGATCGGTCGGCATCTTTCAAACAAACCGCGCGCAATGGTCTCTTGTCTAGCGACGAAATGTTGTCAGATCAAAATCACTTTTGATCGTAATATCGATGAATAGTATTAACAAGCACGAAAATAAAAAAGTGATTTAGTGATACGCGATTTAATTTAGCAAGTTTGTAATGAGTAGCTGGTTACTTGGCGTAGGTACTTATTTAAATATTAAAAAATCGTTTCTTACAGCGTAGGATACGAATAAATAGTACCTACTTATATGCTTTCTTAGAAGGTAGCTAGGTGGTAAAAATAAGAATTAGCGGCTGTGTGCGTGCGGCTTGAAACTGCTATTGTGGTTTAATTTAGATTTATCATTCCTTAAAATAAAACTAAGTACTAAACCTACCTACTTAACATTATTTAACTTAAATATGTAAAAAAAACAAAAGAAATAAACTCACGAATTTTTTACTTTCGAGTATTGTGAATCACACTCACACTAAAACGTGCGAAAGTTTGTATGGATGTATGGATGTGTGGATGGATGTTTGTTACTTCTTCACGCACATACAGGTAATTCTAATCCTGGAATCAAACATAGGCTTCTTTTTATTTTATAAATCAGTTCCCGTGGGATGAAAATCACCAACAACGCAACAACGCGTGCGAAGCCGCGGGGCGCAGCTAGTGCGTCATAAAACGTCGAAACTGGTAAAAAAATAACGTCGAATTGAGGACCTCCTCCTTTTTTTGAAGGTTAAAAATAAACATAAAATCGATGATGGGTATATCGATGATAATCTAAGTACACATCACTAGCTATGGCCGGCCATTGTATGAACTTTTTCAAGGTGATTGACCAGTCCACGCGAGCGCGCGCGCGGTGCGCGGCACACAAAGGGCGGCCGGGTTTCGTTTTAGTTTGTAAACAGTATTTTGTCGTAATAATTGTGTTATAAAGTGATGCGAATACATGTAAATTATGCGTAAATACAAATACCTATGCTACCTACTAAAAGTGTTAGTTTTAGTGAATATCAATTGTGAAATATGATGCAAATTGTGTCACGATTTTGACTCGAAATCACGACCTTGGATTGTATCATGTAAGTTTTATTAAATTACTATTAGCTATTACAATTTTCTCATTAGTACCTATGTAACTATACCGTGTCCATTTTGAATGAGGCATAAACGTATACAAACCGCCCATACTTAACCTAAAATTCACTTTGTTGGCGCGTTCTTTTATACGTAATTTACATTACTTGTCGATTTTAGATACGAATCAATAAAAATTGCTTACAATTATGTCTGAAACTCATCATAGGTCATAGGTACCTACTTGCATCTTATTATTATTACGCATTTACTAAATCGTCTAGTAATCTCACGCCATAGCTGTAGCTACCTGTAGAAGTAGTATAGGTAGGTATAGGTTGCCCGGATAGGGTTCTCACTTTATTTAGGCACTAGGAAATTAAAACTTTTTGTATGGGAAACTGAAAATAGGATTTTTTAATTATCTCCCCCCCACAACTGATCACCATGATGGTCTGAAACCTCCCCCTTCGGGGTAGTACACATGTTATGTTATACCGTGTATAGCTAAGTACCTATCACAATGTGTACCCTGTTGGGCGTATCACCCAACGTATGGGCATAGAACCGGAAAGAAGCCGTTGCCCGCTACCCATTAGATATCTCTTAGTCGCCTCATATGACACCCACTGTGTGTTATTGTTATTGTGAAAAATTTAATCTTTTTGACGAAGCACAATGCGGATTTAAAAAAAACACTCGACTACCTTAGCGGTTTATAAATACGAGTACCTACGTAGAAAAAGTTTTAGGTATCCTTGAAAATAAACAATACGCAATAGGTCTATTACTAGATTAATATGTCTAAAGCCTACGACAAAGTACAGTTCGACTTGTTGTTACGGAAATAGAACATTTTGACTCCAACGCAGGTACTATTCGGAAAATAATATCCAAGGCACATCACGTCACAAGCTCGATCCCACAGAGCAGTGTCCTAGGATGTTTGTTATTTGTGATTTTGATAAACGACCTGCCCAAACACATAAAAACACCATGTGTTTTATTCGCGGACGATATTTCTTTGATAATGCCATGCACTAGTACCGAAAACGTAAATGATACCACGCGACACGCTCTCACAGAAGACAACGGCTTACTAATAAATTACGAAAAAACAAAAGTTATGGAATTTAGACCCTTTCAAAAAAAATCACTAAATATTAAAATTAAGTTTAACAACTCTTTTATGGAATGCGTAAACAGTTTTTCACTACTCGGGATCACGATAGACACTCACTTAAACTTCAAAGAACATGTTAAAAAAAATTATCTGGTTTCACGTAGGTACGCGTTACGAGAACTTATTACGACTACTGACCTTCCGACAGCGCTAAATGCTTACTATGCACATAGTACGCAAAGCCACTTGTCACGAAGTGTGCTTCTGTAGGGCAATAGCACAGATTTACGAGACCTGTTTATTATGCAGAAGAAATGTGTGCGTATCCTAGCAAATATAAAAAGAACGGACAGCTGCAAACCTTTTTTCAGTAAGTTTAAAATTTTGACCTTGCCATCAATTTATATATTAGAACCATTGATTTAAAAAGAGAAGATAGGTTACGTTCTCCCAGCGCTTACTCAAAAATTAGCATGTGTTACAACTACACGCAAACACTATTCTCACAGTTATATTTCCATTCCTGTGCAATACAAAGAAGAACAAAGACGGAAAGACGTTTCTAGGACCGAAGTGAGACTGAGACAACAATATTTCACGCGAATCACGACCGCCTGTGCCGCCGGTCAGACGGTGACTGATGTGGGAGAACACAATTTTACACAATTTGAGGTTGCCACTTTCGAGCAACCAGTGCCTCATCTTCGTTTTTAATAAATCAATGATTAGAACTATGTAAGTTTGTTCGAAAATACCCAACGTTCCACAAAACACTCGAAGAACTTCCCAGAAAATACCCACTTAGACCAGGCAGAAATAAAATCATACAACCTTCATCAAACCTGTGTACGCACAGTACCGGCCCTTAAAAATGTCTATAAAAATCTATAACATGTTACCAAAAATAGACATCCAATCCAATTCCCTATTCACAAATAAATAAAAACAATTTTTTATTAACAAATGCTATTATGACATGATTTTTTAAATGACAAACTAGATAAACTGACATGATAAAAAATGACTCAAATTTATTTTAGTAGGTACCTATTGACATTATTTAATTGTTTTTTTAACTAAACTTGCGTACCCTACATATCTAACCATAATTCTTAATTATACGTGTCGTCTTACTGTTTTACTTCCCAACTTTAAAATTGTTTATTTTAGTAACTAGACAAGTAGGTACTGCTCACCTTAGTACCTACATAATATTACCAAAAACAACCTCGGTCTGCCTTCCACTTGTTGATACGCCCAACAGGGTACACATTGTGATACTTAGCTATATATAATAATTACCAGCCTACCAATGTGATGACAACAATAAATATATTGAGTATTGAGTATTGAGTACTACCGCTGTGTGGTGCTAGCTTAGAATTTGCACTACCCAACTCCTAATATAAATATTCTCGGGTAACTATAGCGTTTTTTGTGTTTATTAATTTAGTGGTCACGGTCGCCATAAATACTCGTGAAAATTTATAATAATATGCTTTGATTGCATAAGTTTAAAAAAACTTGTCAAATAAATATTTATTTATATCGGACATGTTAAATTACACAGATCGTATTATGAATAAGCTGTACCTCATATTTCATCGCATTACTGTCATTCATGATACGTTAAAGACCCTACTTACAATACAAACATAAAAACATACAAATACAAGCTCACACACCGTAATATTTTTAAGCTATTGCATAGCTTCTATCGCGGGCCTTGAGCGCGGGGACCGAATCCAGAAATTCCGTAACGAAAAAACCTCACGCTCCCCACTCCGACCGGAACAGCGGTGATACTTTTTAGTTTTGCCATCTATCGATGAATAGTAGAACTTTTAATGACTTTTTGAAATATGACTTTTGTCTTTTCAGTTCAGCAACTCGCCTCTAGATGGCATTGCAATAGCTTTACCGCGGCAGTCCCCGAGTGCCACACGTCTTTTTTTATTTGTATAATAATAATCCAAACAAAGGTAAGACCATCCCCGAGGAATTTTATTCTGAATGCAACGATAGGTATAGCATCAGACATCATACCACAGAAATCGTTATACTAATTATGTGCATCAAACAGTTTTCAGACAGTCTCAAAGGAATTCCTTAATATTGCAGGTTACGAGAAATGTTCAATATAAACGAAGTTAATGCTAATTTTGGTCAATCATCATCATCCTATATTAGTCTAGGCTAGACATAGGCCTCCTCTGAACTCATCTCATTTTAATAAATGCTAAATAATTTTCTTCAAATTCAAGTCACATTATCATCACCATTAATAAAGTCTTTACATCAGAGTCAGTGACACAGCTTGGTGAAAGGTTGATACGAAATTTGATGCATAAATATTTTTAACTGCAATTAGCTGTTTTTGATGTCTATTACATCGATGAACATGCGCAGCATTTTCAAAAAGTGTCACGTTGTTGATGATGTTGCCATGACGACTGAAGCACTAATGATTAAACTTCTATAAGATTTAATAAGATAGCGTTGGTAGATAGCTAGCTCACACCAGAAAGGCAAAAACAGTATAATAAACTACGAGGTAAGATTTTCAATAGATCAAGTAAATAACACTGATGTCTATTCAGATGTCGCCAAAACTAAATAAAACTAGTTTGACAGTACAAAAAATGTTGCTGTCCGATCAAAATAATAAATATGGCATCACTTTTAGTCCTGTCAGATTAGTTTAGTCTAGTTTTGGCAACACCTGAATGAACATACACCATTATCACGTCAAATTATCGTTCCTAAATAATTATTGATTCTAGAGACAAACATTGAAAGTCTTTGAAAGAATTGAAAGTCATTGAAAGCACACGTTATGTAGACCCTGAGAAATAAAATGGAGCGATTTCGAATTTTATTGATGTAGTGGGTGATTTATAGACCACATGGATGACGTTTGCCTTGCTTGCCATGCTTTTTGACCCGGCGGCGGCGGTGGGTTGAATATTCGTGGCTTGGTCAGCGACATGGTTGGCAACTTCAGATCTCATAACCATTAGGTTATGAGACTTAATAGTCTCAATCTTCTATTATCTTTAATCGGTTGGTTTTGTTTCGTTATCTTCGTTTTTGAATCCTGGGCTAGCTCTAAGGACTGGCAGGTAACTGCGCAAGACATGGAAAAATTACGACTTTTCTAATCGTGTCGGAGGCCAATACGCATCGGGTCGCTAAGCCATATGGTATTATAAGCTTCATAACAAAACCCCTACTGAGCTGCAAAAAATTATCACTTAACTGTCAAAACTTTACTATGCAAAAAGGCTTACTATAAAATATCATTATATATAGAGGATAAAAAAGCTTGGGTCGGATTTTGCTCCAACTCGAAAAATAACAACTAACAGGCTAAAGGTTTCTTCGTCGTTTCTTTACTTTAGTCTACATACCGAAGCGATCAAAATCAAAAATACCACTTTATTTCCGTGTCATTGTATTTTTTAATATGATTTGACCTTTTCTAAGTGTACATTTATTGTATTTCTGGAAATAAAGCATTTTTGAGTTTGCGTTTGAGTTTGAGAACCAATATCGACACCGCTTAGTTTTCATATTATTAGCAAAAACCATTATGAGTATAAGCAGGTTAACTATAAACCTTGTTTGTGTTACATTAACTCCACATTACGACACTTTCTAAAAGTAAAATATATGTAAAATGTTGTTGTTTAATAAGCAAACTTTTAAATGAAAGCTATCATTTCTAAGCATAATTCTAAACCATATTTGCATTCCTAGCTCAAGCATAACTAGATGCTAGACCAAGGTACCCATCTTAGCAACAAGATAAATTCAACAGGCGAGTAATTGCGAACTGCAAACGGAGTTCGCTCTAGCCACAATTTAATCCTGTCTGTCTGTTGCTTTGCTACAGAAATATTACTGGTAATTGCTCTATTACAAACTTGCTCCTGGTGATAATAATATTAGTATTGGCCTCTAAGTCACTTCGTTCGACAGTTTACGTAGATTATTATCGACAAAAAAAAAAAAGACGTGTGGCACTCGGGGACTGCCGCGGTAAAGCTATTGCAATGCCATCTAAAGGCGAGTTGCTGAACTAAAGAGACAAACGTCAAGGTTTTTTCGTTACGGAATTTCTGGATTCGGTCCCCGCGCTCAAGGCCCGCGATAGAAGCTATGCAATAGCTTAAAAATTAGTAAATTTTCTGTGGCGAGGAAACGTGTGCACATTATGACGATTACATTTCTTATAACTTTTTGAATCTTTATATGTATCTCAAAAACGGCTCGTATGAAAAAAGTAATTTGATATTTTAAAAGTTATAAATAAAATCTGTCTGTTCTGTACTAATTTTATGACAAAACTTACCGATTTGCTGAAAATAGCAAAAAATCTGTTTGTGTGACCTTTGCCCCCGAGTAATTTCCAGGTATCGGATCGATGAGGATTTCATTTATGATAGTATTTTGAACAATACTACCAATTTTGAGTTGGGTGCGAATTATTGTACCCTTACTCCTATGTTTTGGTCTAATTTGACCGGACTAACAAGTAATAGTACCAGTTTTCTGAGTGTGCACTGCTTGCCTACCACTAATAAATAAATAAATAAATAAATAATGCTGGACAATTCACACAGCATTATCTAGCCTCAAGCTAAGCAGAGCTTGTGTTATGGGTACTAGATAATTGATATACATAATACAATACATTACATAGATATATATTTCTTATTAAACATAGAAAACATCCAGAACGCCCTGAACAAATATCTGCAGATCGCACAAATATTTGTCCCGAGGCGGGAATCGAACCCGCAACCTCCTGCGACGCAGGCAGACCTTCGCCCACCACCATACCACTTGTCTACTATTTATCTTAATTTTTTATAGAAATAAATAATTGAGTTTCTTTTAAAGAACTAGAAACCGACTTCAATTATTATGATTTCCTTTGGATGCCATTGGCAGAACTAGACCAAATTGAAATGAAACCACACGGGAAGCACCAGCAGCAAATAAAATAAGAATCATCAAACTCGGATCACCTAGTCAAAAGTTGGTCAAAACAGTAAGTATGGCAGTACACATTCAGCATACAGAGACAGAGAAAATACGTTATGTCATTTAGTACTAATATTATACCTAATACTACCAAAGCAATAGCAATATAACAAGAGTAAATATAAATTCCTTTGATATATCTAAGTAGGTAATTCAAGGCAAAAAGCCCGTCTAACCTAGAAAAGCAAGAGCTACTCAAATCATGTCAAAGGGTTTATATCAACACGGCTCCTGGATAAAGAAATACTTTCACAAATAAGTAGGTAGATCTCTTTACAGTGCCACACACATTACTCTCGATTTGTGTAGGAAAATAAGTAGTGACAAATATCGTACAATACATACGTAATACGTAGATAGGGAAAACATGGCACAACATTACCTAAAATTCACCATTGTTTTTATAATGCATACATACCTTGAACTTGGTCTATAATTACAAATATGTACTTTTTTGTACTGTATTTTATAAATTGTATTTGTATCTGTTATGTTTCACACGCGTCTTAGTGCCATTTCCTCTCTATTATCCTTAAACGGTGGATACACTTATTGGTTAATGTATTAATTTTAACTTTCAATTGTATCCTATGTTATAATAACTGTTTGTTTCCTAATTAAAAATAAAACAAACTTTTTTAACGGAAATATATTTGTTTTGTTCCGATTACTGCTTTCTACGTCATGTAATTAAGATCGAACAATTTCATGTTAGTATGTTTAACGTCAAACTAGTTAAACTCTTTTAATATATTTTTGCAATTTTACAGAAGTTTCGTACACTTTTTATGATTCTAAGCCAATGTAAAGAATCCGTTTGCCATAGCAAATGCTATGAACCTATCCCTTAGTGGCGTCTTACGACACCCGCGGGAAGAGTTGGGGTGGTACAAATTCTAAGCCAGCACTACTCAGCTTCAAAAGTTACATTCAATCACTTACAGCCGGTTTCTCGAACGCTTATTATTTTGACAAATTGTTGACAATTTGTCAGGCTGTACACGCACTGCTTTTATTACTCGCGTGGTTTTTTTTTGCAGAATTCTGTAACTTAATAGAAGTTCACAAGGGGAAAAATATGAATGTTTGGAGCACTATAAAGTTGTAGGTAGCTAAAATGGCAAGGAATTTCATTCGTCGTACGTGTAAGTTTAGTAAAGTACGCAGGTTATATACCGCGAGATTAAAATTCACGCTGTGAGATTCCGCAGTGCGTTTATAACAAGCCGTTGACTATCCATTCAATGTGACAAGCGTTCGAGAAACCGGCGGTTAGTCTCATAGTAATGTATAATCAATAGGATGTTATGTAGACAAGGGTGCCTCTGAGTTCTGTAGCACTACAGATTCTGACCTCTGACTGCGAAGAATCCTTCTTGGAGTTCAATTACACATTTCGTCATAGCCCGACTTTGAATAGAGAGGGGACATCTAATTACTGTGGATTTAGAGACAGGCAAGCTCATTTTTAAGATAAGCATTCCCAGCGTGGGGATTATGCGTATTACCCCCGATGGAGATCGTGCCTGGGGTATATATTGCCCCACGTGAGTGTAGGGCGACACCTAATTGGTCAATGTTTATTAGATGAGGAGGAAAACAACATAATAGACAGTTCCGATGAAGATGAAGTTGAGGCAGAAATTATGATCTGTAATGCACATCACATTATTAAATAAATGAACTGAACTGAACTGAATTAGGAAAATTACCGACACAATGTAACAATTGATTGTGAATAAATAAATTAAATTAAATTAAACGACACCCAGAAGGGCACCCAGATACCTAAACACATGTTAATTTATAAACAACAGCTCGCCGTCTCACAATTATCATTTAAACTCAAACATCCTACTTACTGGACTTAGGCCTCTCCCAAAGATCGCCACAATGTCCGGTCGGAAAGATCGCCACAATGACCGGTCACAAATATCGCCACAATAACCGCTTACAAAGATGACGCCACAATGACCGGTCCCGCGCTCGTCTTCCAATTGAATTCTAATCTAAGTCTCGTTTACAAAGTGAGGACTGTTGTTTCCCATCCCTAACTGTATTTATATATTTATTCAAGGCTTGGTAATCAAAGCCTAGATTACGCAGAAGTCTGCTTTACGAGACGATACATAAAAGCTAAGGGCGACCGACATCATAAATCTAAAATTGGATGAAACCTGATGAAATCAGTCTTTTTTTTCTATACTATAAAGATTAAAGATTTGATTGTTTGTTTGTTTGTATTGAATGGGCTCCAAAACTACTGGACCGCTACTGGAAAACTTTACTTTTCAGGGAGTGATCAGCTATGTTTTATCCCGGAATTCTCACGGGAACGGGAACTATACGGGTGAAACCGCAATGCGCTGCTAGTTGTTTTAAAAGGCTCTACTGGGATATTATGAATAAATAATATAAATAAATAAATAATGCTGGACAATTCACACAGCATTATCTAGCCCCAAGCTAAGCAGAGCTTGTGTTATGGGTACTAGATAACTGATATACATAATACAATACACTACATAGATAGATATTTTTATTTTACATAGAAAAACATCCAGAACGCCCTGAACAAATTTCTGCAGATCGTACACAAATTTGTCCCGAGGCGGGAATCGAACCCGCAACCTCCTGCGTCGCAGGCAGACCTTCGCCCACCGCGCCACAGAGGTCGTCAATGAATAAATGATATAAAAAAGAATAACAAAAATAATCTAGACAATTATCACAGCATTATCTAGCCCCAAGATAAGCACATCTAGTGTAATGAGTTCTAGAAAACTGATATTTAATACAATACACTACGTATAAAGCCATTAATTATTTACTGATCGTATATACAAACATTTGTTCCAATCGAACCAGCAACCTCCTGCGTCGCAGGTAGACCTGTACCCACTGCACCACAGAGGTTTATATCGATCGTCAATGATATTTAATTATCCTTCAACATAAATACAAACTCAATAGACACGCCTTAGATAACAGCGGTTTGTCAAGGTTCTACGTAACCCTGAAAATACAATAGAACCAATCTGTATTCAGCCGAAGTTTCGGGAAAGCCACAGATTATCTATTAGTTTTTTTAAGAATCTGTCACTGTTTTACTTTACTGTATTTCGCGCTTAAGGCGCATACCCGAGCCAATATTATGACAGCGATAGCTATTTTATCATATTTTTACGTTTATCATAGGAATTTTTAAAAATCCTACGTTCAGTTTGTGGTATCTATTATAAGCTATTTTTTAATACCTCTTTTATAATTTTGTCTCATATAGTTTAGGAGGAGATACAAAAATAGAGTTTGGTGGCCAAAAAGCGCAACTTCGTATCTCTTCCTAAGCTTTACAAAATGAAACTATTACAGAGGCATTAATAAATAACTTATACTAGATACCACAAACTGAATGTAGGATTTTTTTAAACTTGCTGCGTTTAAGTTGGGGACGCCACTTATGTTGTTGTTGTATGGGCCTTAAATATGTATTATAATGTGGTTAGCGGTTTGCCAGCTATGAATTTGCGCCACCACAACTCTTCGCCCGGGGTGTCGTAAGGCGACTAATGGATATCCTCTGGGGTCAGGCATCAGCGCTTCCTGCAGAACCATTCTACCACCAAACTGCGACTCTCAGGCAGTCATAGAGCTATGCTTGAGTGACGTCTAAGCCATAGAAAAGCGTTGCTCAAGCATAGATCGATGACTGAGCAAGCTTTCATAATACGGGCCTTAATCCGCATGTCTATATAGCATGGGGATTATGGCCATTACCCTCCATGAGATAAACGCAAATAAGGCGCTTATCAGGGAAAGTCCTGCGTCCAGCAGTGGACCAATAGAGGCTCTTGAGATTGAGGTTAAGAAAAAATTAAAAATTCCTATGATAAACGTAAAAATATGATAAAATAGGTATCGCTGTCATATTGGCTCGGGTATGCGCCTTAAGGTCAAAAAAATATAGGTATGGCTCCTTTAGAGTTTTTTTTACTCTGTGGAAGATTTCTACAGTTTACCTATGATTTAATTATAATATAACTAAACTATTATTATTTTAAGATAAAGCTCTACTTAGATTAATATTGTTAGATAGATAGATAGAAAATACTTTTATTGCACACTTAAAGCTAAGAAACAATTTACAAATGAAATAATTATAACCTAAGTGACAATTGGCGGTCTTATTATTGTTATTGTTAACTTATTTCTTACTTATTATGAATGTAAGCGGGATAAGAACCTAGTTTGTGTTGGAAGAAGACTAACGTCACTCACTACCAAACTACTAGCTATTTTTAAAATAGCTTATATTGGTAATAAAAGTCCTAAATAAGTGTCATATACCTTTTTATGCAATAAACAATTATTAATTTTAATTTTGTTTTAATCACTTGTTATCGTTATGCGTAATTTATTAAGTAAATTAATTATTTATAGTAATATGAAGTTTAAACGTTATTAATGTAACAAACGCGTACCCAATATAATTGTAGTGCCCTTTTACTGACAGGGTTTTTATAGGGTTTTTATGCATTGTTTGTTTACCCACTAAGATTACCTACACCTAAAAACAATATCTGATTGCATAAAATAATATAAATTTGAATAAACAAAACAATTATCATAACAACTGAACAAAAGCTACGTCTTACATCTTAACTACGCAAGACAGCCTTAAATAACGAACAATTTAAAGTCTTAAAGCAAGAAACATAAGGTTTCTTCCACCCCCACAGCAATATCTCACGCCTAATGGCAACGAAGTGCAATACTTAAATGCAACAGCACCACTTTAAATCTTATACCTAGAGAAATAACGTTGAAAATATCAGTAGCACAACCGGAGATGGCGCGACAGTCTCTTGTTTTTTATTAGTAGTTATGTTGACAAACTTGTGACGTCGACGTTTCTGCAGGATGATTTGATATTTCATACAAAATCTATCTGTCGTTACCTGAATGTGACGGGTTGTTCTCAGTTGATCACGCGTGATATGATCACGTCGCATTTGATCACGGTAAACTCCGTCAAAAAGTTTCATTTGATCACAAATTTTGCCTAATTTTATAATTTACGATTGTTAGCATCATAAGTAGTTTTTTCATTTCATTTTGACTGGACATCCCATATGTCCAGTCAAAACGAACACGAACCCCTTTACTTTGACAGCCGTAGGTAAAAACAGCCCATAATGATGGAACAATGTGCGAAATAGTGCATTTTCATTATATTTGTTTTTTTTCTCAATCGTGCTTTTACATTCAGAAAATCAAAGAAACAATGTTGAATTTGATTTATTTCGAGTTATTTACAATGAGGAACCAGTGAATATTGAGGTCAAGGCCTAGTTTGACAACCCAACCTATTAGGTTCATATGCTTTTATGATTATAAAGAAACAAACTCAACATAGAAGCATACATCCGAATGCTTCTGAAAAAGGTACTTCTCAGAGGTTCCAAGGAGGTTTTCAACCTCTTTCTTTTATGAAGTCAGTGTATAAACAAAAGACGACAGTATCACGCCAGCTTTAAGTAACCGAGCCATATTCCAGAATAAAATACACTGCACTGCGCTTTTTGGGATACTCTCATTATTTCTATTGTGTATTCCTGTCAACGCGACAATGATACTTTAGAGCCGTTTTATTGCCGAGCAACTTTGAACCAACAATGCTCGGAATAAAATATTAAGTTGTGTGGCCCGTTTGAAATAGCGTTCCATCTGCCTCATTTACATAGGAGTCATGCAAGACCTCCTAAACAAGGAAAGTTACTTCTCAGCTATGAAATTTTAATATATTTTTAAGCAAAATAACACTCAAGTACAAAAAGAAAACATTTTTATTAGGTCAGATAACGACTGTTGCTTATATTTTACGTTATATGTGTAATACACATATAACGTAAAATTTGTGTATGTCAAGCCAGGATTTTAATCGGATGTCGCTGGATCAGCAACATTTTTTATGACATTTTCGGAAACCAATTTTATATAAAAACAAAATTGTAATTTTGAAAAACCCACGATAGATATGATAGTAATCGAAAAAGGAAGAAAGATATTTTGCAAAACCCCCGACTAAATGGAATTGAATGACAAATAAATTATTATTTACAATTATAGCTTCCTAAATGTTTTCACCTACCCATTACTATAAAGCCACAAAAAACCGTCGTCGGGGATAGTTTGCAGAAAGCAGCTCAACTGTACAACAAAGGGGTAGTTCCACCCCGATCCAAAATTTTCATAATTTTCATCAACGAGTTTTTCAATTCGGCTGTATGCTTTTTATGTGCCGTGTGGTGCCGGCCTAGAATTGCACCACCCCAACTCTTCCAATGAATAGTAAAGCCAACGAATCCCCCAGTTACCGGCCACCTCGCTATTCCTGGCCATGGTAGCGGCCATGGTAACGGCGAGGCAGGGGGTGCTAGGAATCTCTTGGCTACGGCAGGCTACCATTCATTACTCAAAAAATTAACCCTGGCAATGTTTAACGTACGCACTCTGAGGCTTGACACCATCTAGCGCAGTTGGAAGTGGAGTTAGAGAACAAAAAAAGTGTTTAAGACGCTGGACTAGAAAGGTAAGGGCATTAACATAAACGGCGATTACATCTCACACCTGCGATTCGCTGATGGCATAGTCTTAATGGCGGAGTCGCTGGAGGAGCTGAACCGGATGCTGGACGGCCTACCTTCAGCCTCGCGACGCATCGGTCATGGCCACCCTCTCAAAATTGTTTCCGAGTACACTTACCTCAGGCAAATTCTGCAGTTAGGTAAAAGCAATTTCGAGCAGGAGTCCAAGATGAGGATCCAGTTAGGCTGGGCATCGTTTGGAAAACTACGTCGAGGCCTATGTCCATCAGTGGACTAATATAGGCTGATGATAATAATGTGTGCTTTTATGTACTATGTACTCGTAGGTATGTTACTTGATATCTCCGCCAATGGTTAACCAATTTTGCTGATTCTTTTACTTTTTATAGAGTTGAATAAAAGTGCTATTTATCCTGTAAAACTTAAAAAAAACAGTAGGTATTTTTAGTAGAACTAGTAAAAAAACAATAAAGTATTATACCGTCTTTCATTCCAAGCTGTAACGAACTTCAAAGTCTGGTCCCTAAATTGCGTAGTCGCTCCCTTTGACTCCGTCCAATTTCCGAAGACAAATGAACTGGCTTTACGCATTATCATCACAAAATCACAATCAAAGAAACTCATTGACAGCTTCGATTGGGGACTTGATTAATTTGGTCTTGAAATATGGTCTCGGGGATTTATTTATATTAGTCGTCTTTGTATTATCTAGTCCACAGACGACCTCTATGGCGTAGCGGGCGAAAATCCGTCTGACGCAGGGGCATTGTTTATGGAGATGCAGGGCGTGTAGTGACGGACCAGATCCAGACGACCCTGGACACGATCTCCACAACGCTCTACACGCCGCCAAGACAGACGAAGCTGGTGCGATATTGTCCGTGACAAAGTTTTACGTGGGAATCACAACCCTCAGACTTTAAATAGACCTTCGTTTGACCAATCTCACCTGATGAAAAGCGAAGATGCGGCCGACGGTGTATCACGAAGGTCTAGAAGATACCTATTCACCCTTGTCTTGAAGAGACCCAGGTTGTAATTGGCCGGAAAAACAGAGGCCCTGCCTCTGTTTTTCCGGCCAATTACAAGCGAGTTCCATTCCTTTGCGGTGCGAATAATAAAGGTGGAGGAAAACCGCTTAGTGCGAGTGGAGGGTACATCCACAAAGTATGGATGGTATTACGCTGTGCGTCTGCTTGTCCTGGAGTGGAAGGGGGATGTGAGGATGTGTGTGGACATTAGGATATACGACGAAGAGGATCATACTTCAGATACTGATGATGATGTCCTTCTGGACATACTATGTTCTGCGATGAGTGATGTTCAGCCATGAGAGAGAGAATATTATATACAGAAGTGTGTATAGATACTACCTAAGCTACATTTCAAGAAAGTGCCACGCAAGCATAGGTAAGAACTTGGTATTTCATGAGTAAGATATCTAGAATGCAATGCGGTACTGCTACTGTTTAAGGACACTGCAGACATAATAATCTTAAAGTATGTGTCGTCAGTAAGAAGGCTTATTTGAATGATCCACTATAGAAAGATTCTAAGTAAAATAGAATCCCACACAAACATAAAAAACGACGTCAAATTCTGTAAAATAAGTAAGTATAGGACCCGAGTTCTTAGAGATTATATACATCACCTAAGCACCTGTCATGAGAGACGAATAAATGCTTTATTATTATTATTATTATTACATCAATAAGTTTTATCATAATTTGTTACGTTTTTGTGTGTGCCTTTTTATCAGCCTATGGCATAATTAAATATCTCATTATTGACCCATTTTTCCTCGCCTTGGGCACAGGTATTATAATAATAACTTTCGGATTAACCTAATATTATGTGTAATTTTGCTGAACAAATAATTGATCAGATCTGAGGGGACGCGATTAAAATGGGCCAGATAAAATGTGAAGTTTCAAGTAAGGGAAAACTAACAACATTAAACACTAGCTGCGCCCCGCGGCTTCGCACGCCTATCCCACAGGAACTGATTTATGGAATAAAAGGTAGCCTACGTATACAGGCCTAGACTTTTCAAATAAAATTTCAGCCCGATCCGCTCAGTAGTTTTTGCGTGAAAGAGAAACAAACATACACATACACGTTTACCTACATGTTTACAAACTTTCGCGTTTATAATATTAGTAGGATCAAATGTTGCCTGCGACTTTGAAATGATTCTCAACTGTGTGGAAATTAAAACATAGTCGAATATCAACTTTACCGAAAAACTGGTTGGAGGCAAAAAATTACTACTTACTTTGGTGTATTAATAAAATATCAAAAATACAACCTTTTTTCTCCTCTACTACGAATACCAAATAAAATATTCCAGAACTACCTTCATTGCTCTGGGAAATGGTACCATTCTGTCTGTGCTCTGTGGGTCTAAAAAGGTAACGTCAAGCAATTTATCTAAAGCACAATGGATGCCACTGACAATCTTTTAGAAGACGAATTGCGTCAATAGGGACTGGAAGAAACCGAAGAATGATTCTCTATCCTTTTTACCTCCATCGTGCATCGCTGTCACAACTGTCGATTGACACTTAAAAGGCGAATATGCATGAATTTAAGAAGTAGGTGCTTTTGCAGAGGTTTGCATTATACGTTTTTTTATCGCAACTAGTGCCGTGACTGGCCCGTGGTGTAACTCCGCGAGAAATCGAGAAATATAATGTAGGTTACTCTTACTCTATAAATGAGTTATAGAAAGAAAGAACATATAAAACGTTTCCAAAGAAAAATAACGTGGGAAGCTGCGGGGAAAAACATATTTCAATATAATACTTTTTATCGCAGAAAACTGTCTGCAAAGCCGCGCGCGGCAGCTATTCAAGTCATAAATTCATCTTTACTTGGCAAGACATTCTAAAATGCCTTTACATGCAAGAATACTCGACTTCTTCAAAACAATAGGCACCTACTCACGCAAACATAAATACTAAAGCAAGCTTAAGCTTCTACAGCCTGTGTTTGTTGAACCAACGACGTCTCTTAGGCAGTTACTACGTCATCCGTCCATTAGCTAAAACACGTCTTTTGCATAATCTTGTCAGAGTAAAATAGATCTTGAGAGCTATTTCACTTAGAGGAATATTCTTGAGGTATTTCGTATTTCATCTTCCAGTTTTTATGTGACTGGCCTCGAAATCAACAATAATTTAAATGGTAAAGCTGGGTTGTACGAACTTTGAGGCATCCAAAATTTTTGCTTTTAAGGTGTGGGTAAGTTCACAAGCAATAAGATTCTATGCAAGATGCTTTATTGAAAGCAGAAAATAGCGTCCAAAAGTGTGATGTCGGACAGACAATTTAACCCACTTGTTATGTACAGCAGCAGGCCTAGCACGGCGTTTTCATCTCGTCTTTTCATTAAAATAGACATGACAGTTTCTTGTCTTCGTAATTTTTATTTTGCCCGAGCACGACGTCGAAGCAAGCCTTATAAAACAGTTTCGTCAATCATCAAACATAATTTCGATGAGAATTGGCAAAAATATCACCAAATTTTGTCGTAACTAGTCGTGATTTTTCTGATATATTTTATTGTTTTTTGCTTGACGGGATGAATGCTTATCCTTCGAGCATGAAATTTATGTGATGAATATCAATACCATTCTCTATACAACAGCGAAAAAATAGCAAAATCCTAACAATGTATGCTCACCGACCGTCAATTATTAACCGATTTGTCAATAATTGACGGTCGGTGAGTATACATACAAAAACAAACCACAGACGAACATAGAACCTCCTCTTGAAGTCAGTAAAAAGGACTACTAAATAATATAATTTTAGTTCTTGTAGACGAACCTTTACATTGTGCATTGTACCGCAACAACATTACAGAGCATATTGTGTGAATCTTTTTGTTATTACTTCCATCTGTTAGTTCATATTTCACGCTCGGTGTCGAAAGAGATGAAAATGTTTACATTGTGTATGAATATTGAAGATTTTTGAATAATATTCTTGTTTTCTTAGGGTAAAACTACTTGTATATTTAGTAACCTTTTGTTGAGAAAAGCAAAACCTTGAAAGTTGATGGTTTTGTTTTAAACAAAGTGACTAAACCTCAACCCGCATACCCAGCGTGGTTTATCTCAGGAGGTGTTACCCCCCTGAGATATACCACTGACAAGCGTTAATCAGGTAACGCTAATCAGGGGAAGGCCTGCGTCCAGCCGTGGACTAATATAGGCTGTTGAAGTGAGATACGGTGAGGAAGTATACAGTGCAGCGTTTGTTGTCCTATTAATAGGTATAAGTATAGACTTTTATTTATCCCACGAAAACCTCATGGTTGCCAATAAAGGATCATTGTGACGATCTGTTTGGGAGTTTTATATGTAGCGCAGTAAACGTTGTTCGTTTGGCTTAATTTTTCAAAAGATTTTTTTTTCTTAGTGTAGAAAAATCTGAACGTTCATGGTAGAGAATAATTACACATCTTGTAATTATTCTCTACCATGAACACTTTCAGAACACTACTGGTTCGGAGAATTGTTGTTCGAACTCATAGTGATTGTATTTGGATTCAAGTGTGTCCTTTAACTACGATGCGTTTTTTGCCTTCATTTGCAATATATGATACCATTTAGACCAGTGTCTACAGAACACTACTGGTTCGAAGAATTGTTGTTTAAATTCATAGTAATTGTGCAAATGTGTCTTTAACAACGATGAGTTTCTTGCTTTCTTTTGCAAAATATGATACCACTCAAAGAACCTATCTTTTCATGAGGATCTAAAATCCTCCCAAACCAAACTTCATTGACTGTCGTCGTAAGCATAAACGGAACGCTACCCTAAGAGCTGTTTATTGGTAGTTTTGTTTCGTTAGAAAATTCATTCAGCTGCTGTGTTATTTGTGTTATCTGAATTTATCTGAGGTAGATACTCTCGGATCCATAGTAAACAAGTCAATTGTAGTTAAAGTGTGGAGTTTAAACTGTGACTTGTGAATTTGGGCACATACTGTTTCTTCTGTCCTGTGTCATGGATCCCATTGTCAGAACTGAACAAAATTAAAACGAAATCACACGGGAAGCACCAGCTTTCATATAAAAATAATGAAAATCGGGCCACCCAGTCAAAAGTTCTGAGGTAACAAACATTTAAAAAAAATACAGTCGAATTGAGAATCTTTTGAAGTCGGTTAAAAAAAATTAAATAAAACTCACCAACTACAGTCAGATGAACTCTTCTAACCAGCGGCGGATGCGTAGAGATCTGACATTCGTAGAACCCTTCATCTCTCTCGCTGACGTACTGGATCAGCAGACGCCAGTCGTTGGGGTGTTCGAAGGCGAGAGCGTATCTAGAGTCAGCTGAGTAGGTATGACGACCGAATGAGAGGAGGTGGAGCTCTTCTCCACGACGACGGACCCAGGATATCTAGAAGAGAAAAAACCTTTGAAATATAGAATCTAGGCAGCTTTGCACGCATTGATTATCCATAGTTGCCATTACGTTGTTGAGCATCTACGAAAATCTCGTACAGGTTCTACGAAAATCCCGTAGAAGCTCTACAAAAATAACGTAGAGTCTCTACGACTTTGTTGGATAGGCTCTATTACCACAATCAGTTAATTTATTATAGTATAATGGCATTTACTCCCCAGCCTCCCGCTCTGCCGTGACTCCAAATCGCGGATCGAAAGGCAGTGTTAATATATTCTATCCTATGGAAACTGGTTCAGAAATAACAAGTAGCATAGGTATGTTTTATTCCAGATCGAAAGTAACACCTAAGATAAATATCTGTTCATTAGTTTTGGCGTGAAGAAGTGACACACATCTATCGGCATATTCCAGTTTTCCCCCTTGACAAATTCCCTTTAAGGGGGAAACTGGAATATTTTTTTTTGTCTGTCCAGTTTTCACCTTAAGAAAAAAAAGTCAAGCTATACATCCACTTATGTGATATAATAAGTCGGGTACAATTACTAGGGTAAATTTAATCCTACTCGTAGAATGCACAAATCATAAATAAAAAAAACGTTTTAAAAGCTAGGGCGTGCGCTTATCAAAACTTACGTAGGTATTTATATCATCATCATCAGCCTATACTAGTCCACTGCTGGACATAGGCCGCCCCTAATGAGCGCCCTGTCTTCAGCTTGACGCATCGAGCATCTGCCTGCAGTCTTTCGCAGATCGTCATCCCACCTGGCCGGAGGGCGTCCTACACTACGTTTTCCGAGTCGCGGTCTCCACTCAAGAACTCGTTTACCCCAGCGGTTATCGGTTCTTCGCGAAATATGGCCGGCCCACTACCACTTCAGCTTGCTAATTCTTTGAGCTATGTCGATAACTTTGGTTCTCTGTCTGATGTATTCGTTACGAATTCTATCCTTCAGAGAGACTCCGAGCATAGCTCTTTCCATAGCTCGCTGAGCGACTTTAAACTGGTGGACCAGCCCTATCGTGAGTGTCCACGTCTCAGCTCCGTAGGTCATGACAGGTAGGACGCACTGTATGAAAACTTTCGTTTTCAATCAGTGGTATTTATATTCTTCGTTATACTTACAAACATAATTACTTACAAAACAGCTTGCTATGATCCAGCTTAAAGGGTTTGGTTGCTGGTAAAACTAGAAGCAAATGAGGCTGTTTAGCTATATACTACAATAGCTTTATATAATAGAATATATCTTAGGTTGATGGAGGCAGGGTTGTACATTGTAGGGCACGTTACTAGCGGCATTTATACCAGTATTCACAGGGTAAGGCTTTTTTTTATTTTAATTTGTCTTTGCGACAAAAAAATTAGGCTGAAGCCATTAAGGCCACTGCCTGGTCTTTTGTTATACAATTTTCATATCAGAAATACACGTCTTTACAGTTCAGCCATTTTTTTTCTTGACCTGATTGAAGATTCACTGGCTTACCCAGTGAATCTTCAATCAGCGATGCATGACTCTCAACTTCTTGCACATGGTATATGTAGCTACACTTTTAGGCCCGTATTATGAGAGCTTGCTCAGTCGTAGATCTAACCTTAATTGACGTTTATTCCATATAAAAGCGTTTCTCAATCATAGATCGACCGACGAGTATGCTTTCATAATACGGGCCTTAATCTTTATCTATTGTTTTTTTTGATATTTTAATTAAAATAATGTAATTTAATTAAGTACGCAATGTCAAAGACAAAATTTTTAGTGTTCACACTTAGGTAGTTTATTATAATTTTATTAGCGAATGCATATCATCAGCTTTGTGTGACTATTTTAAATTTGATTGTAATTACACAAGTGCAAACTTAGTTCGAGCGAGGAGACATCTTGACGCTGAAAGGTTAGGTACAAGTACAATTTAATTTTACATCTATTTTACCATATAATAGTTTTAAATTTCTACCTACTTACTAACCTCTTTTAACGAATAAATACTTTTATTATTTATTTATTAGTTAAGCTAATGGCAATCCGAATTGTTTGTAAGGCTTGTTTAACTGTATGATGAGAGCATAAAGTGTGTCTTAGACCTTGTGAAACTAACTAACTGAACACCTTTAATAGTAATGATAATAATAATAATCGTTTATTGTGGAACAAAAGCAATGGATACACATGGTCATGAATGAAATGTTTAAAACTGTGTCGCAAATAACAACGCCCTCCTCCAAAATTGGATAAAGTTCCGAAAATGGTAAAAATTGATTTTTTACCATTTAAATTTAATTTAAAATGTAAGTAAGTAAATCATTTATTTGTGACATAAAACACACTCATACAATAGGTTACAATTTAAAAGTGGCAGAATTGAAAAATAACGTAAACATAAAAATTAATAATAAAAACAAAAGTTGAGGCACCTCTCATACCAATGTACTAACTGTAGCCGCTAGGTTCCTTTTAATTATTTAGCTATAATTAGAAGCACGATGCACTGTTGTGAATTAAACAGAAACGAATGTGTGTGTATCAGCGGCAAATGGGTAATAGCTCAGTGATAATATTGCAGAGATAAATGAAGTTTTTGTTTTAATAAGCAAATGTCTAAGATATCAAATAACATCCCTATTTGTTTTAGCTTTAA
This sequence comes from Eupithecia tripunctaria, assembly GCA_955876795.1. Taxonomy (NCBI): domain Eukaryota; kingdom Metazoa; phylum Arthropoda; class Insecta; order Lepidoptera; family Geometridae; genus Eupithecia; species Eupithecia tripunctaria. Next base: position 5,970,884 of record OY041622.1, read on the forward strand.
CGGGACTTGAACCCGAACCCTTCCCCTCAGTACGGAATGTGATAACCAGGGGCCTGATTCCACTAACACAATCGAAAGATTGTAATCTTATGGTATTGGAATACCAAATCCAAGGCCAAGGGTACTCAGTACCCTAGACATGAAATTACGTCTTACAAAATACCATCTACGTGCTAAAAATCTAACAAAAGTACCTATGCTTTTCCCCTAAGTCCTACAAAGCATAGGTACACATAGGTGGATTGAACCGGATGAATTTAGTGATTAAAAACAAAAATGTGTCACTAATTGCACCGGGACTTCTTTCGTGAAAAGCACTCTACTTAGATAACCATCCTTTATATGCAACGAAGACAGGTCATTCGCAACTGTAAAATTTAAGGCCATTGATGAGATGGACCAAAATGATCGTCTACAGAAACAATTGTAGGCATTTTCATTCGCAACTACGTGATTGGAGGCGAATGATGGAAATTTTGATTGAAGCCCATTGACAATCGCGAATGACACCACCAATTGAACGTCTCGTTGTGCAATTGATAATCGTTCAGCCCACATTCGATTTCGGTTCAGAAAAAAAAGGCGAGCAATTGACGAATCGATTAAAGCTCTATCATTCTAACCTTTAATTGAATCGGTCAGTAACCTTTTGACGAATGGCCGTCTCGGGAGAACTGATGATTGTCGATGACAGTGTTTTGTCAACGCAACTCGCGGCGGTGGGCCGGCGACTTTGGCGGTAATAATTAATGGTATACTCTTTTACTCTTATACCTAAAACCGAAATTGACGCGATAAAAAAAAACTCATTGAAGCAGATAAAATTTCACTTTGTTGATGGCATCAATAAAGTGAAATTCATAATATCAACTGTTAAAAACATCGCTATTGACGCTTATTAAAACCATCGACAAAATTTAAAATCCTTTGACGTAAGATTATAGCACTTTCGGTTCACTTTACTGTCATCGAAATAGACGAAATTTCACTTTATCGATGCCACACATGCCACGTAATATCCACCGTTATAAAACATCGACATTGACGCATCAAAATACCATCGACAAAATATAAAATCTCTTTGAGGATTATGGCACTATTCGTTGCATCCTACCACTTACCTCCGCAATATCGTAGATGGTCTTGGCGTATTGGCTTTTAGCCTCGGCTCTTTCCTATTAGAAGTTGAGTGTGAAAAATGTGACACTTTAAAAATCGCACAGAAGAGAATTGGTCTCGTGATAACTTTTGCTTCTCTTTATTGCTATACTAGTTTCTGCACGTGGCTTAGCACGTGTGGTTTTCGGGATGATACTAGAATATAATAGCTCTCTTAATAAATAAAATAAAAATAAAAATAAAAATCATTTATTTCAAACCGGCATGGTCTATATCGGTACATTTTACAATAAATTACACATTTAGAAAAGAAAATAACATTAACACAACATTGCTTACAGCTGCAGGTGTGCACTCAGTGCCAGGTGTAGGTTGCAAGCACTGAATGCACCCCTACCCAATGCCGCAGGAATCGGCCGTTCATGTCCTCAGCTACTGCTGCGAGGAGGCTGTTGCGGCTGGCGCGCAGGCGACACAGCGAGGCGGCGCAGCGGGCTCTTAGCACAGCTGGAAAGCTGTCCACGCCCGCGTCAGCAAACATGCCCGACGCACTGCACCAGCGCGGCAGCCGCAACAACGCCCGGAAGGAGTTGCTCCGTTGCTGTTAATGAGTTGCTCCGTTGATGGGTGAAAACTGTACGAAAATACGTACCATTGTTTGCACCCTTCGACGGTTACCGTCTATTTCTATCCCAAGGGAACTGATTTATGGGATAAAAATTAGCCTACATGTTATTTCAGGCCTAGAGCTATCTGTATGCCTTACAGCCTGATCTGTTTAGTAGTTTTTGCATGAAAGAGAAAGAAATATCCATACCTCCATCAAATTTTTTGCCTGTATAATATTTGTAATAAAATTAGGATTACTTTGCTGAGTCTTGTGCCATTTTAAAATAGGATAAGCGTCCCCTGCAGAACAATTCTACCATCGAATCCCAACCCGCATGCCCAGCGTGGGGATTATGGGCACTACCCCCATGAGATAAACGTCATTAGGCGCTTATCAGGGGGAGGCCTGTGTCCAGCTGTGGACCAATGCAGGCTGTTGAGGTTAAGGTATCTAAATATCAGTTTTAACATGTTGCTTTCCTTGTTGCAGGTCTCTAGGTTAAAGAAATTAAGTGCAGTGACTATAGGCTAAAATAAAAAATAAAACTGCAGTTGACGGCAGACTTCGACAAAGCAGTCGTATACTGGCTGCAGTCGAATGCCGTTGACGGGTGCAGTTGACTTGATGTCGGCATCGTGCTAGGGGAGGCCAAAGACGATGGTGAGACGAAGTCGCGATGGTGGTGATGATACTTTTTACTTACGTAAACATTAACCGAACCATTAAGTTACTTAATCTTACCCCAAAGTATGTAAGTTCTGAAAATGTGGAAAGTTCCCGAGAATTTCCTTAACGTAGAAAATAAATGGTACGCTCCGACCACGTCAGCTCTTCAATTACCCGGTGAAAAATGCATCGGGTTCCTCCACAGTGAATTCTAACGGAACTTTATTGAACGAAATGGGTTGTACTGTTCTGCCATATGAGATGCATTGCTGGGTTTAGAATTGTATTGCTGCGATTCTACTTTGCAGAATCGGACAATATTAGTTGGTCCATCTGGATTTTCATTCTATCTTTAAGACGTAAAGTAAAATCAAAATAATGTGTATATTTTGTAACCAAATACAAAAGATATACAGTTAAGACACAATACTGTATACGATGATGTATTATTGTTACTAATATTGTAAATAATAGAATATGTATTAATTTTATTGTATCTATTAGATGTGTTATTCATCCTGTCGTTTGTGTATTTACCAAGTTATTTACGCATGTGCTGAAAAAGATAACACTACATAAACTATTCTTCGTGGGTGGGGAGAAGTCTTTGATGATTAGATGTAATTTTCTTGGTCAGTGAATTCTTACTTAATTACCGCTAGGGATTAGTATGATATGGAGATGATGGTAAGTAAGTTTTTTTTATTAATATATCATCATCATCATCAGCCTATATTAGTCCACTGCTGGACATAGGCCTCCCCTAGTGAGCGCCATAGCGCCCTGTCTTCAGCACTTACACACTTACTGTCTTCTGCCCAAGGTCAATGCATCCTGCCATCTGACTGCCAAACTGGACAGTCACACTGTTGGTCGAAGCATCGTCTTGAAATCAACAGTAAATTCATACTTACTTTATTCGTCCCAAGGAGAGTAAGTGAAGATACACTACTACACCTTCACTTACTGTCTTCGCGCCAAGGTTGATATACCCTACTGTGAAGATACACCCTAGATAATGCTGTGTGAATGGTCCAATGTTATTTATTTATTATCCGACCGCAGAGTTGGACCGTCACATTGTTGGTTGAAGCGTCATCAAATCAACAGTATTATGAATACTCACTGTCTTCTCCCCAAGGTCGTGTATCCTACAATGCAGGTACACCCGACTGCCGAGCTGAACCGTGACATTGTTTGTCGAAGCATCGTCTTCGAAGATAGGGTACGGTTCCGAGGTGGTTGTGGAAGGATCCTCAGTATCCAGTTCTTCTGTGAAGACTTCGTGCCAGAACGGACCGTTGACTACATTCTTGTTGCCGGTCTTGAAATCTGGGAAAGAGATATATTTTTGAGCATTTAAAAATAGAGATGACATCTGTAAGACCGTGGGCTACACCTGACCGTAGTTTGAGCGCATAGCCGAAGCAAATGGCATAAACATAGACAGAATTTGATAGACTTAACTTGATGGTAATAAATAAAAATAATTGTGTCTTCTTCGTCGAAAACTGAATGGTTCCATATAGGGAACGTTGCGTCTCATTTCTAAGCGAATTTTATTATCATAAATTTTTTTGGCGAATCATTCCCCGCGCGTAGCGATCTGCTGAAGTACAGTCGACATGAACTCGAAATCTTCCATAAAGAGCGCATCAAACTCACTAAGGCTACATGAAGTTCTTTGAATCTTATAAATACTGAGACTGGATTTATTTGCTTTAACTGCGCCCCGCTTCTTTGCACGCGTTGTTGCTATGGAAACGTTCCAAAATGATTTCTCTGCCCCTGCTTGTTTTCAGGATTATAATTACCTGCATGCAAAATTCAGCCCGATCCCTTCAGTAGTTTTGGCGTGAAGAGGTAACAAACATTTATAATAGATTAGCTGCGCCCCGCGGCTTCGCACGCGTTGTTCCCATGGAAACATTAAAAGGTGTCTTTCATCCCACGGGAAATGATTTATGGGAAAAAAGTAGCCTTTGTTTAATTCCAGGATATGAATTACCTCTATGCAAAATTTGAGACAGATCCGTCCTGTAGTTTTGGCGTGAAGAAGTAATAAACATCCATCCATCCATCCATCCATCCATCAATCCATAAATCCATACAAACTTTCGCCTACATAATATTAGTGTGAAGTGTGATGACATTACTTTATACTTCCGTTTTTTTTTCAACTATTTTCTCTGCATCCTGTTTTTGTGTAGTACAATAAGGTTTTCTATCTACGAGTATCTATTTTTGAATTTAATTGTCCTGTCTAATTCCCAACGGTGAGTGTGAGAGAGCTATGTGCGCGGGAAAACTGATGAGCATATGAGGGTTAGAAAACAAGAAGTTATCCTAATGGGAAGGCGCATACCCGAGCTAATCTGACAGCGATACCTATTTTATCATATTTTTACGTTTATCATAGGAATTTTTAAAAATCCTACGTTCAGTTTGTGGTATCTATTATAAGCTATTTTTTAATATTTTTGTAATAATTTTATCTCATATAGTTTAGGAGTCGCGAAAATAGAGTTTGGTGGCCAAAAAGCGCAACTTCGTATCTCTTCCTAAGCTTTACAAAATGAAACTATTACAGAGACATTAATAAATAGCTTATAATAGATATCACAAACTGAACGTAGGATTTTTAAAAATAACTGCGTTTAACGTAATAATAAGATAAACTAATTGGGGGCGCCACTTTCGCTGCTGTATGGGCCTTGACGTCGCAATTTTCATACCACTTGGGCGTTGATGGATGAGGCTAGCGCGTTAGTTGATGGCGCGGGACGAACTTTGACAGAGGCCCAGCAGGGTACAATCTGGGTGCAAATAATCAAGCTGACTCTAATCTAGCCTTGTCGGTGTTTTCACTCGTATGTTATTTTATTACTGTCCAACTCTGCACGTTGAATAGTTTCTTCATATGAAAGAAAGAAGAAACTGGTCCAATGCGAATAGGTAGGTACCTAATAAGGCGGCAGATATGGCAATCTCGAACGAAGTTGCTGGTAAGTACGACTTTACGTTAAGTCTATAAAAATAAATAAAATAAAACATAATTATTTTTGTTTTAAAAACCATAAACCGACTTCAATTTTAATAGTTTTTTCATGAATTTTCATAAATCCCAGTGTCAGAACTGAACAAAATTAAAAGTAGACCACACGGAACAATTCCCTGACCCGCTGTTTTCGTAAATGCGGACAACGACATAATACGGTTGTGTTTTCTTCTACTAGTATCCGGTTGTCGTTTAGAAAGAATCATAAAATCCGACCACCCAGTCAAAAGTTCTGAGGTAACAAACATAAAAAACGTCGAATTGAGAACCTCCTCCTTTTTTGAAGTCGGTTAGTATGTATTTAATAAAGAAATAGTGAGTAAAAGAAATAATGTAGAGATACATCAGTTATGTGCATGCACTTAGTACAGTCCGAGTGCATCAAAGGAAAAACCCGTGTAACAGGATAGCAAATATTATATATCCAGTTAAGCTCTAATAATGTCTTGATATACAGACTTAACAAAAAAAAACATAGCAACATTCTTCTAATTCGAGCAGCGTACCAGTTTATCCAATTACGAACTCGATCGGATATCTCGGCAGAATGTTAAGCTCATGCTCCTAAATAGCTACATAAATCTACTAGAAAAATAACAATTCCCTAACCCGCTGTCTTCGTAAATGCGGACAACGACATAATACGCCATAAATAGCAGTCCTGAGCCACCTCCATCTATCGACTCCCTTTTTGAATGAAACTACAATATGCGGGGGGCATATAATTTATTGTATTTTTATTGTTTGTGTACTGATTTGTGTTTCGAGATGATATAACGTCATCTCAATTATCTCTTCAGGATCTCACTGATTGACGCGACCTGCGGTGGCATTCCTCAACCTCAACCGCAACAGCCTGTAATTGGTCCACTGCTGGACGCAGGCCTCCCCCTGATTAGCGCCTTATTGGCTTATAGGACGGTAATGCCCATAATCCTCACGCTGGGCATGCGGGTTAGGTATCGCAGTTTTGTAGTATAATTGTTATGCAGGGGGCGCTGCTGCCCACCCCCCGGTGGATATCCCTTAGTTGCCTCTTAAGGCACCCGCGGGAAGAGTTGGGGTGGTGTGGAATTCTAAGCCAGTACCACACACCAGGCGGCATTCAGTAGGTACAATCTGACAACACTTTCTCGTCAGATTGTAATGACTGCCATCGCAGGTCGCATCGTTTGTGAGACCCTTAATTAGTTTTTTTTGTGTTCTAGCCTGAGAACTTTACGACCGTCAATTTACGTCCACCGTTTTCTTAGAAACATTATCTTCAGGGCCAGTACGTGGTGAGAATAGGAATGCCCGCTAATTTCGAAGTACACAAACTAATGATTCTCAAAGGTCCAGGGAATTGTAAGTAATTGATAAATTGTCAAGGGATTTTCGATAATATCGGGAGCTCTGGAGATTTAATTAATAACTTCCGATATTAAAGCTAAAGGTACCTTCTACTTTTTATCATTTCAGCTACTTATTTATTTATAAATTAAATCCACGCGTCTCGTTGAGGGAATTATTAAAAGAAAAAATATTTTAACAGTACTTAATATCGCAATACATCTATGAAAATCGAATGTGTACACACAAAAACAGAAATAATTTTATGAAAAGGTGTGATGTTCACAATAAAAATACAAGAAACAAGAACAAATTACATATCCCATCATATAGATTACGAAAGGTAGGGAAATCATTTGTGGGCAATTGCGTAAGATTCTATAATAAGCTTCCATCTGAGGCAACTGAGCTCCCTATTCGTAAATTTAAACTGTACATAAAACGAAATCTTATCAAGAAAGCCTATTACTCCGTAGATGATTACGTCAATGATGTGAATGCTTGGCCGGATGTCGCTCAGTTCCACACCGACAATAGTATGTAAGAACAGTTATACTTAGTTATGCTAAGATTGTATTAGTTGATAAGCGATAAACTTGTTAGTGGTTTCTTTTTCACTTCTTCCGCTAGTGGACAAAAAATTGAAGTGAATTAGAGTCAATTGCACCTTATTTCTTGTTTGATAGTAATAACTATTTATCAAGCTGTTTATATGGTAAAAATTTGACTTGTCTAAGTGCTTATTTTGTAAGTCTAAAGAAATAAACGATTTGGCTCTGACTCTTAGTCTAGTTTGATTTACGATTTATTTAAATTTCTAAACCTTGACATAAAAAGGTATAAGTGGACAATACACTCCTATGCGAGACGTCCGTGCAGATCTTAGTTCCCCCACTCTTAGAATTAGAATTAGAGAATTCATTTAACTTACAATGGGCGGCGATTTGTTTACAAACATTCCACATCAAGTTTGGCTAGTGTATATGTATATACGAAGTGGCCTAAGTCAGAAAATATTTGAGATCAACCTCCAAACGCTTTTAGTTTAGTACCAAATGTCTATAACTAAGTTCGAGAACATTTATCTGAATAAGTTTAATTCTCTGACTTTTTGACAGACTAACAACCTTAATAACCTCGGTTTGAGCTAAGCAATAATAGCTCTAATTGCCTGGGTAATTAGAACTTTTGTTCGCCTTTCATGTCTTTGAAGATTAATTGGCAGTGGTAGTACCTACCACTGGTCTAATTCAAATAGGACAACCAAGCCCTAAAATCTTGTCCAAAGAATTACGGTGTCGTGTATAAAAATAGGTTTACTAAGCCAATAGGGGCCAATAATTTAATCCATTCTATTTATTTCCCAAGCGAAAACGTTAGATTCAAATCTGATAAAAATTCTACGTGATACATATCATGTTGAAACACTGAACAGAAATAATGTCTAATAAAAAAACTAGGATATGAAAAATCTATATATTGAAATTTATTAGCTGACCAAGCAAGAAGCTCGAACTAAATTTAACTCTGCCTTGCCATTACCTATGAGCATAGATTTACTGACTAAATCCAAAAAGCTCACATATATCATGGGGCCGGACATCTACAACCGGTTACCAACTTCCATTACTGCGGCTCCCAACTTGACCATAAGGCTGGTTTATACTTTGATTAGTGCGAGTGCAGGTGATAAGTGCGAGTGCAGATGTGTAGTGCGAGTAGTGTCCAATTCACTGCCAGTGCAGGTGATTAGTGCGAGTGCAGGTGTGTAGTGCGAGTAGTGTCCAATTCACTGCCAGTGCAGGTGATTTGACGTGACGTGTTTAGTGGCAGGCATGCTGCGAGTAAGGGGGAAGGGAGGGCGCGCGGGACGTGGCTACTCGCAGTCCACTCGCAAAAAAATAGAACACGCTTCTATTCACTTTACTACACAGCTTACTAATCACTTGCACTAATCAGTCGCTGTCCACACCTAGTCACTAAGCACCTGCACTAATCACCTGCACTCGCACTAATCAAAGTGTAATCCAGCCTATATTCAAATCAAGGTTAAAAAAGTGGCTTGCCGAGAAGACCTTCTACACAATGGAAGAGTTTCTTTGCCTAAAGGTTTACACTACCTTGATATATTTTGTACTTAATATAAGCATGTATTTTTTATATTACTAATTTGTTTTTTGACTGTAATGTTTAATGTGACTGTGTAGGTTATTTAATTCAATTGTTGTGTACCCAATTAGGTACCAATACCATTTTTGACGTGTATATCATCTTATACCAATAATTGAATCTGAATTAAATCGTTTGATAGGCCCTTTCCATGGTGAGACCAATATGCCGTGTTTGTCGCCAAGCGATGAGAGTGAGCTCATTTTCTTTATATTGGACAATTTACACTGCATTATCTAGCCCCAAGCTAAGCAGAGCTTGTGTTATGGGTACTAGACAACTGATATAGTTAATACAATACACTACATAGATAAATATTTTTTATTATACATAGAAAACATCCTGAACAAATATCTGCAGATCGTACATGAATTTGTCCCGAGGCTAGAATCGAACCCGAAACTTCCTGCATCGCAGGCGGACCTTTTCCCACCACACCACAGTGATCCTCAAATTTTTACAATAATACATAAATTTGGAATCGGTTTTTTGGTGTGCTTGTTCACAAAAAATCATGCAATTTGATTTTTTATGTAACAATAACGACGGTAGTTATTGCAAAAACACTAATTTTATCTACTCATTGGTGTAGGTCTTATTAACAATGCCTCAGTTTTTGGGTATAACGGCGTATTTAACGATTCAAATCGGCTATCGGCAGCGATGTACTAACAATCGTCGAACACAAAACCATTTTTATGCATCGTGCTAAGTGATAGATGGATCCCAGTAGCTGCTTTCAGTGCCTTAATTACTGGACTCTATTCAAGTCGACTATGAACGTACAGTCGACGGTAGAAGTTTATGAAAGCCAAGCATTTTCAAAAATGCATCTAACTAGATAATTTACCAAAGACTTAAGCATTCTTGACATTTGATATATTAAGCTCGGGTACCAGCACCAGTGTTTTTTTCAGCTCAATAATCACTGTGATAATGGTATCTTCCGAATCGCTATCATAGTCAATTGTGTACCTATTTAATAATTAATTTGTAAAGATTTTATTATTTATCTCAATATCTGCGTTAGAACTATTTGGTTCGCTGCGCAGAGTTATTCCAGTTCCCGTACTTGACAAATTCCCTTATCAAGGAAAATATAATAAAGAGAACAGTTTTTCCCATTTTCAATTTCTTTCTTCTTACAACGATTTTCGTTGTTGCCTGTACTAACGAAATAACCATGCCACCGACTTTGAGTCGAAACAAGGTTTTAAGTGACAGCAAATTATGAAATTGTGTTTTTGAGCGTAGCTCCTACTGATTGGTTTGAAAGAGGAAAACTATGCTCTTTTCTGCATGATTTTAGGGTGCTTTATGCTACGGTAAATCCGAAGGACAATTTCTTAAAAACTTAATTCAATTTGTGGTGGCAGAGTATTTAGAATATTTTAGACCTCTGTCATTTAGTAAAATAATTAAATGTCTATCTGATTATCAGACCGATGTATAAAGTAAATATATTTTACCTGGTATCTGAGGTGCGATGACGCATAGTGTCCTCGTAAGGAGTGAAAAGAACACCAGTAGACCAGCCGGCGTCATCTTTTCACCCGCTTTTAGAAGACCTCATCTGGCTTGCCGACTTGACATCTGAAACAAAGGTAAAATATTATTGCCAAGTCTCGTGATCCTGAGTTTTATTTTTGCTTGTGTCATCTTAATTTCTCAATTCTTTATTGCACCAACAACATATTATATAAAAAACGTACAGTAGACAAGTAATGGGAAAGGCGAGCTTAACCCTACAAAAAGTCCTCTTCCAGCAAACCTTATTGGGAGAGAGAGATAATGTTAAGTGGGTACGTGTGCTTATTTTTTGAAAAACAATGGCTTAATCTACTACTTACTAACAAATACTACATAACAAATAGACTACACACACATACTATATTACACTACTTATTATATTACACTATATTATCTTAGATAGGTACCTATTTCAATATATAAAATATAATACTGTCTAAATCATCAGTCATCATCACATCATAAGACATCAATTTGCTAATAAGGTGTCCTGTGTAAAATAGTTTATTGTATACCGAAGCGGCATCTACGACGCGACGTACCTACAGCGGCTTCGGTATACAATAATTATTTTACACTCTTCTCGTACTCTTTTTGACCGTTTTTTATTATATGTTGAAAGGCCCACATTTATGGGCCTAGGTTTCTCTCCTTTTTTTCCCATACATCGTACATGTTAGATTTCACTTACGTTGCTTTTTACTTGTAGCTGATTGTTCAAAATATTTACCGTTTTTTTTTCTAATTTTGCATAGGATTTTTCTTCCTCCGGTACACCGAAGAGCACCAAGTTCCGGCTTCTCGCTTCTCTCTCGAGATAGTCTAGGCGTTCCTCTTGTCTCTGCTGGTTTATTTTTAGTTCGTTAAGTTGTGGTTGAAGCATGCATATTTTTTTATTCAGAATTACAAATTGATATTTGTGATGAGAGTTTGGCGTCGATGTCCTGAATCTGTTGGCCAATCGCAGCAATTGCCTTTATAACCGCATCCTTACTTATGAAAATATAAAGAATGTGTGCAAAAGAAACTTCGTTCAGAGATTTGAACCAGCGCAGCGGTCACAGAGAAATCACGATAGAGTGTAGTGTCTTAATCCACAACCACCAAGCGGACAATTACTCAAGTACCCGAAATAGTGAATCGCTTGCAATATTCCAACGGTCCCAATAAAGTTTCTGCGACAACCGTCAAGTGAGAAAAATAACGGGGTACTAATAAACACTGTTTATTGTTTTTGGATTTCACAGGCTTTTCGTATGTTGTCTCTTATTTGGATAACGTCTTCTTTTAATATCCGTGGTTGATTGTGGTATTTTAAAGCTTATTTCACTTTTCTAACACTGTTTGTTATTGTTGGCGACTTGTTTAATGTTGTTTTTATTTCACTGTTTTATAGCTTTAGAACACAATATTTCGTCGAGATAACATTTTCACTGGTCCCTGGTACGTTTCTAAACACTTTTTAATGTTAAATTCACTCATTAGACTCGTAAATCAATTTTTAAATTTATTTTGTTCGTGGAGCTGTTACTGACCATGTGAGCGCAGCGCCCTCTGTCTAGGTACATACATTACATAAAACGAGTACAATAGGGTAAATGCATGTGACTTCAAAAGAGCTAATATTTTTTTTACGTATTCTCTATTGATATAGAAATATATCTGTATATTTATTTTTGTATTTTATGATGTTTTTATTGTGAAATTTAATCATTGAAAAGTAGATATTTTAAGTCTCAACAGCAAAATGTCTAAACGCAACGCTTTGGCATGTGAAGCGTGACGTCATACTTGAACATTTTTGTATGGGCATGAAGTTTTGACTATGAGCTTACATAATATGGGACTCGATGATCCGTGACGTCATAAAATGCAATGTCTAACATGGCAGCGTTTTTATCACCCGAAACTGAGTGTAGTTTTACTTTTAGTTTTTTACCTCAATAATTAAATTTTTTTTGGGTGTTATATTTTTTTTCGTTTATGTATTAACCTAAATAATCGATTAAAAAATATAAAAAATCCATGCATAACCCTATTGGTACTATCTACCTATCCTATCCTATCCATCTTTAATATTTTTTTGGATAATTTGATATTATACCTAAACGTCAAGTAGTACCAAAGTAGAATGTATTCTGTGCCTTAACCTTTCAGGTCTGTAAGTATATCAGTCTGTCTGAAAGTTTTGTTATATACATAGTGTTACAAAAATGAAAGACCAATCTTTTAGTCGGGGTGTAGATTCGAATATTGAATTCAGGAAAAAAAAACTTACCTTTAGTTTTTCGCGTGCCCTGTCGTGGCTGTCCCCTGATAGAAGGTATTTCTCTGCTAAAGAGTCAAGAGTCAAATCGTTTATTTCTTTAGACTTACAAAATAAGCTTTTAGACAAGTCAAACACATAAAGAGGTATACACAAGGCAAGTAGTTTATTCAAATTTTTAATGCCAAAAACAGAAAGAAAATTAGAAAAAAAATAGAATTGTTTGCGTTATGTAGTGAACATTTTGTATTTATTTAATTTTTCAAAGAGAACAGGATTTTTTTTATATTTTACCGTTAAGTTTGATCCTTCTTTTATGTTACACTCTGTATAAGTGTAAAATAATTCTAAATTGAACAATTATCGTCTACAAAGGATCACAGACAGGTCTAATTTAAAGTAAAAGGAACCATGAACTAATCGGTTTAAAGTCTAAAATCACCTGCACGCTTATACACCAGAGACGAGATCCGAAAGTTCCCTAGATAGAATATTCAGAATGTTCCTTTGAACATGCTTTTCTACTTATGAGTCTTTCTATTTTGAATTTAGAACTCATTAGTTAGGTACCTACTGGCTGGAAAATAAAACTTAACACTGACGACGTTCATTATAGAATGGGGCTAGATAATGTTGTGTGAACTGTCCGGCATTATTTATTTAGTTTACAAAACTGGTGCAAGAGATAATAGATACGCAAAATAATTTTAACACAATCGTACTTTGGCCTAGTAGGTATACGTTTTTTATGATCTGTAAATCTGAAAGTCTGAATATTATGCAAATCATCAAAAAATGCAAATTATTTGAACCTTCCAGTTTCGAGAAGCTAACGGATGTACGGGATTAAACAATCTTTAGATAATTTGGTAACTACTTACTGAGGTATATAGTTCTTGTTTCTGGAGGTATAAAAAGGCAAATAAATAAAAAAAGGGAATGGTGGAGAGGGGTAATTCTAAACGGTTCAACAAACTAAGCGGTTCTCCTCGACCTTTATCATTTGTATCGCTAAGGGTTGTACCTAACTCGATGACTGCCTCTATTTTCCCAACCTACTACAACCCGAGTCTCAAGTAAAAAGTCAAAAATTCTATTTTTCCATAAATATAATAAATGCACAATAAGCAAAGGTCACAAATTATATTTGAAAAAATACACAGACACGGAAATAAAGTGGTATTTTTGATTTCGGTCGCTTCGGTATGCTGACATAAGTAAAGAAACGACGAAGAAGCCTATTTTGGTTTTTGTTCGAGTAAAATCCGTCTCAAGCTTTTTTATCCTCTAGATAATCTGATATTTTAAAGTCGGTAGTCCTTTTTGCACAGTAAGGTTTTGAGTCTCTTGAGAGTGAATAGGCCTTTGTGTCTTAGGCCAAGTCGTCACTTACCATCAGGTGAGGTTGTGGTCAAACAGAGGTCTATTAAATATAAAATAAATAAAATATAAAAACTTTTTCAGTTTCGGTTTCGTTTATATACATAACGTTATATTATAACATAACAGGTAAGTCCATACAACATTGTTTACGAAAATAATCTCGCTTCTATAATACTGTTATAAAAGAATTATTTTCTGATATCAAGGAATCAAACACCTAATGACACTAATGTAATGAAATAAAGCCCTCCTAGCCGAATTCCAGCCATGGCAGCCAGTCTCAACGAAGACAAGCCAGGTGCCCACGGCGATTGTTTAACTAGGTACCCTCATATCATCAGCAGAATCGAACAATGGATATAACTATGAGTCAGAATCTACAATGGTGACGAAACCTCATGCCCAGCGTTGGGATTATAGGCATTATCCCAATGAGATAAGCCATTAGGCACATATCTCGAGGGAGCCTGCGTTCAGCTAGTCGACCAAAATATACTGTTGCGGTGAGGTGAAAGAAACTGGTCTATTTCAGGATATAACTAATTATGGCAACATCTGTATGAGCATTCAAGCTCGATTAACTTTTAGCTAACAACACACCAATCACTCAATGTCAACGCCTCAACACCTATTTGTATAAAGCGAAACCGAATATGTGAAAATGGCGGTATTTCGCGTCCTACATTTTGCCTGTTTTCCTGAATATTTCTAAATTTATTATTATATTTATACGCATATACAGTTCACTATCACTGTCAGATAATATTATTTACAAGATTGTGATATTAAAACTAATCCGTCGGTGTGTTTTTGGATTCGAGTTGAAAATTCCAGTAGAAAAAATGAAAAATATTGACAACAAATATTGAAAATCTCCAGAAAGGATTCCTAGAAAACAATGTTCATAGAATAATGATTTGCCTTTATTATTATTTTTTTCCTTTGTCGAAAATATGACTAAAAAATATAAGACAAAATGGAAAATCATATTATGGCATAGGTACCTACCCACCTACCCTATTATGGTATAGGTGCTTTTATTTATTTTATGTCCACTTTTTCACTGAGTATCTTCGAATTTTGATGTGACCTTACCTTCGCTTGAGTGAGATGCATAGAAAAGCGAGACCTTCTAACACAATTATTTTTTACTTAAATGACGGTACCAATTATCGTAAAACTGTTAGAGAAATAAATTACATTTTATTTCTATTTATTAATTCGACTGTGTTTTCCTGTGTTCGTTTGTTATGTGGAGAAGGTTCTTATGAAAGTTGCGTTTAATGTCAAAAGTTTTAGTACAGTTAATAAATACTAGATAAAGATTTGCTTCAGTTGAATCTACATTGTCATCTACATGACATGTCAAGTTAAGTTTGCAAAGGAAGATAAGTGGAAAACAAGCACTAAACCAAAACTAAACATATATATTATATTGGTAAAGTGGGAAGGGATCCATACCTAATTCAACTTCTATTCATTCTACATGCGATCGCTCTAGGGTTGCCTCCTATGTCCGACATACTAGGGTCACATAACATTTCTATGGAATGCACAGATCCAACTAATTAATGGAACCTCTTGACAAGTGCTTATTGGGTTGTGTTTGGACTTGAATAGTGGATTAGTCTGTCAAATCACTACAAAGGTATTAGGTATAAAAAAAAATTGGTAAAAAACATAGATATTAAATCGGTCACACGGTCAGTGGAATTGGTCATAAAATAAGAAACCGGCAGTTAAGGTATTATAGTTCACTTCATTCTACCTTACAAATGTATTTCCTAAAATTTTAAGATAAAATATAATTTAGAATAGAAAACAAATTATGCCACCGCTAGATGGAAGTCTGTAACCACAGTCTATGGACGCCTGCAACACCAGGGACGTTACACACGATCACAAGGGTTGCCACCGATATCATACACCTAGGGTTGTTTTATCATGTCACATTTTGTGTTTTTTTTTTTTTTTTTTTTTTTTTTATCACAAATAGTCTTTCGTTTGACCGCAATCTCACAATTCTCACATGATGGAAAGCGAAGATGCGGCCGACGATGTATCACGAAGGTCTAGAAGATGGCTACTCCGGACCACATTCCGAAACACAACTGAGTTGCTTCACGGACTGGCCCAGTCCGGAGGGTGGTGACAAGCCACGGCCGAAGCCTACCACCAGAGGGTATCGCTCTTAGCACCACCCAGTAACCTATAACCAGTAACCTGTAACCTATACTATGTGTCAACCCTGCTGCTCAATTAATTATTCGAAGGACCAGTGAAACCACGTAATTTCCATCGCGTTTAATTTTACGGTGTAACGCTCTCAACAGGAGTAAAACATACTTTGGATAAAACAAAATAGAGTTGTTTTATGCTCTGCAAAGAAAACAAACATTATTATCATATATCACACAAGTTTGTATGGATGTATGGTTGTATGGATGTATGGATGTATGGATGTATGGATATATGGATGTATGGATGTATGGATGGATGTATGGATGTATGGATGGATGTATGGATGTATGGATGTATGGATGTATGGATGGATGTGTGGATGTATGGATGTATGGATGTATGGATGTATGGATGTATGGATGTATGGATGTATGGATGTATGGATGTATGGATGTATGGATGTATGGATGTATGGATGTATGGATGGATGTATGGATGTATGGATGGATGGATGGATGGATGGATGGATGGATGGATGTTTGTTACTTCTTCACACCAAAACTATTGGACGGATCTGGCTGAAATTTTGCATACAGGTAATTCTAATCCTGGAATTTTTTACTTACTTTTTATCACATAATTCAGTTCCCGTGGGATGAAAATCACCTTGTAATGTTTTCATAGGAACAACGCGCAGCTAGTTATTATATTAGCTGCAAATATCCCTGAATATCGCATAATTCGATCCTTCCTTCGAATATTTTGTTATGTTTATAGCTTAGAAAATATGAAGTCTGGCTTCATTGGAGCATGAATGCTGTGTGATCCAACAAAATTTACAGCGCCAAATTAATTAAGCTGAAAATTTTCCTGAATACCGTCACAAATTAATCTGGCGCTTTGTTTATTGGTGGATGTTGTTCTGTTGTCATATTTATTTAGTTCCAAATTCTATCTTAGACTTTACAGCTAAGAAAAACTCAGTCCATGTTTTTTTTTCTTATTTTCCCCCAATTATAAGGCAAAGGCCTACAAAATGTAGCTAAGAGAGACACGAGTATTTTGTTACCTCATATTTAAACAAGATGCCGTCGTTTGGTTGCGTCGAAGTTTTTAGATTATCAGACAGGCTAACATATGATAGAACCACTTGAAAAACATAACATACGTCTCGCGGGAAGTAAAAATAGTTTCTGCCTTGCATGCGACATAAGGAATGTGATGAGAAACATAGCAGCAAAAAGTGGAGCTGGGTAGGACACGTAGCCCGAATGGATGCGTTGTCCTGGAATGGGGTCTCCATTCCAGGACTCTCCTGGTGGTCAGAGCAGACACCTAATGAGGGCGAGGGCGACCACTGAATCATTGGGTGGACGATATTAGGAAACACAATTGTCGCAAAAGGATTGCGTCCCTGATGCGCCGCACCTGTGCCAGCACCCACAGCTTACTTGCATTAGTAAGCGATAGTTTTGGTTTCGGTTCTGGCATCATGAGTCACTGGGTTATAAACCAACATCGGCCGCTCGCCCCACTAGTAACCCAATAACTGTTGACATATAAATTTATATTTAACCTCATGACATAAGAATTGAAATTATTATTAAAATTGTTATATTTGATTGATTGTTTATTATTATTATTATTAGGTTTTCTGTCTTTTATGTAATTTACTAACCATTCTTAATTTTAATTATGTGTTACTAACAAAATGAATGTAAAAGTCTGAATAAATCAATTTTCAATTTCAATTTCAATAAGACTATATAAGACGTGCTCAAGATCGCGAGGAGTAGAAATAAAGGAAGAGTGGTGTCGATTCTGATGTTTTAAGATTAGCTTACATTAGGGTTTAGGAATTTCAAAAAGATGAAAGCTGGTTTAAAAATTAGACTGACACGTTTAGATTTTGGATGACAGCTCTAAAATTAGATAGATCGATCTAAATCAACAAAAGTTAAAAGTAGATTTAACCCTACGATCATGCAAAGAGACTGTAATGCAAAGAGCATTTACATTTAAGTTATGGTTATAAACGAAACATCTACCTAATTTTAGTAGGCATTTATTTAGGTCATGATTAAAATGTATCGGTTTTACACTGGTATCGATTTGAATTTCTAAACGATTTCTCATGCCACGGATGAAATGTTTGACCCATGTAAAGAAGAATTTTGAAATCAAATTTTAGAAATAACACATACTTTGCTCACAGCAACACCTAACTACTCAACTCAGAGGTTTTGCGATTTTTAAAAAGGTATTTTTAAGGTATTATATACCTACCATAATTTTAGGTCAACTGTATAGAGAATACCATAATTTTAGGTCAATTCTTGATTCTTAATTCTTTATTGCACAAAATAATACAATATGGTAAAACATTTAAAAGAAAAATGATGGCAAAGGCGAGCTTAACCCTAATAAGAGTTCTCTTCGAGGAGAGAGAGACAAAGATATAAAAGTGGGTAAATGTGCTTAAACAGAGGATAGTTTTAATTTCAATGTACATATTAAATATACTTTACATAATATAATAAAATATACAATGCACAAAATACTATAACCTAACATTTATATATATATATATATATATATATATATAAATAAATCTAATAAACAATCTAGGATAGAACATTTTGAAATCATAAAATTTAGATAATGAATCCTAAAACATCAGAATCAACACCAGTGGATTCCGAAAAGCCAAACATGTTGATGGTGATTGATGATGCATGCACGTATGGTAGTATGAGTTTTCCACTAGTGAGGCCCAGTGAAATTCGGTAGGCAGACACAATGAATAAATGTTTTCAATGCACTTAAGGTTAACAAAACATTTGGTTGTGATGATTAAACCGAACGCACATTTATCTGAATCGAACGTGTCGGTCATCCAGAGAGATTAACTTGAAACAAATGAATTCCGACTATCCGTCGATATTTTCGAAGCTGGCGCGCTTTCGACTCGAAAAGTGCGTTGACTAAAACCTCGCAGAGATAACATTTTACAGTCAATCAGTAAGTCATTATTTCACGTCAGGATAAATAAAGACTTGTAAAATATTATCTGTTGGCTTTTTGGTTGCTTTGAGATTGTATGGAGTCCCACACCTACAAATAGATAGGACCTACACAGGAAAATATAAAAACCTAGCTTTAACTTTTTAGGTGAATTAATAATGTTGCCATTTTTCATGCTAAAAAATACGTTATACAAGTACTTTGTTCAAAATGCATGAAACAAATGAATTCTGACGATCCGTACTTCGTTGATCTTGTAACGGCTTGATTACCTACACCTACTTAATACAAAAAATCCTATAAGTTCTGAAATTGGAAAACTCCGTCATTTTCTATTGAAATGTGAACCGCCATGACACTTCTCGAGCCAAGGGGTAAACAAACATTTCCCCATTCTGCAGTTATAATAGTAAAATAAATTAACGCAATGGAGAGAGCTCGACTCGCTCGCTGCTTGCCAAAAAAGCATAATTAATTGAAGTGGAGTTGTTGCGGCTATGTTCATTGTTTTGGAGCTTTAGACTGAAGTGCACTAGGTCAAATCCCCGTGACCCATAAAGTCTCTCATAGACGGATGTGGCCTACGGCGGCGGCCTATACAAGTTGTGTTGATATTCGATTGCAAATAATACTGCTGGTCATCGCTAGTGTTGGGTAGGACAAGGTTTCAAAATGAGTTTGTATGAGGTCCTCATTCTATTTCGTGAGGTGGGACAATGTCATGCCTCAAATGTCATGTCACGCCTCATCAAATGTCATGTTGCGAGGTACGAGTCGCCTAGGACATTTTGTCACATGAGATGAGGTGTCTTGATGAGTGTCCTGTCCTTTTTTCATTTACTAAAAGTGGGGCGTTTTGTTGGATGAGTAGGTGCATTGTTTTCACTATTCACGACGACCTCGGCAGGCATGCGAGGGTCCGCCTGGGACCCAACGGGGTTGCAGGTTCGATTCCCGACTCGAGACAGTTTCGGGTGATCTGGGTATTTTCTATGTATAAAAAAAACGATACGCATATAAGTATGGTACAGTAGTAGGTATTTAATTAGTAGGATTAGGATAAGTAGGTTAATTAGGTAGTATAGTACCTACTCAGGTAATATAAATGTTTTTTTATGTGGTGATGGCGTACCTTACATATGTTTAGGTAATTATACCTCTCTGTTGTAACTAAATGCAATGTTTCATTTGCCTACCTACCTACTAGTTTAGTATTTACATACCTATGTGGGTATCTATTAGGATCACTATAGGAGGATAGGTAGGTAGATAAATACCTACTAGTTAACTATTTACTTACCTATGTAGGTATCTATTAGGATTCCTATAATAGGAGGATAGGTAGATAGATGAATTATATATGTAAATATAGTGTGTATTATAATAAATTGTTAAAACTTTGTAGGTACTAGGTAGGTAGGTAAGTAGGCTACTTACGTAAGAACCTACCTGTGTGTAAGTAGGTAAGGTAGTTGTAAAGGATCTACAATGACATTGTAGTCAGATCAAGATCACTCATTCAAAACACAAACAAATAAATATCCTCACAAAACACCAGAAAAAATAAGTATGTGTCTGTTTGGCCTGCTTCAATCAAACTTGCACAAATTGTACAAACTCTCGAGATTCTCTCAAGCGCGTTCAAATCGTATGAAAAATCAAGCTTTGTCATATAACTACTCGCGTCAAACATCACAGCCACTGTAATCATTTCAACGTGAGAGCTCGTAATCGCTCACCTCACGCCTCGTTCGCCTCACTCACTCCGCAAAACTAGACGCAGCATGATGTCGAACGTGACGCGACGTCACGTTCGAGCGCGAGCGTGACAACGCGAGGCGTCCTTCTACTCAGACAGACTGGGACAAAAATAGTGAGGTGGTGTGATGGTACATGCCATCGGCAAAGTAGGTAACCGTGCGGCCCTTATTTTTTTTTATCTTATACAGAAATCCCGAACGTTAGGAAGTTGGTAATAAATAAATTTCTCCCACGTCAATAACAAATCCAAAAAGCTACTAGGAACAAAGCATTTTTAGCGGGACTTACATTCTCGCAATAGGCAATCAATTCTATAGGGCCTATTTTAAGACAAAAGACTCATATAGACCAATGCAGCTGCGATCCATAAGATAGCTTCATAGGATATTTGGCTATTGAAAAGGATCTTTCTTTGTGACCATAAAATATCAAACAGATGCACCAAGCATTGTTTGCGTCACCGTGCTAAGTTCTGCGTATTGGACCGACACGTGTTTGGGTTTCAAAAAGACCCCAACGCTCTGATGTGAAAGTTGGATTATTATTGTACATTTAATTAGGTTTAATGAATGATAACTTTAGTGGCATGATTTAATATAAGGCTTATAATATAAGGCATGTTCTTATAATATGTGGCACATTATTCATTCTCGTTGGAGACGTCACAACGAAAATGAATAAACTAATTAAGAAGATATCTCATCTGTATTATTAAATTGACATGCCATACAATTGGCGAGATTGGAAGTTAACTGTCACGAAAGGACAGAGATAATGGTTATCTTTGCGGTGATAAGTTATTTCACTTTTATCTAATGTTTCTTTTATTTTCATTATTTTAAGTGAAATGGACTATGCGACGTGTAACGACATCTTGTGGCAGATCTCTCAATCGATGAGAGAGGGAGAGAGGTTAATGATCAAAGCGAGAAGGCGCGAGGAGATAGCGTGTTCCCTGGAAGTAGCGGGGGCGACGCCCGCGCAGGGTGGGACGCGTCAAGGCCTGTGTAGAGACCCTTGGAGAGGGGTAGCTCGGGACAGAGGCCACGATCGATTAGCGAGAGACAGAGGTCTCGAGGTTCTAACACGGTGCAGAGGTCGTGATGTCTGAGTAATAGCTTTCGGAATAGTGTTGATCGATACGCGGTCTAGAGATCTAACGTCAGTGTTTTCCTTTGATTGTATACATTATTTCAAGAGTAGTTTTAGCATTAGAACGTGATCTGTTTTGAACGTGTGTTCCTGTTTCGAGTATAAAAGCTAAGTTTAATATATAATTGTTGTATCCATACGATTGATATTGGTGACTCGAATATATAGCATACTGAGAGTCCGAGAGGCCCATTTGGATAACATAATCAGAACTCACTGTTACTGAAATCAATCGTGTTATTTACTGTTTATTATTGTGCTCTCCACAGAGAAATCCCGCCCATCTTTGAGGCTATTTCCCCGTAAAACTCTACTGAGTTCATAGAGCGACTGTGTTTCGCAAGTTACATAACTATTCTCTGATTGATTCTGGGTACAAGGTTAGTGTAAGCCTTCAGCTTTCAATAGCCTTGGAGGCGCTGTTAATGAGACAGAACGGGTCGCCTATTAACTTAAAACCTTGGTTTCGTGCTTACACAGCCACGTAACAAATCTCTAAGTTACAGCACCAGGGTGGCAGAATCAATCAAAACCTATAATTGTTTAATCGTTTATTGTATGTTTCCTTGTGCATCCTAGGATTAAGTTCTGTCTATTTTACTGCCCATTTACTGTATTTGTGTGTGTGTTATATGTATTAAACAATACTAAATTCCTGTCAATCAGTTTGTTTACATTTCATATTAATTTGCCCTACAAGTTAGAGATTTCGTAAAGCTTACGCTACTCAATTAAAGTCTAGGTTAATTTAAAGCGTTAATCAAAGCACAAATCACTGTAAATAAAGAATAAGCCTTCCTCACAGCCAAGTCACTCAGAGTTACAGGAATGGATTGATACTTGTTTGAATACTTACTTACTACGTCAATAAGAGCATTATCTATACTGAAATTGATTTGGTCTACTTCTAGTAGAATGTAACACATGCATAGCCCACATAGCGGTGCGCATGTAGCAGCAGGGGGCCCCCTCATAATTAAAAATATAAATCCACATACACATCATATTGATGTAAGGCTGCCCTCTGGTAAAGTCCATAAACCGAGAGACACAGGCATATAGAACGAATTAAGAACCAATTAAAAGGCCATTAATCTACCTGAGGCTCAGCTTAATTGACTGGGGCCTTCCTTTTACATGGGTAAGAACTGTGCCGCACAACTTGAAACACACTGCTCTATACGGTATCAATCCATAAACTGTACGTGTCTAAAAGATCAATAAGGTCATTGATATAAGCTCTCAATAAATAGATGAGCTGTAGATGCTATAAATAAATGTAATCTGGTGTTCCTACAAACACATAGGCCCGGGTCCGTTACAGTGGGACAAGGATTGAAAATGAGGTGTGTGACATTTTTGAATGAATGAGTGGGACGACAAATGAGGTGCCTCATGTATGTCCTACGCAACACTAGTCATCGCCACTTACGGTCCTTTCTCACGGCCGTAAAGCTGCAGGAACGGTTGTTTACGGAATCCCGCAAAAATCTTTGGTGTTTTTTAATATAACTTTCGTAGTGTGACGAATTCATTATGAAGTGCTCAAAGGAATGCGAAACGCGCGCGTCTGAACCGCACTCGCCCTGAAAAGGTCCCTCGTTTGGGATGACACGTTGGTGTTCTTCCAACACGAATCTATATTTATAAAAGAAAGTCGTGTTAGTTACACTATTTATAACTCAAGAACGGCTGAACCGATTTGGCTGAAAATTAGCGGGGAGGTAGCTTAGAACCAGGAGACGGACATAGAATACTTTTTATCCCGTTCCCGGCTGAACGAATCTTGATGAAATTTGGCAGGGAGGTAAATGGTATCCTGAAACGGATATAGGCTACTTAAATAGAGCGTGCGTAGCCGCGGGGAAAAGCTAGTTATTAATAAATGATCTTTCTTTTCTATTGAAATTAAACGGAATCCTGTTTTTTACTGGACGACGGATCCAGTTTGTAGTGGTAAAATAAAATGAAAAATTGGAATGCATTGGTTTTTGCATTTTTGTACAAAAAGCGGGAGATTTTTCCCTTATCATCACTCTTGGCAGGTGGATTTGTGACCGCAGTAAAGGCATAAGATTAAAGACTAGGTTCTATTATTTTGACTATGGCTTATGATTATGGTAAAGGTGTTAAAATTCACGGAAGGAAACCGCTGCCCTTCCTTTGGTGCTCATTGATTTATTCATTTAATTTTTGATGTAATTAGAACGGCTTTAGGCCAATTACCGAAAAAAGAAGGATACTTGTGTGAATGCTAGTATTGAAATACGTAAGTATACAAGTCTACCTAATATAATAGGATCCTTTAAAAAACCGTACTGCAAACAATAACAAAGAATGTTGCCGTGGGAAAGGGCTTTTCTGTTGGATCTTTTCTGATTTTGAATAAAATACAAAAGAAATTGAATAGATGAACGGTGAAAATAAATACTTACTCCAGAAATTCTCAGCTAATTTTATGTTCTTTAAGCCTTTGTTTAAGTTTTCAATCAGTGGTCATGACCTACGGAGCTAAGACGTGGACACTCACGATAGGGTTGGTCCACCAGTTCAAAGTCGCTCAGCGAGCTATGGAAAGAGCTATCCTCGGAGCATCTCTAAAGGATAGGATTCGTAACGAACACACCCGACAGAGAACCAAAGTTATCGACATAGCTCAAAGAATTAGCAAGTTGAAGTGGCAATGGGCCGGCCATATCTCGCGAAAAACCGACAACCGATGGAGTAAACGAGTTCTTGAGTGGAGACCGCGACTCAGCAAACGTAGTGTAGGGCGCCCTCCGGCCAGATGGGATGACGATCGGCGTAAGACGACTAAAGACAGGGTGTGGCGGTCATTAGGAAAGGCCTATGTCTAGCCATGGACTAATATAGTCTGCTGATGATGATGATTATGTGCTTAGTATATTTATATTTCAGCAAAATTCCTCAGCTATTTTTTCTTCAATACCGCCTGAACCGTGTAAGAATTATTTATTTCTGGGGTCAATAATTCAAGTCTATTTAGAAGGTGAGTTCGTTCAACTTTGTCGAGAATAGTCGATAAATTCCGTGAGGATTTAACCTCATGGAATTTATTAGAGCACCTAAAAATACCCTTTTTCAGTTTCAGTTTTCAGTTTGTACGATTAATGAACTGACTGGAGATAAAAATATTCACTCCAAAAGTGAAAACAAGCCTCTTACTTTTTATATTATACAAGCATGCTCCGTTTGTGGTATACCGTCCCTGTCATTACGATCCAAATATTAAGGATGGCATCAGTTTTAGTCCGGTCAAATTAGTTAAGTCTAGTTTTGGTTACATCTGAATAGACGCCAAAACATTAAATGTCGTCGGAAAAAATGTACGGTTCGCCCAAAAAATTACAGTTGTCAAAAAAAACAAGTTGGTCTTAATCGACTCTATTTCCAACCAGGAACACTTTTCCCAAAGGAACATACCAAATCAAATCGTTAGTTTTAGCAATAATTAAAAAAAACAATACCTATCCATTTTTCTATGAAAAAACGAGTAAGTGAAAACAACAATGTCACTCATTCAATGGTTCTCAATTTAAACTCGTATGTAACTACTTTTTTAAGTTGGTAGGCTAATTTTGAAGGCATCTCAGGAATTTTTGTTTTACTTATTTTTTTTTTTTATTAAAAATCAAGTAGTCTAATTTTGAAGGCCCCCCTAGCCATGTTCGCTCTAACGACGATATAGGTAAAAATGTCTTCACACCAAAATAGGAAACATACCTACCTAACTATTTTTAGACAACGGTCATTTTTAATTGAGTTTAATTTAAAAAAAAGTTTGGTACCTAAGTAAATAACTTTATTTTCAATAAAAATTAAAAAGTAAGTAAAAATTTAATTCCTGAGATGCCTTCAAAATTAGCCTACCATTTTAAAAAAGTAGTTACATACGAGTTTAAATTAAGAACCATTGAATGAGTGACATTGTTGTTTTCACTTACTCGTTTTTTTATAGAAAATGTATGGGAATTGTTTTTTTTTTATATTATTGCCAAAACTTACGATTTTATTTGGTATGTTCCTTTGGGAAAGTGTTCGTGGTTGGAAATAGAGTCGATTAAGGCCAACTTGTTTTTTTTGACAAATGTCATTTTTTGGGCGAACCGTACATTTTTTCAAAAAACTAAAAATGGCAATATTCTTTTCTTCAAAATAAAACAGAAAGTTCCTAAGAACAAAACCTTCTAACTACAAAAGAAACGGTAGCTACCCCTTACGGGGCCAAAAATGTTCCCCACCCTGTATACTATAGAATTTCTGTCAGATGCCAAAGGTACCTCAAGTCCCATTTGGTCCGACTGTTTAGGGAATATCCATTTTCTTAAGTTCCCAACTTGTGTAGATAAAAGCTTCGGGCTCTATGTCAACTTTATTAGGAACTCTGTTTACTTGCGGTACTTGGGGGAGTTCTTTCTGTGATTCCCAGTTCTTTATAAATGAAGGTACGGATTTCTTTTGTTTGATTCTTTCGATCACTTTTCTATTCGATTGTATTGAAATTTTAATAATAAAGTTACTAATCCCAAGAATGAATTTAGATCAGTTAAGGCTGTTTTCGGACTAGACTAGTATTTTAGTAGAGAAGCGAGTAATTTGTCTAAAAGTGTGCCAACCACAACAATTTAGCCAAGTAGTTTTTTGAACAATTAAGTCGAGTCGATCCATTTAATTCTACTTTTATCAGGTGAGTAGCACCTCCCACCACGCGTCCGTGCTTACTGGTTCATCGACTAAACCTTTCGATTTAGTCATGTTCATTAGTTGCCGCAAAAATGTCGTCGGTAGGGTAAAAGGTCGTCTGGGGTATCAGTACTGTATATTCACACAACTTTTGGACATTCTATCATCGATCCATTTTTGTACCCATAAATTCTTTAATAAAAAGAAGTTATGGGTACAAAACTAGATCGATGATAGATCACATTAATATCCTTATCCATCTCTGCTAAAATAGCCTTACAAGTAGCCTAATCAGTTAACTTCACCTTTATTTATTGCTTCGCAGTCCGTTCATCTCGCAAATCTCATACATATGTACTGTACTCGGCCGTAATGCGAAAGATTTCTGGCCAGTAGCGAGTATTTTATAGCTACTAAATTACTCGCTACTACACTAAAATACTTAAGTAGTCCAAACTAGGCCTTTGGTTACCTGTAGAAAGTTTACAGTAGATAGTTTACAAAATTAAAAATTGTTTATTGCATAAATATGTATTATGACTTATTTAGGGCTCTCATTACAATATAAGCTATTTTGAAAATAGCTTGTTGTTTGGTAGTGATTGCTTCCCCTTACAATGATAGGACTAATTATTGTACAAGACTCAAGTATACTTACGTCGTAAATAATAAAATTTAAATTGAGAAATACTTGAATTAAAATTTAAAATTAATTATAAAACATAAAAGAGATTTGTTTTTAAATTTGTTTAGCAGGCAAAAGCAAAGCATGCAGATTTGAAACTATTATAATGTATGTTTTAGGCAAATCAGGGTCAATATAAAAAAAAATCTTTTAAAACAACAGGACGTAATTAGTCACAGTAATATTTTCACATAATGATTAAGCATATACAGGTTTTAATTATGGTAGAGTTCGATAAAGTTCAAAGCCAGTAGATTGTGTTTTCATGTCAATTTTATGATCAATTTCATGTGTGTTTCATTTCATTAAGGGGTATTTTTCTTTTTAAAAATTTAAAAATTACTTAGTAATTTTAATTACTTAGTTGTAGTACCTATAATCTAGCGAACGTAGAAATTGCATTAATATTGTTTTGCATAAAATTCTAGGTCAATGGTAGAAGCCTATTTTTTTATTAGCCTTAGTATGTATCACAGCTTTACTCTTAGCGATTTAGAGATGTTACATGTTGTAGTAGCGTTTCTTAGTACCTACTAGCCTTACACACAACATGTGAATTGGAATCGGAATTATAACCCTCCCCCTGGTTTAACCCCCTGAAGGGTAAAGGTTAAAAACGTCGGACGAATGGTCGTTCAAACGTTTTTAACGACCATTCGTCCGACGTTTTTAACGTCGTTTGTCCTTCAAAAGGTACACTGATATAATGTAGGAATAAGTACCTACCTGATATGGAATGGTAGCCGTTGGAAAAAAATAACGCATTTCAGTTACTACTGTGTCACACAAAATAAACGTTTATATCCGCTATGAAATTCCTATTATTATTCCCTAAAAAAATCTGATAAATTCTGATACTAAAATAATCTTGTACAAAACGTTGTTTCATGTATTACCCAATCAAAACGAAATTGTTAAAGGGACAGTATAAACACATACTTTTCTGCATTTATTAAATACAAAAGCCGAAACAATGTTCCGGGCGGATCCTCTATAATAAAATAATATTTTTGCCTCGGGCGTAACATTGCTTGGTGCGTGGTGCGATTGAGCGCGTAGAGCAGAGTTTATTATTTTACTTAGTTTGTTAATCTTTTACTTAAAAACTTAATTGGGGCTTGCATAGGAGTAATTATTGTGATATTAGGTTTAGTATTTTTAGTGAGTTGTCAAGCTCAAAGTCACTCAGCAAGCTATGGAGAGTTCTCTATGCGATAGGATCCGGAATAGCCTGAAAGCCTGCTTACTCTGAGAGTTAAGTCGGTAACTTTGATTCTTTTACGGATTTTTGTATTCATTCGCCTGATCTTGATGCACGGATGTGAAACCTGTGCAGAAGGAAGATCACAAGCTTCTGGTGACGGAAAAAAAGTGCTCGGGAAGATGGTCTAGGTCCTATCCGACAAGAAGAAGGATCCTGGAGGGTGTGGAAGAACCGGGAAATCTCGGAACTAGTGGCCGAGCCCAACATCATTGGTGAAACAAAATCACACAGGCTGCACTGGCTGGAAGGATGAAGTGAAGAACCTTCGCTCGCTTCAAATCTTCGCACCAGACTGGATGGAGGCGGCGCAAGACAGAAGCCGGTGGCGATCTATTGTGTCGGAGACCAAGACCCACTTCAGGGTCGATGCACCAGGATAGTGAGTTACTTGATTAAGAGTGTTCTCACTTATTATTATTATTATTATTATCTCTAACAACTCTATTAACCTACCTGGCTACATTTTTTATAAATAGCGGAAGCGTTTTGTGACGGCTTTTAAAAATAAAGTAATATACTGACTACTTCACGACTACTACTACGACTTTCAATCGCTCTAGCCCCCGTTTCATCTGTCCATCAAACGTACCCTTAAGGTGTTCCTTTACCTTTAGTTTTGGTGAGATATTTTGAGATTCTTATATATCTATAGATAAATTGCAATTATCGGCAACTTGTTAAATTGTTTTAATAAAAAAGACTGACTATACGCTATAAAAAGAACCACGCCCCAACTTTGCTCGCTGGAAAGTGTCCAAATATCACAGTGTATGCGGACAGATACTGATATGCAAACGTAATGAGACTGCCTTATTATATTAGTTCAGTCTGTACGTGTTCAAGTTTTAGTACAAGTTACGTTAAAGTACAGACGACATACGGCAAAGATGATCGCTAAAACAGGGAAATATACTAAATTACTGTTACCACATGAGTTAGCTAGCTACGAACCTAGTTTGAGGACAGATACGGATATGCAAACGTAATAAGACTGCTTTATTAAATTAGATCAGTCTGTACGTGTTCAAGTTTTAGTACAAGTTACATTAAAGTACAGACGACATACGGCAAAGATGATCGCTAGAACCGGGAAATATACCAAATTATTGATGACAGAGTGTATCTACCATGAGTTTTGACAATCTATACTCGCTAGCGACTGTAGTTAAAAAAATGTATGTAAACTTCTATAGCGGCTCTAGCGGATAGTTGGGTACTAAAATGCACTGTGGATAACTTTATGCGTATTTACATAACTACTGTAGTAATGTCAGGCGATTTAACTGTGACATGACAACTCATGGAAGACACATATAACTACGAACCTAGTTTGAGGACAGCTACGGATATGCAAACGTAATGAGACTGCCTTATTATATTAGTTTACTGTGTACGTGTTCAAGTTTTAGTACAAGTTTCGCAGCAAAAATGATCGCTAAAACAGGGAAATTTACTAAATTATTGACATCACATGAGTTGGCGGGTTATTTACGAACAAAGTTTGATTACAGACAGTGTACAACAAACGTAATGAGACTGTCTTATTGTTCAGTCTTAACGTGTTTAAGTTTTAGTACAAGTTTAAGGTTAAACGACAGATGACGTACAACATAGATGACTGCTAGATCAGGGAAATGTACAAAATTATTTGAATCACACGAGTAAAATTATAAAAAACTGTTTTAGGTAAGATAAGATTATGATTGAAAACATCAATCTTCACAAAACAGTTAATTTCAGGCATATTTTTTATCTACATATATTATGACGACGCGGACGTTTGATCCCTTATAGAGGGAGATCATTAGGACACAAACACCGTTAATAATTAATTCCTCGTAATATTAGTAGGATGACCAGAATAAACGAACCTACAGTGGCATTCATAGATCGGTGATTTGGTTTTTGTTACCGATATAAATATATTGATAGAAGTTGACTTCAAACTAATCAGTGTAACTGATCGATGAACGTCAATATATCTATATTTTAGATTTTTTGTTTCTGCACTTTGATGAAACGCCCGGTTTTATCAAAACCGGCAACCAAGTTGGCAAGCGGTTGGGCTAACAAGAGATGCCGCGATCACTTTGCATTCTAAAACGGAATTTGAATTGTTTGAAAGGAGTTCAAGAGAGCAATATATAAGAGAGCAATAAATGGGTTATTTGTAAATGCACCAAGGAGGCTAAACCTCAGTTTGAGTATGGTTTGTATGTTTCAGTCAGATGGATTAGACAGTAGCAGCGCCCCCTGCACAACCGTTCTACCATCGAACTGCGATCCCCAACTCGCATGCCCCGAGTCGGGATTACCCATTGCCCATTAAGCGATAAAAACCAATATGCTTAGCAAATAGAGACCTGATACCAACCTCAACCTCAACCCCAACAGCCTGTATTGGTCCACAGTAGGCCTCTTATTGGCGTTTATCTCATGGAGGGTAATGCCCATAATCCCCACGCTGGGTATGTGTGTTGGGGATGGCAGTTTGGTGGTATAATTGTTCTGCAGGGGGCGCTGCTGCCTGTACCCTCGGTGGATATCCCTAGTCGCCTCTAACGACACCCGCGGGTAGAGTTGGGAGTTTCTGTGATCTGTGGTTGGGATGGTCCAAATTCCACTGTTGGAATCACAGTCAGCTGATTCCAACAGTGGACCAAAATAGGCTGTTGAGGTAAAGTTGAGATACTCCGATGAAATCACTTCATTTTGGTCGCAGTTAGAAAACTTTTGGTAAAGTTTATGTTTTTGATTCAACATTTTCTATTTATTCTATTCGAAAAAAGCAATATGAAAACAAAAATGCAGAAGTGTATCTATTACTCAACTTACCATTCAAAACTTTATCTGAGATATCTGAAACAAAACAATACGTTAGTACTTAAACTCCTTAGAAGAAATAAAGCAAGTAAAACAAACAATAACCCCGCAACTATAACAAACAGTAAACCAAAGTTTCTAGACTAAAATTATAGCAAAATTAAGTTAGTAATTTGTGGTAAACAAACAGACTGGAAATCATATACCTCGTAACAACAACTCAAGGGAAAGTTTGGTAAGATGAAGTCTAGAGGGGAAGTCTCGATACGACATCTCGGTCAACTAGTTTCAAAAGACTAAGCTCTGTTTTATGATATGATCTTGATTGGACAAGTTCTCGACTGGTCATGATGCCAGTTCATGTGGACGAACTATATTTTTCTTCTGTAAGCATCAGAAGGTCAAATGACTATGCTCTATGACCGTGTACAAAAAATATTCAGGATTATTCCATGGAAGGCAAGAAGCACCCGAATATGAAGAAAGTATATTATGATTATTTTTTTTCTTAAATAAAACAGTATTCGTAATATTTTGGAAGATTTGGGTTTTGTTGGGTATCAAACGATTCTTCCACACCGTTGAATATGCCAAGATTGGCTTTTGATTTTACAAATAACATTACAACGTTATCACGTTTTGAAATTGCTAGCCATTTCTAGAATAAAATACTGTTGAAAATATTCAATTGAAAATATCAAATGGTTCCTTCAAAGTCAAAACTCGACTAAACTGAATAAAAACTACGATAGAAAAACATAATAAAAGAGCACAGTAGGTATCTCAAATAGTTTGGTTTCGTCGAGATCTCAGGTCTATTGAAATAACTTACGTTTTGATTAGTAGTAGTTTTCTTCTAATTTTAAACTTTTCTAAAGACGTTATAGTCTGTCCCATCTCGCTCACCTTTAACGTGAAATCCTACATCATAATTTTTACACAAAATATCGCGCATGGTGCTCAGTTGAAATGAGGTATATACTTAGTGAAACTGGCGTATATCGTGAAGACGGTTTCAGATTCTCTGGCTCATAGAATCCAGTTATACCCAAGTGTACTCGTCGTAGACTGGTTTCTCAGTGCGTCGCCGATAGGTATTGTTGGCGTTGTTTTTCGTCCGAGTGTACAGATGGACACAACTAGTTTCGAAAACCAAATGAAAAAACTACCCGTTTTAAATAATGCTGCCCCCGCTTCGCAGAGGCACTAGCTCCAGTACTCCAGTCATTCCGTTACTATGACAGAGCTTAAACCTGTTAAAATGTCGGGAAAACAAAACTAATATTATATAGAAGAAAGACTTGATTGTTTGTTTGTATTGAATAGGCTTCGAAACTACTAGACCGATTTAAAAATCCTTTTATCATTAAAAAGTTTACTTTTCAGGGAGTGATATGGGCAATATTTTCCTCGGATCCTGAAATTCCCACGGGAACGGGAACTACGCAGGTGAAACCGCGAGGCTCTGCTACTACGTAAATAAACGCGATAAATACCCGTTCAATAATACTTATAATAATGTGTTTCAAATAACGTTAGTTTGAATATATCTTGGCGTATAATTTCTAAGCAAGTCCTTGTAGAGCTCATATTGATGACAAAGCCTGTTCGAAACTTTTAATGGATTTCAGTTACCAGCAGCGACACGGTTTAATGCATGCACTACATCAAAGGAAGATAAAGCAGCTATTATCGTATTTAATGTCGTGTCGAAATAAAATTGCACCAAACTTTTACGCAATATTTACTAAATTCCAAACTACTTTCTGCCTTCAGGTTCAAACGCATTTATTTGGAATAACAAGTACTTACCTATTAGGTATTTGCTTAATTGAAAACTATGGAACCCAAATCAGGCCTTCAATTTTTCTGTTTTTTCGCAAATTAAATAGCAAAGACAAGCAAATTGTAGCAAAGAATAGTAAGTAAATACAAACTTGAATGTTTGTTAAACAAACCATGTCATAAAAACTAAAGTATAAGTTGTTGATTGATAGAAGTTTACAAAATGAATTCAAACGATCCGTTCAACTTAGGATCAGTTGAAATTGACTGCATTCAGTCTGCACGTTATACAGTATTTCATGTTACATTAAATTTTAAAATTAGCTAACCGAAATTATTATTTATTAAAATTTTTATTAAAGAGCGCAATATTAATCGACTTTGAAAAAGGTGTAGGGATGCCTGTTTTTTTAATAATGTTCACCGATTTATGATCAACAGATATTGTCGATTGTAATAAGAAGCTCTCTGACTTCTCGACGACGACGACGATGAGAATAGGTGAGAATAGGAAAAAGTCTCACGTGAGATGTTGGTAATCGGAACTTCTCACGTGACACGTTGGGAATAACCCCAATCGTGTACTGGCATAATGATTATTTTGGTTTTGTATAGAGAATGATCCTGGAGTGGTTCGACATTTTTTTCCCGAGGGATTACTACATACCTATTTGTTCCGCATTACTGAACAAAAGCGTACCTAAATATAAAATAATTCGAAGTTGGTTATTAGGTTAATATTAAAACATAAAATTATAAGGTTCAGCATTTCAACATATCCCCAGAGTAAGCAATCTCAACCAAATTCCTTCGAAAACCGCTAAAATTTCAAGCTAAGAACGCCGCACTGCGTAAACTCATGTCATGACAAAATTTCGCCAAAATATATTATTCGTTATCTCTCCCCCGAGTGCGGTGCGTCGTCGCGCGAACGTGTGAAGCTAT
Organism: Eupithecia tripunctaria; assembly: GCA_955876795.1. Taxonomy (NCBI): domain Eukaryota; kingdom Metazoa; phylum Arthropoda; class Insecta; order Lepidoptera; family Geometridae; genus Eupithecia; species Eupithecia tripunctaria. The sequence goes on from OY041622.1 coordinate 6,005,341, forward strand.
TGGCTTTAAATTATTATGGTTTACATGCGACGTTGTGTGGTTGGGTACAGTGATTCATCTTATAACAGATGCTCGCGCACACAAGTCATTTGAGTACGAGATGCGATATTATGTATAATAAATTGATTAGAAATGCCCTTGATCTATTTGAGAAGTAGGTAAGTATTTTTTGTGTCTGTTGAGGCTCACCACTGTGACCGAAATTCGGCTAAAAAGGCATTATATTTATTATTAGTGACATGTTTTAGGTAGCGTAAGACTGGTAGAAAACTGCGAAGGAAGAAAAATGGCGACTTCCCTTATCAGAGAATTTAGGTGGGCTTCGCTAGGAGTAAGTTAATATTGAGGGACCCCGCCGTTTTGCGGGGGTGGGTGCCTTGAGGGGTAAAAACAAAAGCTTACGTACTATTTCATTACCTATTACCTTCCGCGTCTTATTTAGAAGTACTGAAGCCGCGGGGATGTACTGAAGTAGCATTTCGATAAATGCGGTCGGGTACAGTGATTCATCTTATAACATAATGCTCACGCACACAAATGCGTTAATTTATATACGTGTGTAGGTGTAAGATGTATGATATTAGAAATGCTGACGATCTCCTTCCAGTTTTTATCCATTATGAAAAGTTTAGGCAGATTATTAGCACTTCACTTAATAGGAAGCTTGTCCCGTATGTTGATGTGGAGCGAATGTGATCAAATTACTGACACAACGCAGCGCGGTCTTATATTTTTGTGGGATGCAACTTTTACAAGATACAAGATTCTTCAAATAAAAGAACGGTTCCATAAACAAAGCGTCTCATTTTGTAGCGTTGTTGTTAACAAAAAACGGCACAAAAACTCAAACATCGACTTTCAAATCCAATTGCAATATACAGGGTGTTTGGTGGAACGATGTAGTTATTGAAGGAGCTGATCACGGGTCCATGTGATCATTTTAAACCATTTTTGTTAATAACTTAAAAATCATGACACGTTTCGTTGAGTCGGCCTGATTTTTAAGTTATTATCATAAGTTATGATTCCCTGCGCAATGATTGGTAAAGCTTATTCTGATGAAAGATTGTATTGTTGTGACTAATTAGAACCCGTTATAAAAGTAATTAATGCACTTTCTGGTATTTAACAATCGTCTAAAAGAAAAAATGCCGTACAAAAAAACAAATTTTGATAATTAAAAGTGACTTGAAAACTGACACTTCTAATAATAAAGTTGTTTAAAATTACATGGGTTTACTTGATCAGCTCCTTCGATTCCTACTTCGTTTCAACAAACACCCTGTATGATGAACGGATAAAAAATCGGAAAGTAATGTAAATTCCGATTATAAAGACGCGCAACAGAGTGAATTTCAAGTTGAGTATGGGCGGTTAGTCACAGACATTCCACATCGAATTCAGCTAGTATATAGTTCTACAACCCGTAAATAAGCCATCAATTACAACTATAATTCAAAAACTTTCAGTAGTTTTCGATGTTATGCTTTTATATGTAATTTACTCTGGTCGTTTTCAAGCCATGGGCTTTTACAAACTCGTTTACCCAATGCAAAGCGAATTTTGCCTTACACTGTTCGAAATAATACGTTTTGAGCTTTAAAACGAACTTAGTAGCGTTCAAATTGCTTATTATACCTTTAATAATTAAGTTAGGTCGCAGCTTCTGCCGGCCGTTTGGTTAATACTATAGTTTCATGACTTCGAGCACAGTTTGTGGTCATTTTATTTACTCTCGTTTTTGATTATACATTTTTAATGAAAAATAAAATCTGCCTTGTAATTTCTATTTCAACAAAACGCCAACGCCAACCCCCTGTAAAAAACATGTTTCTGGTTGGCAGGTAGAAAATGCCTCGGCATTAAGCCCAGCGTTTGTACTTCAGTGCAATAAAGTTTTAAATAAATAAAGTAAACAAAATTGTTCTTTGGAAGAACATTATTTGTTATTTACTTTTTTGATCGTTTTGAGAAAGAAATTAACGGTGGAGCCGCAAACGGCATCTTTTTCTAAAGTACGAACTATGAATTAAAAATAGATATTTTGGTATGATTACAAAAAAATAACAATTAAATAATTCCGTGATAAAAAATAGTCAATGTCTAGCGCAGCGCATAGCATTGCCATACAGCGGTAGTACCTTGCAGAGACTAAAGTTCAAAGTCTCGAACACCGCCGCAAGGTTGCTTGTCTCTCGATCTTTTATAGGATACATTTTGGTGAATGCTCACTCGAACTACATGACCTGATCCCACCATCCCCCTTCCACTCCAGGACAAGCAGACGCACAGCGCACTACCATCCATACTTGGTGGACGTACCCTCCACTCGCACTAAGCGGTTTTCCTCCACCTTTATTATTCGCACCGCAAAGGAATGGAACTCGCTCCCTGCCTCTGTTTTTCCGGCCAATTACAACCTGGGTCTCTTCAAGACAAGGGTGAATAGGTATCTTCTAGACCTTCGTGATACACCGTCGGCCGCATCTTTGCTTCCCATCAGGTGAGATTGCGGTCAAACAAAGGTCTATTTACCGTAAAAAAAAAAAAAAAAAAAAAGCGGGGCAATGCAGCCAGCGTCTTGGGTACAATTCCGACTGGTATTGATATGGATCTGTTGAGCTACCTGTAGATTGTTTGCAACAGAGTGCATTTAGCTTTATTGTTTCAAATGGAAATAATAGTTTTAATTTATTTCTATTATCACACTTCACACTAATATTATAAATGCGAAAGTTTGTATGGATGTATGGATGGATGGATGGCTGGATGGATGTTTGTTACCTCTTCACGCCAAAACTACTGAATGGATCGGGCTGAAAATTTGGATACAGGTAGTTCTAATGCTGGAATCAAACATAGGCTACTTCTCATCCCATAAATCAGTTCTCGCGGGATATAAATCATCTTCCAACGTTTCCATAGAAATAACGCGTGCGAAGCCGCTGGGCGCAGCTAGTTTGATTATAATTTTGTTTTACAATAAAGATTTATAATTAAATAAATACGTTCGATAGCAGCTATTTGTCTATGACCTCTCTTTCGATACCCCAGCGCTCGCATAATGGCATTGCTATAACTACACCGAATAACTACATTTCGTCTAGACACATTCATTTGCTTACAATTTTGGCTTACTTTCAGAGCCAAAATTGTAAATGGTTAACTAAAACTACAATTAAAGAATAAAATAGAGTACAAATCAAAGAACACAATAAGGTAGAACTAGTATTTACATATATATATGCATGTGACTTCAAAAAAGCTAATATTTTTTTTACGTATTCTCTATTGATATAGAAATATATCTGTATATATTTTTTTTATATTTTATGATGTTTTTATTGTGAAATTAAATTTTTGAAAAGTAGATATTTTAAGTCTCAACAGCAAAATGTCTAAACGCAATGCTATTGGCAAGTGAAGCGTGACGTCAAACTTGAACATTTTTGTATGGGCATGAAGTTTTGACTATGAGTTTACATAATGGACTCTATGATCCGTGACCTCATAAAATGCAATGTCTAACATGGCAGCGTTTTTATCACCCGAAACTGAGTGTAGTTTTACTTTTAGTTTTTTACCTCAATAATTTGAGGTAAAAAACTACGAACAACTACGAACAAAACTGAGTGTAGTTTTACTTTTAGTTTTTTACCTCAATAATTTAATTTTTTTGGGTGATATATTTTTTTTTTCGTTTATGTATTAACCTAAATAATCAATAAAAAAAAAAAAAAAAAAATTCATGTATATGCATGAATTTTTCCTATTGAATTGCAGCGGATTTTTTATTGCAACAGTCTGCAGTTCTTCAGATTGTTGCAATAAAAATTCCGCATTAATCTACATGTAACTCAACTGATCCATATGCATTCCGATACGCGGAAGAAAAATCTCTATGGAATTTCTTTTCTCACGCTTTCAGCGGTAGAGATAAATGCCTGAAAATCAATTTATAACGTGTTATTGTTATGGTTACTTTTTTAATATGTCTGAAGTGAACAGTTTTTAATCAAATTTGCCTAACACCTTTTTGTCCACATTCAGATTAAGTTAATTTTGAAAGTAAATTAAAATGTATCCGAGGACTTTTGCACGTCTGAAATGAAAAAAAATTCTGACTTGTTTGATTTAAAATTTAATTTGCAGGCCTTTGTAATCTCTTTTTTTAAATGCGACCAGCACCTAGTTTCGAAATGTTCGTGAAATTAAAAATTCTAAAAAATTACTCGAGAAACATCTAAATATGAATAAAATTTTATGCTTAACATATTTCGCTTCAAAAGTAGTTTGAGGCTTCATATTGCAGTATTACGCGTGAAACGTGGTTGGATTAATGAGGCTGTAGATAAATAATATTTTGGATAAAAAATATTTAGACTTTAGCAAGATTTTTATGCAAGCAGAAGTAGCAGTCGACTAACCACATCGCGGTGATAAATCATGGGTAAATAAGTTCTTGAAGAGACCATGACGCAAACGTAGTGTAGGACGCTCTTCAACTATGGTTTATCCATTTTGAATGAAGCATGTTAGTAAACAAAGTACGACACAAATAACAAAATCTCACTTGCTTGGTGTCAAGTTTCAGATATAATTGTAAGCAATTTTTATTGAAGGGAGGATCTAAAATCGACAAGTAATGTAAATTACGTATAAAAGGACGCGCCAACAAAGTGAATTTTAGGCTAAGTATGGGCGGTTTATTTACGTTTATGCCTCATTCAAAATGGACACGGTATAGGTGGGATGAGGGTCTGCGAAAGACTGGCTGGCGGATACGGGTTGCAGCAGACAGGGCGCTGCGAAGCTCAAGGTATGGATACGTCCAGCTGTGGACTAATACATTTATGTATAGGCATCAGCTTATGCTACGACAAATAAAACTATTGATCTAATAACGTAATAAGCATTGCTGCTTTTTTGAAGTGCTTGTTTGAGTTTAAACCTATTGTTCTTTTGTTTAGATACAATATGTATGTTATAGAGTGCAGTGCACTGATTCAAAATCGTAACATCCATCTGGGCAAACACCTGCACAGCCCAGATGAGCTACGAGACAATACTCCGAAGATAATCCTACAGTTTCTAGCAGCTGCAAGGTTTTGTGGTGATTGTAAACGGCAGCTTCGAGGCTGAACACACGAAGTGGCGATCACAATATTCCTCTCTTCAATGGAGACCGCAAATTGATGCTCTCGCAAATAGACTTAGTTCAGCAGCGTATGCGGTTCGAACAATTAGATACATTACCGATGAAGATACAGCTAGGTTAGTTTACTTCAGTTACTTCCATAGTGTTATGTCTTATGGTATTTTGCTTTGGGGACAGGCAGCTGACATCCAGACTATCTTTGTTCTTCAGAAAAGGGCGGTACGCGCTATTTATAAATTAAATCCACGTGACTCGTTGAGGGAATTATTTAAAGAAATAAATATTTTAACAGTAATATCGCAATACATCTATGAAAATCTAATGTATACACACAAAAACAGAGATAACTTTATGAAAAGGTGTGATGTTCACAATAAAAATACAAGAAACAAGAACAAATTACACATCCCATCATATAGATTACGAAAGGTAGGGAAATCATTTGTGGGCAATTGCGTAAGATTCTATAATAAGCTTCCATCTGAAGCAACTGAGCTCCCTATTCGTAAATTTAAACTGTACATAAAACGAAATCTTATCAAGAAAGCCTATTACTCCGTAGATGACTACGTAAATGATGTTAATGCTTGGCCGGATGTCGCCCAGTTCCATACAGACAATAGTATGTAAGACCAGTTAGACTTAGTTATCCTAAGATTGTATTAGTTGATAAGCGATGGACTTGCTAGTGGTTTCTTTTTCACTTCTTCCGCTAGTGGACAAAAAATTGAAGTAAATTAAAGTCAATTGCACCTTATTTCTTGTTGATAGTAATAACTATTTATCAAGCTGTTTATATATAGTAAAAATTTGACTTGTCTAAGTACTTATTTTGTAAGTCTAAAGCAATAAACGATTTGACTTTGACTTTGACTTTGACTTTAATAGGCCTATATATAATAGCCATAGTGACACGAAAACCACATAAATCAAACAAAAAAATCCCTTTCTTATTTTTATGTGTGTCTATGGTAAATGTTTTTAAGCTATTGCATAGCTTCTATCGCGGGCCTTGAGCGCGGGGACCGAATCCAGAAATTCCGTAACGAAAAAACCTCACGCTCCCCACTCCGACCGGAACAGCGGTGATACTTTTTAGTTTTGCCATCTATCGATGAATAGTAGAACTTTTAATGACTTTTTGAAATATGACGTTTGTCTCTTTAGTTTAGCAACTCGCCTCTAGATGGCATTGCAATAGCTTTACCGCGGCAGTCCCCGAGTGCCACACGTCTTTTTTTCTTTATCTACCTATCTGCAAAAAACCAAACAAATAATCCTAGCAATTTTCCAAAATGTCTACCAAGTCAAGTCGAACTTTACGAATGACATGACAATTTACTATCGAAGTTATTCAGTTCCGAACAATATTAGAAATACGGACTATCTGCAAAAGCCATGAATTTCAATCTCGCGCTGTGAATATTGTAAATTTAATATCGTCCTAGGTCTTTGAGTAACTACTGAAGATTTCAAGTAATTGAATTTTCAATACTAGGTGTATTAAAAATTCAATTACTTGAAATCTTGAATTGAAGTAATTCAAATTGAATTAATTTTAAATCATTTTTGGAGATAGTTAATCTATGAGTTTTTTTATAAACACAGTAGCAGCGCCTCGTGGTTTCACCCGCGTAGTTCCCGTTTCCTAGGGAATTCCGGGATAAAGTATAGACAATGTTCCTGATAAGTAAGCTGAAAAGGATTTTTTTTTTATCGGTCAAGTAGTTTCAGAGCCTATTCAATACAAACAAACAAACAAAAAAAGAAGACGTGTGGCACTCGGGGACTGCCGCGGTAAAGCTATTGCAATGCCATCTAGAGGCGAGTTGCTGAACTAAAGAGACAAACGTCAAGGTTTTTTCGTTACGGAATTTCTGGATTCGGTCCCCGCGCTCAAGGCCCGCGATAGAAGCTATGCAATAGCTTAAAAATCCTGCCCTATTTATAATATTAATATAGTATAGACTGAAGAATTATAGTGAAAATTATGTTACACACAACTTTATTACATATATGATAATAATTTATAGTTTAAAATTTGAATTGTCTAAGAGCTTATTTATAGGCGCCTCTTTAAATAAAAGTAGTTTTATTTTTCATAGCTTATAAACTAAAAATACTAATTATTAGAGTATATTGTAAGAAATTGTAGTTTTGTTATGTTTGGGAAATAAACAGTACATATTACTTATAACTAAAGAACCTAAATAAAGAGAAACCAAAATAATTAATTTTCTCACAATGTGGTACCCTTATTATATTTATTCCAGTAAGTATAAAATTGAAAACTCACAACTCGAGCATTGAATATTCAAGGAAAAACTTGTGAAAAAAGCTCAAAACAAAAACAACTTTAACACTGAATATTTAAGTCCAAACTTCGTCAACAGTCAACTCAACAAATAGCCCTAAAGAACAAACCTTAAAGTAAACCTAAAGAAGCATTCACACTGTATCTCGGGCATAAGTCGGGTCCCGTGGCCTTTACAGGCATTTTGACGTCTAATGGGACTGCGTAAAACTACGTAGGACTGCGTAACGACCTGTGATAGCATTTTTACACTATACGATACGATAGGAGTAACTTTTGAATATTTACTATATGGTTACTTACATTTAGATTTAGAAAGATTATGCCTGGATAAATCCTGGCATGTTCTATGTTTTCATCTGAATAAAAATAGCAGTCAACAAACATGCACTGGTCTACCAGTGCATGTTTGCTGACTGCTAATTCACTAGTTTCCTCAGATAGACATTATACTTAAAAAAATTAAGTCGGTTACACAGTAAGTTGACTTATTGGAGATAACGTAAACAGTGAATAGGGTGAAAATTGAAAAGGTTTTATCGTAAGCTTAAACACTTGACATATTTCAATAACTGGCGCTCATGGGAGCCGAGGTTAGAAAAGGTTCACAGTGGAACAATTACCGTAAAAGTTTTCACATTCTTAACGGTGGATATGTATAAAAATGTGCTTAGGTATTACGAATATGTCTGCTCCGATGTGCATAATATTCGCTAATCGTCATGATCTTCCGATATCGTATCGTATAGTGAAACTGTCCTCCAATAAAGGGAGTAAGTAGGACAATGAATGGGGTAAGTTGGTAAAGTTTTATGGCCGCTGTGAAAATAAATAAATAATGAATGAAAAACATATCTGTGCCATGAAAACTAAGTGGCAGTTTGGGTGTCAAAGATTCATCGTAGAGAATAAATGAAGGCATTAATTTTATAGAGCAATCTAGTGATGAGATATTCCACAGTCCCTGCAATTTAAACGGTTTATAATCGTGTTGTGGTTTACAAATTTAGATGGCAATGGCAGATCGTGCTCCAGAATATTATGTATATAAAACTAGCTGCGCCCCGCGGCTCCGCACACGTTGTTCCTATAGAAACGTTAAAAGGTGATTTTCATCCCACGGGAACTGATTTATGGGATCAAAAGTAGACTTTGTTTGATTCCAGGGTTAGAATTATAAGTTAAAGTTTCACCTGAATGCAAAATTTCAGCCCGATCCGTCCTGTAGTTTTGGCGTGAAAAGGTAACAAACATCCATCCATCCATACATCCATACAAACTTTCGCATTTATAATATTAGTGTGATAAGTGTGATGCACGAGACACGTAAATTAACCTCAACCTCCGGACGCAGGCCTCCTCCTGATAAGCGCCTTTTTCGTATTTATCTCATGGAGGGTAATGTCCCATAATCCCCAAGCTGGGCATGTGGGTTAGGGATCGCAGTTTGGTGGTAAAATTGATCTGTAGGGTAGATATCTACAATATAGGTGAATAGAAGGTCATGTCTGTTTCTTTTAAACCTGAGGGTCTAGCCAACCGGCATTCGCTATGAAGCTATTCGAAAACAATTGAAAGATTCGTAGGGAAAAATTCGAAACAGATCACGTGACATGTCTAAGGCATTGTCAAACCCATTGATTTATTAAAAACGAAGATGAGGTACTGGTTGCTCGAAAGTGGCAACCTCAAATTGTGTAAAATTGTGTTCTCCCACGACTCCCACATCAGTCACCGTCTGACCGGCGGCACGGGCGGTCGTGATTCGCGTGAAATATTGTTGTCTCAGTCTCACTTCGGTCCTAGATACGTCTTTCCGTCTTTGTTCTTCTTTGTATTGCACAGGACTGGAAATATAACTGTAAGCGTATGTGTTTGCGTGTAGTTGTAACACATGCCAATTTTTGAGTAAGCGCTGGGAGAACGTAACCTATCTTCCCTTCTTAAATCAATGGTCAAACCTATAAATTTTTAGACTTTTCTACTATCGCTTTCGACATCGATTGTTTCATTGTCTAAGCCCTCTGGAGTCCTCCTAGCAGAAGTTCGGTCACGACGTCGAGTCTCAAAAGAGACTAGCCAGGCTCAGGACATATCGTGTGTTAACTAGAAAGCCACTCGCACAATCGGAAGAAAGACTTTCATACGTATTGTTTAGAAAAGCCTTTTGAGTTTAAATATAGTTTGACGACCTCTGTGGTGCTGTGGACGAAGGCTCTGACGCACGGCTCGGCCTGTGACGCAGGAGGTTTCGAGTTCGATTTCTGCCTCGGGACAAATGTGTGATATGAATATCAATTATCTAGTAACCACAACACAAGCTCTGCTTAGCTTGAGGTATGATAATGCTGTATGAATTGTCCACCATTATTTATTTATTTATATATTATTTAGTTAGGTAGGTGTCAACCATACTGCGAGCCTAGCGGGTGCATAGTGCAGGCGCGTTTGAAAATTGGCCGCTTTTATTCTGTCAAGCTTATCATGGTAAGCGGCTTCAGTGACAAATTACTTATCTACATAATATAATAAATTAAAAGAGGGCTATTTTTAACCGAATTCAAAAAAAGGAGGAGGTTCTCAATTCGAATTTATTTTTATTATGTTACCTTAGAACTTTTGACTCAGATTTTCATGATACATTTTTTATATTAAAGCTGGTGTAAGTATAAAGAAATAAACGATTTGACTCTGACTCTGACTCATTAATTTGGTCAAGTTCTATAAAAATTAAGGTCGGTTTATAGTTTTTTTAAACAAAAGCAATTATCTTAGCGACGGCTCTTTCTCTGTAAAGCGATCTATATCATCTTTCCCTGAGGCTCTCTGTTTAGGCAAACAAGTTTCCGAACGCAGAATAACCATCGTTCATGCCTTCACTCATTCAAAAAGAGAACATTCATTCGACTCGATTCATTCATTCAATTCATTACGCCTGCATGCGCCTGCATCAAGATTTATGGACAAGAAATACAATACAAGAAAAATATCGAAAATAACCACAAAGGAAAGTAACAAGAGGATAATAAATAACACAAAATTGTGAGTAAGTATACTCAACACTCTCTTAATTATGTCCCAGCGAGGAAGAGAAGAAGCTTATTTATTATTTCAACTGACGCCAATTCTCGTCTACTAGGGTAAAATCAGGATAGTTGCCTCAGTGGGATACTTGCCGCGGTTTTGAAAACACTATGTTAGAAGCGTCAGTGGCATTAGTGCTTTACTATAATTGTAAGCCCCCCTCCCGCAGACCTCGGTGCCATGTGAACCGTCAGAATTGGCGCACGCGTTTCGTCCGTGCGAGTAAATATCTTCCGCGGCGAAACTTCGACGGGCGTTGAAATTATATTGATAAGTAATCTCTATTGAATATTTTTTTTATTGTTCGTTGGTTCAGTCAACTTATTGTTTCTTTGAATGCATTAGGGTTTAAATTACATTGTTTATTATGTTTTATTGTTGAATAGTTTTTATTTATTTTGCAATTAAAAAGGGCAAGTATCCGTATCAAAAAGGATAGTCGCCCTAGTTACTTTTGCGGATAGTCGCCCTATGGCAACTATCCCCAAGCATGAATTCTTTAATTAGCGAAGACAATTTTGTTTCTCGGTGTTTTTAGGGTTTAGTTCGGGCACAAAACCCTTATGGTCTTGCTATGTCCATCCTTTTTTTAAGGTTCCGTAGGTACCCAAAAGGTGAAAACCTGACCCTATTTATACCTATTTCCTCTTGAATACCTATCTCAGCAACTACTTTGTTTTTGTTGTTTTGGTATACATCTTGCATTATTCTAATTAAGTAAATATTTCTTCGTAAAAGAGCTTTTTTGAAAAGTGAGGCAACTATCCTGATCTTACCCTACCCATTGAAACAATTAAGGGAGGAGTGAACCCTCCAATCCAGATTAAGTCCCAATTAGAAAGATCGAACCCAACTCAATCTACGCCCAGGTACTTGAGGCTATTCCATCTTCCGCCGAGCGTTTCATTGTTCTTGAGCGCAGATGGGGTTGTACGTAAACAGTGATAAAGTTTCACTTTTAAACCGGATACCTAAGCGTTATTAGCTAAGCTACCCAGAGCGACAACGAAAGCCGGTAGGCTGTACAGTCATTTGCAAAAGTTTTAGTGTAGTTTTAGAGACTAACTAGCTAACGGCTTCGCACGCGTTGTTCCTATGGAAACGTTTAAAGGTGATTTATATCCCACGGGAACTGATTTATGGGATAAAAAGTAGCCTATGTTTCATTCCGGGATTATAATTACCTGTTTGCAAAATTTCAGCCAGATCAGTTCAGTAGTTTTGGCGTGAAGAGGTAACAAACATACATCCATACAAACTTTCGCATTTCTAATATTAGTGTGAAGTGTGATGTGATATTATAGTGTGATTATTATTATATATTATACTAGTGTGATTATTATAGTGTAAAATAGTAACCTCCTTATTCCTTAATATAGTCTGCTTACATTAAACAGCTGCTAAGTAGTGTTATTTCTCACTCTGACTTATATCAATAGAAGAAGACAGAGCGAGATTTAGCAGTGTGCTAAGTTAGTAGACTATTAAGAATAAGCCAACCCATGATAAAAAAGAATGGTGCCAAAGCGGTAAAGCAATTTAAAAAAGTTTTAAACAGATATTAAAGTGGTTTCAACATTTACATATAACGCTGTTTTTAACCCACTACAAAAAAAATATATAATGGACCCTACAAACGAATCGATTCAGTATCTAAATTGGTTGTATTCTCATCTGTTTGTTTCAAAGTGATATTCCTAGAGGAGTATTCCTTTGTGTAATAAAAAGGTGTGCAACCTTTCTAAGGAATGATAGTTCTAAGCAAAATAATCGTCAATGTTGGTTATGCACGACGACACAATGAAACTTTCATTTTAATTTTTAGAGTAGGCCCTCTTGCTCACACTGCGTTAGGAAATCATCGAATGATAACCTCACCCGCACCTAATGCATAAGTGACTTCAGTAATTTTCACTGCTATACAATGCTATTAGCGACTACCGTCATCCAAATATGAGTCTACATCCAACAGAACAAAGTCCATTTCACCCTGACTCGACTCCCAGTGACACAACCTCTGAGTACAATCGAATAGAGGGACGGTTAATCAAAAACAAAGCGAGCAGAGTTAATTGTGCCGAAATTTACGAGAACCGCTTGTTTGTGTGATTGTACGCATAACCAGGAATGTTTTACATGGGGACTTGTCATTATTAGTGAAGGAATGAAGTAACTCTGTGGCGCAGTCAGTAGACGAACGGACGTCCTGCGTCCCAGGGTCCGCCTGGGACGCAGGACGTCCGTTACGGGTTACGCAGGTTACGGGTTCGCGTCTCGCCTCGGGACAAATGTTTGTACAATCTGCAGATATAGATAGATAGATAGATAATTCTTTATTCATCACCTTAATAAAACTTAAATTTACTTAATTAGATAAAGGGACAAGAACAGCAATAGAACTGGCGGCCTTATCGCTTAAAGCGATTTCTTCCAGGCAACCAAAACGATTGTGACAAAATAAAGGAGTGCGGTGGTTGTTTACATAAATGTTAAATATAAATACTAATACACATAATACCTACAGACACTAGATATTAGATACCTACTAGATATTAGATAGATAGATAAATAGATAGATAATTTATTCATTAAAACTTTGTAACATAATGTTGGTTAGCAATGCCTTAAAGCCTATGTTAGGTTTATCTAGGCACTGGGTTCTCATCTAATTTACATATAAATAAAAAGATAATTTACAACTAAAACACTTAATTATTTAATAAATCTAAATCATAAACAATAAAAATGTAAACACACTCGTATGTTAAATGCATTTTATATTGGTATTCTTATTGGTTCAGGGCGTTCTGGATGTTTATTAGTATAATAAAAAATATCTTTTTATGTAGTGTATTGTATTATGTATATCAGTTATCTAGTATAGTACCCATAACATAGCTTGGGGCTTTAGATAATGCTGTGTGAATTATCCAGCATTATTTATTTATTTTTTGAGTAAGTACCAAAGGGAGATGCATTTCTTCAAAAGTGGGATAGCTTAGGCTCATATTCAATACATAAGCTGATAGGAAAAATATGACTCTTGTAAAAAACGAATTTAGAAGACGCCCCAGTCCGCTTGTAATTACCAAAATAAACCGAGCGTAGCTCGGTCATCCAGGTACCTACTAGTCATTGATAAATCAAACGAGCTCAAACGAGGGTCATGGTTTGCCGTCGTCAGCCTATCTTCGGCGGCTGTCGCTACATAAGAAAAAATGGAATGAACAAGTCGAATTCCTGACCGAGACACGTTCTCGGTGACCCCGTTGACCCAATCACCGCCGCTAACCCGGAGATGACGTCAACCGATTCGTTACCGCACACTCCACAGCCGATCAAAAACCGACCCCGGCGGAAGCGGGGTCGAAGTATTCCCTCCTTCCGCCGGCAGGTGCATTCGTGCATCTCAGGCGTAACCCCCATGCCCTCTCGTAGCATCTAGCGACAGCCTAAGCCGAGACTCGCACCTAAGTGGTGGCCCTTGTGCGTGTCGCTTCAACCTTAATTTTACCGGCGACTTTTGGCGGGCCATCTGCTCCCGCCAAAAGTCCGGTAACGCTGTCATGGCCATCTGCGGTCAACAGCATTAGTCCATTCGAAAAAAAAAACAAACAAGTCGAATTCCATTCGCTTGCATTTCATTCCATTCGCTCGCTTGGCCTGTAGCCACCATAACATTTATAGAACTGAATAGCAATTCTGTTTTATAAACATTGTACGACAATCGGCCTTGTTCAAACATGTAATTTGTTTCATGATTGTTCCATAGAATAAGACAAAACAAACAAATGACATGAGAGGATTAGAACGGAAGTACTTCCTACTTCCAAAGATTGGATACTGGATAGTGTCGTGTGCATTTCGAATTACGTTCCGTTTCACCTCAATAATGTCCGGATCCGGATAGGTAAGGTCCATACAAGACTTAGCGATATAGGCATACTGGGTGTCTAGACATATGGAAATGTAGAACAAAAGTTAGTTACAATTAATTGTGGCTTCATTCATTATAATATAAAACATCCAGACACGGAAATATTTTTACAGCTAGATACTAATACATATAATACATTTTTTTTTCCCAAGGCGGGAATCGAACCAATGATTGTAGTTTGGTAGTAGAATTCCTCTGCAGGAAGAGCTGCTGCCTGTACCCGCGGGGAAAGTTGGGGTGGTGCATATTCTAAGCCTCATACTACACTATTTCCGCAGTGGCAGATAAAGATAAAGATAAAGATATTTATTTGCAGAAAACATGTGTATAATAGATGACAAAAATATGGGTGAAACAACATGCTTGACCGGTTACGGTATGCAAATTAGGTAGAGAGATGGCATGCATTTAATCTAATCATGCAAACAAATTTACAACTAGTTATAATTTATCATTTAAAAATTCGTCAAGACTATAATAACATTTTATAATTAACATTTTTTAAGTTTTAATTTAAACATTTGCAGATTCATGTCTCTATATAGTCTAGGTAATTTATTATAGATTTTGTTAGCGACACCAACAATACTTTTCTGCATTAATGTTGTTTTTACAGGGTGTGTTCTTAACCTAGTATTATCCCGTCTGTTTCGACTAACAGAATCAGAAAAACGGG
Organism: Eupithecia tripunctaria; assembly: GCA_955876795.1. Lineage (NCBI taxonomy): Eukaryota > Metazoa > Arthropoda > Insecta > Lepidoptera > Geometridae > Eupithecia > Eupithecia tripunctaria. Next base: position 6,020,510 of record OY041622.1, read on the forward strand.
GGAAAAGATGAGGATTTTTTTTTACAAAAAGAGCTACTTCTAATATGTAAAGTGACGGAAGTGTCAGAATTTTGTGCTTTGAAAATAATGGTTTACAGCTATCGGTGATTTTTATTTTAAACATGGCTCTCACACATCTTTTTTGTAGCCTAAAAATAATGTCTTTATTGGTAGAGTTGCCCCAGAATATTATTCCATATCGTAGAACAGACTCTACCATACCGTAATACGCAGTCATTATGGCATCTGTATTAACTGTTGTGGATAATTTATACAGGGCATATGCTAGACTACTAACACGTTTACTTAGACCTTCTAAATGTGTTTTCCAATTGAGTCTTTTGTCGATGATAAGTCCTAAGAATCGTGTAGTATCCACTTGATTAATTATATTGTTATTAAATCTTATATTCATGTCAGATGGGTTTTGGGATCTTTGGTCAAAATGCATAATCATGGTTTTACTTAAATTGATTTTTAAATTATTATTGTCAAGCCATTTTATAATTGATTCAATAGATTTATTTATGTCAGTTTCATAAGAATTGTCATTGTCAAATGTCATTGCAAGAGATTGTTATTGTGCTATCATCAGCAAATAATGTCATGGGATTAGTTGTTGCTCTTGGCAGGTCATTAATATATATAATAAATAGCAGCGGCCCTAGCACACTGCCTTGAGGCACGCCGTATTTAGTACATCGTATTTTTGACCTGTGTACAACTTCAAGTTTGGTTTTAGCCTCTATTCTTGATATCTCTGTGATTTGTTTCCTGTCACTAAGATAGGATTTAATTAGATCTAGGACGTTTCCTCTTATTCCATAACATTCGAGTTTTTTCAGTAGGATATTATGATCCACATAGTCAAATGCCTGTGTCATGTCACAAAATATACTACAGATAGGAGTTTTCTTGTCAACTTTTGAAATTACATTATAGAAGAAGTCATAGATAGCCATGTTTATTGTTTTCTTTTCACGGAAACCTTTTTGCTCTCCGCACAGAATATTGTTTTTTTCAAGATAAGTGTTGATTTCGGCGTAGTAATATTTTTCATATATTTTTGAAAATATGGAAATTAGAGCAATGGGCCTGTAGAATTCCATCAGTTCTCTATTTTCTTTTTTAAATACTGGTTTGACAATAGTTGTTTTTAGGTCATCTGGGTATTGTCCTGTTTCTATACTAAGATTTATTAAGTGACTAAGATGAGGACTTATAGTTTCATTCACTGCTTTAATTATTTTAGTATTAACACCATCAAATCCTGAGCTGTTAGTATTTTTCAGAGATTTTATTATTCTATAGACATGTTGTGGCAGACAGGGTGCTAAAAACATGGATTTTTCTTGCCTATTTATGGTTGCTGTCACGTTTTTACCTATCCCTGGTATCGGTTTTACCTTATCTATAAAGTAATCGTTAAAGATATTTGCCATATCTTGTGGGTTTGTTATGTCTATATTATTATTCTTTATTTTAGTTATTTGTTCTGTCGGTATATTTGGTCGGCAATTATTAATAAGTTGCCATGTTGTTTTAGATTTGTTTTTTGATGTCAATATTTTGTGGTTATTTTGAGCTTGTTTTGTAAGTGAGATAATTTTTTTAAACCTTTTTGTATAATTAATATATATTAATCTATTGGTTTTTGTGGGCTTAGACCTGTATTTCGAAAGCAGATGCCTTTTTCGTTTACTGCAACTTCGAATACCACGTGATACCCATTTTGGTTGTCTTAATACTTTTATTAAAATATACTTTTTTGGGAAGCATAACTTATAAAACAACATAAATGTTTTAGTAAACTCCCGGTATGCTACAGAGGAGCTTTCTGCGCTGTACACATCAGAAAAAGAGAGACCTTCTCAACATAACTTGAACTTTTTTATATTATCTGTGTTATAGTCTCGAACTTCCTTACGCCAATGTGTAAGTTTAAGGATTTTTTTAGCTGGGAGTTTAATAATTTGTGCTGTATGATCTGATAGGCCAAATTCTAACACTTCAGTCTTACAAGTCGTTTTATAGTTATGTGCGAAGTTATCAATGCAAGTTCTACTGATCAAACGAGTAGGCTGTTTTAATGCAAGTTTCAGGTTAAAATTTAATAATAAGCATTCAAACTCTTGTGTTATATTGTTGCGTTTAAGAATATCTATGTTAAAATCGCCTGTTATTATAATATTGTCTAAATTTAACTTTGTAACATATATAAGCAATTTTTCCAATTTATTTAAGAAAATATTTAGATTACTTTGCCTAGGAACTCTATAGATACATATTATTACAATTTTATATTCAATTAATTGGACAGCACAACATTCAAATACATTAGTTAAAGATAATTTTTTAATCTCTAATATTTCTTTCCAATTGTGCTTTTTACTAACTAATATACATGCCCCGCCCCTTTTACTGTCACATCTACAAAAGCATGTAGCTAGGGAGTAGTTATCTATATCTAGAAATTGTTCGGATCCCTGCTTCATAAAATGCTCAGTGATGCATAAGACATCAATGTGAATTTTTTGATCGATGAGTTCTTGTAAATTTATCATAAGCGCGTCGCTTTTTCTGAGCAGACCTGCTATATTTTGGTGCATTATATTTAGGTGTTTAGTCTCGAAAAAACGTGGAATACTCCGTGTCATCAGGGGTATATTGCAGTTCATTTGGATCATTTACACTGTGTTTCTGAAAAGTATTCATGTAATTTCCCAAATTATTGAGAATTGATCGCATTCCCAAGTTATTTATTCTTCCTGAGCGCCTGTTAAACATAGTGTAATCATATCTTAAATTTTCATTCGAGTCGAATAGATACGCATGCTCATGTGTAGTAATGTCGAGATAAAGTAGGTTGTTGAAGTTCTCTATCCTCCAGTTGTACATATCTCTCAGCTCACCATATTGGTATGTAGGGAGACATATAATTATGTTGGTATGTTTAATCTTACTTAGTGTTTCCCTCATGAGAGTTATTGTATTAAAGTAGTCATGGGTCGATCTGAACTCTTCTTCTCCGATGAAGATTATGCAGAAATCATTCTTCGTGAAGTCTGCCAGTTTTACAGAGATACCTTCCAGTAGGCCATTCATTGTGCTGCCTGGCTTCAAAAAATGGCATATTTTTGAGTTTTTGCCAAGACAGTTGTTAGCGAGAGCCAGTGTCTTATTAACTTTATTTGTACTCAGAAGACATACTTTTACATATTGTTCTGGTTTAATTATTTCTTTTTTTGATGTCATATTTTTTACTAGTTTTTTTCTAGATGCTATTGTATTTTTTGGTTTAATTTTCTGTCTATCATTAGGTGGGTCTAACATTTTATTTCTCAGATATAATATTTCTCTTTCAGCATTTTGTAGTTTGTTACTCAATTCAGTGATCCTTGATTGTAGAGATTGGAAAATAGAATATTCGTCAGTTTTTGGGGCATTTTTCGTCAGAGATTGAGGTCCAGGGGAGGCGAACAGCGCTCGTTTGATTTCTGGAAACTGTGCTGAGCATCTTCTCTTTTTCTTCGTCGTACTGTGGTCCAATTTTATATCTGATATAGGTCTATGGCATAATGTTTTTAAAAGTTCGTTTTCTCTAGTCAATTTATTGTTTTGTCTATGTAGGTCATTATTTTCTAGTATTGTATTCTCCAGCTCTATTTGTGTGCTAGCTAGCTGAGATGTTAACATATTTATATTCTCTTTCATTTCCTGTACAGAGTTCGTATCGGACAAAGTATTATCTACACTTCTAGAGAGGGGTAGCGGTGAGTCGCAGGATGTATTTAATATCGACATTGTGTGTGAATCGTTTATTTGCGACAGTTCACTTGCAGGAGTAGAAAATCGAATAGAATCACTGCTGTCGTTCCGGTTAGGGGAGTTAAGTTTTTTTCTGCTCGTAATATTACTAGTATCTTTACTAGTAATTCTCACGTTAGGTTTTTGTATACAAACCTTGCATGTCCATTTTTCCCTTGATTTGGGTTCCATTAAACGGTATATTTTTTCAGATAGTCCTCCACATTCAAAATCAAATTTATGTTCGCATTCTGAGCAAAGAATCGTATTTTTTGCATTGACGGTTTTCTTACATTTATAGCAAGTGACTAGTAATGCCATCTTGCGGCCATTAGTGGCCGCTTTATCTGATCCTTTAGGCATCTTAGTTTAATAAAGCGCGGGCGCCTCGCCCGCCGCGCCGTCGCTGTCTTGTGTTGAGTGTAGGTAGATCAGAGTTGTGTAGGTGTTATTCGATGTAGTTCGTCGTGTGTTCCCTAGATGGTGTAGTAGAGTAGCTGCAATAAGCAGCTGATTGGTCAGCTGATGTGTGCTGATAAGTTTGAAGTTTTGCTATGAGTCACTGTGTTGTGCAATATAACGGATATGTTTTTGTTTATTATGTTATGACAAAGATGGGTCGTAATATCTTTTGAGAATAACTTTTTATGTTTGTCTGTGATGTGTAGTGCAATCTTTTTATTCTACTACTCTCATTAATTCAGCCAGTCTTTTGGTTTCCTCTAATTTTGTCAAAACACTTGTGCAACATTCACTTTTAATTTCTGAACACAGTTCTCAACAGATCGCCGGGATAACGTTTGTGTCGGATATTCTTAGATTATCACACCGATTAGTTATGGTTTTCCGCTTAAAATCACTTTGTTTATATTTTTCGTAATAAAATATCACAGAGCCGATGTAAACAAGGACGCAGTGGCGCCATCTGCGCAGACTGTGGCAATAGTGGCATCAAATATCAAACAATTAGATCGAGCTCGGACAGACTATACCGTGACGTCATAACTGCCAGATTATTGCCAGTCAATCGATCTTAAGATAGGCAAACCATGTCTTATGCCCCAGTCCGCTTGTATTGGCAGCTACCCAAGTCAAAAAGACAACAGGCACTTTACAAATGTGTTAAACAAGTAAAACGTCTTTAATTTTTTTGATGTCTATCGGTTTTTATTATATTGTCATAAGATTTAAAGGTTACCTACCAAATTGAAGATCAATTCGTCGACAGGAAAAGGGTCGAATTTGAATTACTAGATTTGACCCAAATAAAAAGAGTAAGCTAAATAAAACCGATTAAAAATGCATTACTGAAAATAGAAAATCCCGTCCTTTTTTTGTGCTATTTTCGTTAGGCCTGCTTTCTGTCCGAGCGCTAAAATGACACTAGTCGAAATTATATCTTTACATGCCAGGTTTCTCTTTTGATAAAGACGACATTTTTTTTCATGGTGTGCATTCTGAATCTATAGGGAGCCAACGAAAAACTAGATCGATGAGGGGCATCACAACCTCAACCTCAACCTTAACCTCAACAGCCTATATTGGTCCACTGCTGGACGCAGGCGCCTAATTGGCGTATCTCGTGGGGGGCAATGCCCATAATTTTGTAAGTTTCTTTATTAAAATGTAAATCTCTTATTGGCCGTAAGTTATATTATTATGGTAAAAATTGTTTAGACATAAGGGCTGTTGATTTTGTTAAATAATAAAATAAATAAAATAAAAATAATCCCCACGCTGGGCATGCGGGTTGGAGATAAGTTCATTGGTAGAATTGTTCTACACAGGGCGCTGCTGCCCACCCACCTCCCGCTGAATATTCCTAAGTCGCCTCTTACGACACCCACATCTGAGTGGCATCTATATCACTTAATTAGATCTTTCGACCGCGTATATACAATGACGTCATAACTACCAGATTATTGCCAGTCAATCGATCTTAAGATAGGCAAAACATGTCTAATGCCCCAGTCCGCTTGTATTGGCAGCTACCCAAGTCAGAAAATGACAAAACGCTGCCATTTATCAAATAAATGCTGATACAGTGTGAGGTCACTGTAGGGCATCAATTTTGATGGATATTCATTCATACAATACTCTGGCTAGAAATATCCATCAAAATAGATTTACGTACAAACCTGAGCATGGAATTGGGATGGATATTAATCAGCATAGAACTAATCAACGCAGAGCCCTATCTAGATAAGAATATTTTATTGGGTTTGTAATTTATTCATTGAATTTTTAGTACGTACCTGCTAAAAAGCCGCTAACTGACAGCCTGGGCCGGGGCGGATTTTTGACAGTTCAAAGGGAACTCTAGACTACAAAAGGCTACAAAATTTGTTGGAAACTTTTCGAATATTTCTCCGTTTCCACTGTCCACAAAAATGTGTAATAATACACGAATAAACTACTTTGTACCTTTACATGTCTCATTTCTAAACAGATTTATGACAGTTATGAATTACTGCTCATTGCAGCCAATGAAAAGTTCTTTAAAATCTGTAAAAAAACGAGGAAAACTTCCAACTAGATGGACCGAGAACATTATCTCTCTAGCTAGAAGATTCTTTAATTTTCTTAGGTTAGGTTAGGACTTTTAACGTTTGGAGATTTCAAGGTAAATTATTTACTGACTGTGATCGTCCCAGGTAAAACACACAAGTGGACCACGAGCAATGGACGCGTATCCCCATGACGATGTCATCATCAGTCATTTATAATAATTCATTTTTGCAGTGCCCAGGCTCATGTTGGTAGCTGTAATCTATTCTTAAGACCTTTTACAATATGAAAGCAATAAAAAACTTGAAATTTGGAACATCATCTGTCCAAAACCCGCACTGGCTACCGCTTGTCCACCGAGATACCGGACTATTGTTGTTAATAAATTGCTCAAGAGTTTTTGTGCCAAGCTCTGAAAAAATATAAAACTATTGAAATTTGAAACTTGGAACAACATCTGTCTCACAGTAATCTCTCCGAAACCCGCTCTCGCTACCGCTTGTCCACCGAGAGTCCGGCCTATTGTTAACAGAAACAGAGAAATCACTGCTGTACTAGTTCCAATAAAAAGCTCAAGAGTTTTTGTGCTAAACTCAAAAAAGTAATAAGACACTTGAAATTTGAAACTTGGAACATTATCTGTCTCACAGTAATCTGTCCAAAACCCGCTCTCGCTACCGCTTGTCCACTGAGAGACCGGTCTTTTGTTGACAGCAACAGAGGGAAGGCACTGTTGTACTAGTTCCAATAAATCGCTCAAGAGTTTTTGTGCCGAGCTCAAAAAGTTCGTCGTCACATTCATCCAGCAGCACGGCTTCGAACTATTTCCGACTGCTGTTTTTCACAGGATTTTGTGTCATTTTTGCTGGTTTTTTGAGCGGCGGAATTTTTGGCGGAATTTGAAAAAACTATCGTCTGCATTAAGTTTAGGGCTACCTATTGATTCCTTCCAAAAAAATAATAATGTGGTTACAACAGGTAAAATTACAATCAAATAATTGAAAAAGACTATAAACTCGTCAAAAGTATTTTAAATTCTAAATCATAACTAGTATTTATAATTAAAACAATGTAAATAAAATCATAACCCTGATGGACAATGGATAACTGTACTTATTCATATAAAACATAATATTGGGCCAGTTTATTTTTAATAGTGCGTTCAATTTTTTTTTTATTAATTGAACTAGTACACATTGTTATGTTCTAATAAAGTAAAATATCTTTTCACAAATATTTCACACAGTCAATGATAGGTGGGGGTGGTCGTTTGACGACCGTAATGACGAAGCCTTTTCTATTATAAATCAAATCAAATCAAATCAAATCAAAAGCGTTTATTTGTAACTAAAACATTAAACAAATATACAGACAATATTATGTTTTTTCTTCTTCATGGCAAGTTTTATCTCCACTTAAACAATGGCATTCGCTATGAAGCGAATCGAAAACGATTGAATGATTTGCAGGGAAAAATTCGACACAGATCACGTGACATAATCTAAGGCATATTTCAAACCGATACATTTTTGGACTGTTCTACTATCGCTTTCGACATCGATTTTTACATTGTGTAGATCCTCTGAAGAGTGTAGCCAGCAAAAACTTTATTACCTTCAAATATAATCTCAATATTAGCATAATAAATGGTGCCGACCAAAATGGCGAAATGACGCGTCTGCGAGCCGCAACCTCCGAGGTTAGAAGTACAATTCTCGCCTCGGGAAAAATGTTTGTACGATCTGCAGATATTTGTTGAGGGTATTCTGGGTGTTTTCTATGTATAATAAAAAAACTACCATGTCATGTATTGTATGAAGTATATCAGTTATCTAGTACCCATAACACGATCTCTGCTTAGCTTGGGGCTATATAATGCTGTGTGAATATTCCAGAATTATTAATTATAACAAAATACCTCAGAAAACCTTAGGTTTATAATTAAAGCGCATACCCGAGCCAATATGACCACCTATTTTATCATATTAATACGTTTAACATAGGACATTTTAAAAATCCATCGTACAGTTTTTTTTTATATAAGCAATTTTTTATTACACCTGCAATAGTTTTATCTTATACTAGCTGCGCCCCGCGGCTTCGCACACCTATCCCATGGGAACTTATTTATGTGATAAAAAGTAGTCTATAGTTATTCCAGGCCTAGAACTACCTGTATGCAAATTTTCAGCCCGATCCGTTCAGTAGTTTTTACGTGAAAGAGCAACTAACCGACATACAGACATGTTTAAAAACTTTCGCGTTTATAATATTAGTAGGATGGTTTAAGCACAGATATAGAGAAATAGAGTTTGGTGGCCAAAAAGAGATATTTCGTATTTCTGCATAAGCTTAACAAAATTAGAAACACTATCTATCCCTTCTTTACCCTACAGACTTAGTAAGCAACTGTTACAAATAGGTAGGTAGGGTACTAATAAATAAATCCCTGGCAGAAGTGGTATTACTGGGATAATAAATTGTGTTATTTATTGTGGCGTACTTTACTGAGATATGAGGTAACCAGTGGTGGGAGTATGAACTTATCGATCTGTTTCCGAGGACATGGCAAACCTTCCATTTTTAAGCAAGGAAAGAAAAAAAATGCATTACTGTGAAGAAAAAGCCTTAGATAATAATAGATAATTCGACGTACAGTTTTTTTTTTCATTATAAAACATTGCGAATACTATCAATATGATAAATTGATCGATATTTACTGTACCAAACAAAGACAGATAACAATACAGAAATAAACGTTAAGAGTAGACGAAGTAAAAAGGCGGCCTTATTGCTAGCGATCTCATCCAGGCAATCTTTCTTAGTTAACCTTTATTCTGAGCTACATAGTAACATATTAAAAAGCTATAAACTTCTGATATAATTAAACCCTCTATCATATTAAATGTATAGAATATGGCTTATTTTTAAGACATTAATGATTTTGGCAGCAATAAAACACTGAGCAATATGAGCAATATTAACCAATTTGCTTTTAAAAGGCACTTATTATTACCATGCAGAACGGGGCATGCCGCCAGCGTCTTAGTGACGCTACCGACTGGTATTGATATGGATCAGTTGTGCTACCTGTAGACTGTTGCAATTGCAACAGTCTGCAGTTAGATCAATTGTATATGCAAGTTCTTATTTATTTCTATTATTTGATTGTAATTTTCTTTGTCAATAAAGCTTATCACAGTAGATAACAGTGGATAACGGAAATCAATCCGTTATCCAATACGATCTTGATGATTAATTACGAATGTAAGCGGTTTAACTACTACAATTCAAACATAATTAATTTTGTTTTAAAAAACTATAAACCGACTTCAATTTTTACAGTTTTTTTATGAATTTTCATGGATCCTAGAGTATGTTTATCTTATTGTCAGAACTGAACAAAATTAAAAGGAAACCACACGGGAAGCACCAGCTTTCATATAAAAAAAGAATCATGAAGATCGGACCATCCAGTCAAAAGTTCTGAGGTAACAAACAAAAAAAAAATACAGTCGAATTGAGAACCTCCTCCTTTTTTTGAAGTTGGTTAAAAATAGGAATGTTGAAAGAATATTAACATAACATCAGTCATGAATTCGTAAAACTAAGATAGTTCTTAAAGTGAAATTTTGATGATGTCTATCATAAGTCTAGTCTCCCCAGCTGTTCTTATTGATTTGTTGAAAGAGCCATGGTCGTCTTGGGGATAGACCCAAATATTTCACTCTCCAATATCGCTCCTGATTTTCTTAGGTATTTACATCAAACCTATTTTGTTTAAATTTAATGCGTTTATTTCAGCTAAATAATATACAAAGAAACATATTTAAGCCGTGGATTAAATAATTTCATTGAAAAATTAAGCAACAATCAAATACTAGATAAAAACTAGAACTAGTATTTACAATTATTGTGGCAATTGAGCTAACTGTGACTGTTGCAAACAATCCTAGGGCAGGTAGCTCAACTGATCTATAAATACCTTCCATAGAAGTGCGTCCTCTGATCCGCATTGCACGGAGTAGACGCATCGGACTGTCGACAATGCCAGCGATCCGTTTAATACGGATGACGTCATTATTCGTTTGTAAATAGTCGGCAATCTGGTTCGTGCCATTACAGTGGACTCACCAGCTGGCATTACGCTCAAAAAATCCTCAACCCCCCAACTGTCTATAGCGACCACCCTGACGTAAGCTTAGTAAGTGCCTTATTGGCTTTTATCTAATGGGCGGTAATGCCAATAATCCCTACGCTGGGCATGCGGGTTGGGGATCGTGGTCTGATGGTACAATAGTTCTGCAGGAGACGTTGCTGCCCGCCGCCGCCGCTGCCAGTGGATAAAATCCGTCTGATGCGATTAGCGTGGACTGACTATCTGACCTTAAAAAAGGTTTTCATAATAACTTTGACTTTCTATAGAAAAGTTAAAAGTAAATAAAAGTAACCTCTCTCCCTCTATCATCAAAGAAAATTATGCGAAGCTGTAAAACAGATAAGAGCTCCGCAAAGTTACTGGGCCTCATTAATATGAGCGATGCGTTTGTCAAAGTCAGAAGCGACGATTTCATTTGTAGATATCGATTTAATACAGTCCGATATTTTTGAAGCTGGTTCATGTTGAATTTGTTGATGAGTAAGACTTAAGAAACTCTTTAACTTTGTACCAGAATTTGCTCCACATCTTTTCAAATACACTTATCCTTAAAAGCCGTCATATCCGTGTCAGTAGTGACAATTTCATTTGTGGTCAAGATGTGGAAACAGTTTTAGAGTAAGAAGTACGGTAGAACCTCTTAAACTTCGTTCCAGAATTAGCTCTACATGTTTTTATTTTCCAATTATCAACACAAAGAAGTAAGTGAAGTACGGAGATGACATCTCCGTACTTACACTATTCTTAGAGCCTAAATGCATACCGTAGCGGCACGGCTGCCATGACGTGTAAAGTAGAAATGTTTGACCTAAATACGTTTCTTAAGTGGCCGACCGGTACTGATAGCAAAAGCGACATCGATGGACGCATAATTCTATGAATTTTTGTGGTTCCTTTCTTTAGTCATCTTCCACCGCCCCGTCCAAAAATTTGTAAGTTTTGCTGATTTGCGTTGATTTTGAACAGAGATTAGATGAGCAGTCTGTAAAATCAATGATGCTTATCTCTACTGAAATGGGCAATTCATCAAATCATTTGTCGATTTCGGTGAAGTACCTTAATCGATGTTGGTTAAGTGATCGGATCGAGAAACCGGTTATCAGAGTCGTTATTAACGGTTATCAAAACCAAACCATATCAAAGTCAAAGTCAAAGTCAAATCGTTTATTTCTTTAGACTTACAAAATAAGTACTTAGACAAGTCAAATTTTTACTATATATAAACAGCTTGATAAATAGTTATTACTATCAACAAGAAATAAGGTACAATTGACTTTAATTCACTTAAATTTTTTGTCGATATAGAAGTAATAACCATATAGAGGAATACACCTCTAAAAGATCTAGCTGTCCTTTTTCCCTACTCACAGAACATCTCACCAGTAATTTAAGAGTACCTACGACCCGATAGAGATACAATCTCAAACAATCTCAGGCGAATCGAAAAAGTTACAGTACTTAAGAAAATTGTTGTTTGATTAGATCGAGAAAACATGGCTGTTATATGTATTTAAGGTACTCGTATGTTTATCTTATTGGTGCCGGGCCTTTCATCATCTGGGAATCCCCTTGTTTAATCTTTGCTTGCATGACGAAAAGGTTTTTTTGTCTGTTTTTATGATCATCATAGCTTGTTACACGTTTCAGTTACGCGTTTACTGGACCGGTATAGCAGCGTATAAACGTACCTTCAAGCAACAAATTTTTTGATCTGTGATTATTAATGTTTCAGGAGTGTTTTTCGTGTACAACGGCTTAACATAATTCTATGAGCAAAATTCCATGAACTATAGCGATTATTTTCTGTCATCATTTTACTTTTTTTTGTACTGCGATTTCTTTACATAAAATTTACTTAATTAAATTTACATAATAAGTCTGACATAAAACTACGTACATATTTTTGTAATCACGGCTAGGCTTGTATTTCCTTAACCTCAACCTCAATAGCCTATATTGGTTTTTTATGCAAGCGTTTATACCCCAAGCCGACTCGGGGCCAAAGGCAAGGCCTTCCTAAATATATATTATATTTGGACTTCGATAATATGCAAAAAATGTATTAGTTGATAAGCGATAAACTTGCTAGTCACTTCTTCCGATAGTAGCTAAAAAATTTAAGTGAATTAGAGTCAATTGCGCCTCATTTCTTATTTGATATTAATTCCTATTTGTCAAGCTGTTTATATAGTAACAAAAATTACTAATTGCTTATTTTGTAAATCTAAAGAAATAAACGGTTTAACTCTGACTTTAAATAAGTAATCATGAAAATTCGTAACAATGGAGAAGACACACACCTTTATCAATATTTTCACTACAAACATTTTCTTGAACTCATACAATGAATGAGGTGTAATTTTCGAGTTCTCCTTTCAACGGACCCCTAAAAACCCCGTTCTCCTCCTCACGTACCTCGCCTCGGTTCATACGTACTGCTGAGTAGTTCGTGTTCCGTATAGTCTTTATTAAACGCGTGCTTCGGGTTTCAGAGCGGTCATATATAATGCTATATATAGGTACCTAGAGACCGACCTATATATTTAAACTAGCTTTTCTCTTCTTAACACACGCTATTTCTGTATAAAAAGTAATTCTAAGTATTACATGTAGGGGAGGGGGGGGCATAACGGGGTCGCGAGGCACGACGGGGCCCCCCACACCTACAGGTAACTACACACATTAGCTGTGTTTTATTTTCGCCAATAAGAGGGTATTTCGCAACGAACTTAAGTGCGGTAGTGATCGGCGACCAGAGTGCACGCGTTTATTTTTGACGACTAATTCTTTTTTCTGGCAACATTTCATCTAATTTCGAATGGTTACCAAAACGCGTCTAAAAAGGTAAGTCGTTAGATTACTACTATAGTTTCTTTAATGTGTATTACTACCAACATCAACTATTGATATGTTTTGAGCAAAATCACTCTGACCTTGAATTCAATTTTTTGTTTATTATTTAAAATTCTGTTAGACATGGGGGCATAACGGGGACATGGCTATGGGGCATAATGGGGTACCCCGTTGTGCCCCGTCCCCATTTCAACGCTCCCGTTTTAAGCAAATCAGCAGGTTTCAGAAAAGCAGCTCAATTGCACGGTGTTCCACTGACCACATTGGCGCGTTACGTCGCAAAAATAAAGAAGGCCGAGGCATCTCTTAATTCATCTCCAGGTAACTTTAAACCCGTATTTTCCAAACAAGAAGAAGAGGAGCTTGTTAGGTATGTAAAAGATATGGAGAAACGATTATTTGGATTGACAACTGTCATCCTACGAAAACTAGCCTATCAGCTCGCAGAAAAAAATGCTAAGACTCACAATTTTAACCATGTTAAAAAGAAAATATGGAGAAAATATTAGGGAGGATGTCTTATGCATCTGCTGTGTTGACTCGAACCACACTTATTTGAAGTCTTCGGAGCGTTGGGTGGCCTGCCAGCTATGTGGACAGTGGGCCCATACCGCCTGTGCAGGAGTTGATGACGCAGATTTAGAAGAATTCCACATCTGCTTATTCTGTGACAAATAAAATAGTGTACCCCGTACTGCCCCGCAATGGGTACCCCATACTGCCCCTACCCCGGGGCACGATGGAGTTTTCATGAAAGTTTTGTGAAATTAAAATTAAATGTATTATTTGATTTCTTACTTCACCAAATTCGGTGCCAAATGATTAATTAATAAGTAACCAAAGAGTTGTCATTAGTTTTGATTAAAAAATATTTTATCTTCATTGTTTTATTGTTTATTTCCCTTAGCGTCCCCATTATGAACCTGATAAATTTGAGTAAAGATGTATGAGAAAAGTGTTAGTAATTTACACGGAGATTTACACATTATTACTTAATTAAGTATATTTACTATGGAGAATTAGCCAAATTGTTTTTTTTTCAGTTTTTTCTCTCTTTTTTCCTATTTTGTGAATAACTTATGCACATACTTACTCATTTTTCTGCTTGTACTTAAGAGTGTGCCATAAGCAGTTTTAGGCAATTTAGTAACTCGAAATCGTTATTTATCTCAGAATCTGTAAGAGCTACCTCCTTCATATTTAGGGGAATGTTGCTTCGATCTTTTATCTTGATTTACGTGTTTAAAAATACGATTGGTAAAAGTTTTCTCGATGGTTTATTTTTTCAAAAAATAGATGTTTGCACACATTTTGCTATTTATCTCAGGAACAGGACACTTTTTTTCGGTTTCTGTTTTGCTTAGAAACCTAGAAGTAGGTATTTATTTCTGTCTTTTAATTTTTCGGTTGATTGTTTCATTAACTTGTAATTAGGTAAAAACTGTTAGGCGCACATAAAATTCGGTGCACGTCTCTGCTCTGTGCTTCTCACTCGCAAGAACCCATATCTTGTCATCTCGCTCGAAATCGATCTCGTAACGGCGTTATTGCACACTCTTAATGAAAATGTAAACCAGCTCTTTGCCACCACACCAGAACTTGTCTGATAGTCAAGCCGCTTGCATCGGTTTGTAGCGGCATAATATCTGTTTAATTGAAATAAATTGTTCAAATAATTCTATAAGCAAATAATGTATTTATATAGTTCAACCACGCCCCGCTAGATGGCGTTAGTTTCTTTGTATAAAATAAGTTGTAAAATTAAACTAGGTGTCGCCAGTAGCAAGATTAGAAGATTAAATTTTTCTAAGACCTTTTTGGTTAGATTGTAAAATAATGACTAACTGTATGTGACTATGCATAACTTTTTACAGAGTAGGTAGTCCGATTTTGATAATGATTTTGTTATTGGAAAAGGTATACCCCTAAATTGGTCTCATATCGATTTCGGCGGTTGATTTAGAGTGCTTTTCTCTAATATCATCTCAGAAGATGGTTTCTGTAGATTTGTCCTAGCTAGTTAATCAAGGCTGTGGCCTTATCCAGTCTACGATTAAAAGCTTACCCTAATTACGAATAGCCGCTTAAGATAAGTAGAACAGAGTGGGCAGAAAAAAGTTACCTGGATAATGAACGCTATTACATCAGACAGAAGGAAGAATTGGTTTCTCTAGGGTGTTTGATAGTGATAGTTAGTGTACTTTTTTATTTGTGCTAGTGCGCCCCGCGGCCTCGATGCGTGGAAATTAATGTTTTCACTGGTTTGTAAAAAAAAGGATTAGCAAAATGAATCCAGTCGTTCACGCGTGATGCCGTGACTGAGAGAAATCTGGATCATAAATATAGAAAATAAAGAATAAGTGATAATGAGACAGATAAATTTTTAGGTGGTTTTCTAAATGACATTATAATTTGCGTACTTTATAAACGTTTCACAATGTATTTTTATAGTTTCATATTATGTAAAAATAAATAAAATAATGCTGAACAATTCACACAGCATTATCTAGCCTCAAGCTAAGCAGAGCTTGTGTTACCTACTATATAACTGACTTTTACAATACACTCGGTACATAATATATATTTTTATTATACTTGTTCATGGCAAACATAACCAGAACGTCCTGAACAAATATATACAGATCGTACACTCACACTCACTTTCTCTCGAGGCGGGAATCGAACACGTCGTAGGTAAATAATAACAAATGTTATGTACCTATATTATGACAAAATGTATACTAACTGGCCGTGGCGCATTGGCTAAGAATCGACCCCGCCAACTAATCCTTCCGATATCGTAAGACTCGAAGTGAACCTACCAGATGAAAGAGACCGAGCAGCTTCCTTTTTGTATTTAATACATGTCATCTCCGATGCAAAATACAGATTTGGGCGTTACTTTGCGTAAATCCATTGCATATTATTAGGCTAAAACAATATTTACATGATGAAGCATTGGAGGCATCGCTGCCGCCAATGCCAAACATACTTAGTTTATATAATACTTTTATCTATGTTAATTTTGATACTTATTTAAATTAATTAATTTGTACTTCCCTTTATCTAGCTAGAGGTACTCTTTAGTAAAGTAAGGATATGTTAGTTAGGTAATTTCCACTGGATAATGTTTGTTTGCTATGTCTGTTTACTAGTTTTCATGTGTAAATTTGTTTATAGTGGAGACTTCACTGGTCTAAGGAAATTCTTATTGTATCTCTTTAATTGTCTATGTAAGTACTGTTTGTCTTCCATATAAATAAAAAATTAAAAAAAAAGATAATTAACGTGTGCGAAAATCCGGTGCGAATGTGCCTTCTTTCCCCCATCCCCAATCTCGCTGTGTAACACATTACATTACGCTCTGTAGCACTGCAATTATTATCATCATCAGCCTCTATACGTCCACAGCTGAACATAGGCCTCCCCCAAACGACGACGACACAAATAGCGTTTAAGGGGGCCTATTTTAATTCTCCACAACGCAATTTCATTTTTCGTTCTGGCCTATTGATGTTACTTATTACACCGAATTAAAGTACCATTAGCACAAAAAAACGAAATTTAACAATCAGTTGTGTTTTTGAGAATAATAATAGGCCCCTTCAGCCGCCTCTATCTATCGTCTCCTTGCGACTGCTACAAATGTCGTCGGTTCATCGAGTGAGAGGTCTTTATTCCGTTTCGCATTGCATCGCGGTTGCCACTCGAGCGAGAACCAGAGTTTTCCTCCTTCCGATATCGTAAGACTCGAAGTGAACCTACCAGATGAAAGAGACCGAGCAGCTTCCTTTTTGTATTTAATACATGTCATCTCCGATGCAATATACAGATTTGGGCGTTACTTTGCGTAAATCCATTGCATATTATTAGGCTAAAACAATATTTACATGATGAAGCATTGGAGGCATCGCTGCCGCCAATGCCAAACATACTTAGTTTATATAATACTTTTATCTATGTTAATTTTGATACTTATTTAAATTAATTAATTTGTACTTCCCTTTATCTAGCTAGAGGTACTCTTTAGTAAAGTAAGGATATGTTAGTTAGGTAATTTCCACTGGATAATGTTTGTTTGCTATGTCTGTTTACTAGTTTTCATGTGTAAATTTGTTTATAGTGGAGACTTCACTGGTCTAAGGAAATTCTTATTGTATCTCTTTAATTATCTATGTAAGTACTGTTTGTCTTCCATATAAATAAAAAATTAAAAAAAAAGATAATTAACGTGTGCGAAAATCCGGTGCGAATGTGCCTTCTTTCCCCCATCCCCAATCTCGCTGTGTAACACATTACATTACGCTCTGTAGCACTGCAATTATTATCATCATCAGCCTCTATACGTCCACAGCTGAACATAGGCCTCCCCCAAACGACGACGACACAAATAGCGTTTAAGGGGGCCTATTTTAATTCTCCACAACGCAATTTCATTTTTCGTTCTGGCCTATTGATGTTACTTATTACACCGAATTAAAGTACCATTAGCACAAAAAAACGAAATTTAACAATCAGTTGTGTTTTTGAGAATAATAATAGGCCCCTTCAGCCGCCTCTATCTATCGTCTCCTTGCGACTGCTACAAATGTCGTCGGTTCATCGAGTGAGAGGTCTTTATTCCGTTTCGCATTGCATCGCGGTTGCCACTCGAGCGAGAACCAGAGTTTTCCTCCTTAAGGGGCATTTGTCAAGGGGGAAAATTGGAATAACCCAATAAACGCACGTACCGCGACTTATTTGGATGATTGTTCCAAAATAACAGCGCACGAAATGCAACACATCCGACAAACCACCCTTGTTTGTCGAATCATTTTCTGCAGTGGAAGAATGCAACAGGAGATTTTAAACTTTCATTGTCTCTTGTTACCCCAATAAAAGAATTTTACTTCTACCTTATGGCTTAAATTAAAATGAAAGTACTGTCCAATTATTTTCGAAATCATCGGCAGAGATAAAACCAAGTCTTTTATGATTTCGAATACGGCCCTAGCGATTTCTGTCAGCTAAGGATGGCACATAAAAGTGGTGTTTTTGGATCTAAAAGAGTTTTATTGATATACTTAAATGTTCGAAATATGGTTAAAGTAATCGGGTAATTTTAATATACTCGTAGATGATTACAAGACTTACGGTTTCTCGAACGCTTATTATTTCAGGCTGTACACGCACTGCTTTTATTACTCGCGTGGTTTTTTTTGCAGAATTCTGTAACTTAATAGAAGTTCACTAGCGGAAAAATATGAATGATTGGAGCACTATAAAGTTGTAGGTAACTAAAATAGCAAGGAATTTTATTCGTCGTACGTATAAGTTACGTTAAGCACGCAGATTATATTCCGCGAGATTAAAATTCACGCTGTCAGATTCCGCAGTGCGTATATATAACAAGCCGTTGACTATCCATTCAATGTGACAAGCGTTCGAGAAACCGGGGGTAAATGTTATTTTCTGTGTCAAATATACTTTTGTTATGTTTGACACAGAAAATTACACTAAAACGAAAGAAAACTATTTAAAAACTAGTATTTACAAATTGTAACAACTTAAACAGAGATAGACTGTGGCAAAAAATCTATAGTTACTCAACTGATCCTGATCTCGACTCCAAGGGAAGCGAGATTGTGTACGCTCTGTCAAGACTCGCATATTTGCGCCTCTTAAGCATTGATTTATTAAAAATTGAAGATGAGGTACTGGTTTCTCGAAAGTGGCAACGTCATATTGTGTAAAATTGTATGCTCCCCACCTCAGTCACCGTCGGACCGGGGCGGCACGGGCGGTCGTGATTCGCGTGAAATATTGTTGTCTCGGTCTAACTTCGTTCTTAGATACGTCTTTCCATCTTTGTTGTTCTTTGTATTGCACAGGACTTTAAATATAACTGTGAGCGTATGTGTTTGCGTGAAGTTGCTCCACATGCCAATTTTTGAGTAAGCGCTGGGAGAACGTAACCTATCTTCCCTTTTTAATAAATCAATGCTCTTATCCTTCCCGGTCCTACTATCGTCAACGCGAAAAGCTTGTTGTTTCATCCAGCGCAATGTTAGGAAAAAAGACAAAGAGAAAAGAGAGAGACACCGCCTGATCGCTCGGTTGGAATTCGGTTACTTTCGTCGCTCACTCGCGGGTAGTCGGCCCTAGGTAGAATAGTGTGCGGAAATTTCCGTAAAAGTTGTTCGTAAAAGTTGTGCAAAAAAGCAGATTTTTGGGGGCTAATACAAATTGATTGATTTTTTGTTGTGATAGAAACCTAGATTATAATGTACAAGATACCTATTAGTTAAAAGTTTTAAAGAAAGATTTGTTACAACGCCATAATCTCGTAAGAGCGTTTGTATGAAAAGTAGGACGGGTTTGTAGGCTCTTAACATCCTCGGTTAAATCGGACGCCTCACGAATGTCTTCGGAAGATGGGAAGGGCTGTCGAAAAATTTCTTGTTTTATAACAGCCAGTTTTTCGTTTAACTAGTACTAAACGATAATAAACGTTCTTGTTAAGAAGTAATAAATTAATATTGAGAGGAGATTAAATAATCCAATTATTGATTATAGAAGTGATAAGCATCGGAACAAACAGTTAAAAATCGTAAAAACGAAATTTCCTGATTGGGCAGCCCTAGTTTCATTTCAACCAACCGCAAAGGGCCGTTAAATAATCACGGTTGCCCCCATAAGGGCCGCCCAGGGCTGATAGGCCATGGGTTGTTGTATAAAACAAAACACGATTTTCCCATCGAATAAACAGCCTTCTTCGAAATACAATTGTATTGCCTTCGTGGGAACAAAGCGATTTTAAATAGTATTGTGGTTTATTTTAATATGAGAAAAGTTTGGCACGCATGGTTAGGCCAATCGTTGAATAACATTACGAAAATTAGTTTCTAATGAAAATAATTATTTTTCTAGTTTTAGGAATATTTTTTTCCTTAGAAGTCCTTCGGTGTTTTTCCTTAGGAATGCAAACATTGATTACAGTCAATCAGGAATATCATCTTAGCGAACCTACATGGCCCATAGCGCAACGGTTCGACTTGCTATGGCATGCATAGGGCTGGGTATAGAATGCATTATTATTTCTTCTATGGTCAAGTCTAGTCCACGGTTCTCTTAGTATCACAATGGTCAAATTTCACCGTTGATAATTAACGAATTCACGTTCCAAATTACCAGAAGTCACCAAAAGTCCTGCCCCGATACTTCAAGAAACTGGGTTGATTAGGGCCTATTTAGGCAGGGGCCTAAAGCACAATATACTCCTTTGCGATGTCCGTTAGGGTGGGTCGATTTTTCTTTTTTTTAAATTTTGATTTGTAATAGTGCGGAATACATGACCTGATAATAGACTAGAAAACTAGTATTTTTGAATATTTTTGTTGACGCGTTTATTTACCCGCGCATTACGTTTGAAGTTTTAAATAATTGCCACAAATCTGCCATTTTCCTTGAGCATTTATCTTAAAAATCAAACTATATACAATTATGTTAAGTGGCTTAAATAATAAAGGAAACAATAAGAAATGATAATTTAATAAAAATCTTACAACTAAATACGCAAGAAGTGCAAGGGAGTGAGGGGGGAGGTGACGCAAAATGGCGTTCCCGCGCGCCCGCCGCGCGTGGTTGTTTTAGTACGCCCAGTTAGTTCAAGGTGATAGGTCGCGCGCATTTCTTGATTTCTTTCGCTATTTTGCATAGTAATTGGTAGTTTGACTTTGGTGCATCATGGAAATTTCAAACAATACCCGGAAAGCCACAAATTGTCCTATTTTTGGTGCTCCAGAAGAAATAAGTGAAAATCAACTACCTACTTACAAACAAGTAATGAAATATTACAATTTGATTAGATATCGTCTTAAACTCGAGAAAAATTCAAAAAAAGAACCATCTATTAATGAGATTTCTGAAACTGTATCAAGAAAAATTGAAAATTTGTGGAATAAAGCTTCTATTCCTATAGTACCTATCGCATAACCGTGTGTTGCAATTAATTAAAACTTACCACGCTAAGTGCAAAAACTTAATTAAATCTTTAAAGCGACTGTCAGAAGAAAAGATACAAGAATTTCACGAAAGCTCAGAGAAACTGTTTGATGTGAGTTCATGTAAGTGTAAAGATTTTGAATCTTGTAGTTGTCCAAAAAATCAGAGAGTTCCAAAGGAAGAACGAGCTTTCTTAATCGATCAGAGAACAGACAGAAAAATGATTATGGGAACTGTTGATTTATTGACTACTAAGAGAAAGAGGAAATTAAGTGAGAGAAAAAATCAGCTTAAAATCTATTACGATTCTAAAGTATTTTGTGAACCACACACCCGGAGAACTTGCTTTTGTCTATGCTATCTGACGAACAGAAACAAGTGAGAGAACTCGCCGCTAGGCGCATTTTAAAGGCAAGAGCAGCATCTAATCCAGGTCAGCTTCGGGTTTTCGAAGTGCCAAAAATCAATTTAAACGCTTCATCATACATAGATTTGATTGACAGGCAGCAGACTTATTCTCAGCCACCTATATTGAGCAATGTTTCGGATGAAACTCTTCATTCTATAGTGGAATCAGGTGGTAATGATGAACTCCTTTTTCTGCGACTACCATGTCATACCCAAGCTGTTGAGCGGGCTGTAAAGACAGTTACAGAGGCGTCTTTACAGCTTTGCCACAAAAATGCAAGAGAAGCTTTGATAAAGAATAAAATTAGTTCTCGAAAGCAAATGCCTAAGTTTGAAAGTAAGAAAGATTTTAAGGTTATTTGAACAATTTTTATTTCTATTTTCTGTGATTGTTATGTTGAATTACCTTATTAAACTATAATTTCATGTCTTAAACTGTGTATTTTTGTTTAAATATATCTATCTTTCATTTTAAGTCACGAAAAAAAGTAGTCCTAACAATTCACAAAAAAAGAGAAAATTTCAGTTTTTCAAAGTCGATGCGCGGGTAGAAGGAGACTATTAAGAAATTCCGTTTTTGCTTATTATGTCATTATTGGAGGTCGGTCACGTTTTTATTGCTATTACAAAACAATCAGAACAAAAAAAGAAAAACCCATACTAGAGCGACCCACCCTAATGTCCGTGCAGATCTCAGTTCCCTCTCTTAGAATTAGAATTAGAACGCGTTCAATCCATACTAATATACCTTCGAAGATTACTTTGCCTGTCTGTTTGTCTGCTTGTAACGCTTTTACGCTTAAATGGCTGAACGAATCTTATTGAAAATTGTGTTCTTGAGTGGAGTCGGCAAACGGAGTGAAAGACGCCCTCTGGGCAGGTCGGATTACGATCTGTGAAAGACTGCTGGATACAGCAAGCTGGAGAAAAGTGGTATCATAACACCATTTTTAACCAGATTGGAAGATAGAGCAGAAGCTGCGTTTTAGTGAGCTACACAAAAGTCGAATTAGACGAAATGTCACTTTACGGTCTTTAAGTGATCGGACGGCAGTATGGAACTCATTACGGAGGCCTATATCTAATGTAAGCTGATGATGATGATGAACTTGGTTCTATGTGAACTAAGTTTTGGCAGCGATCGGTGAAATTGGAGCCCAGAGTTCCACGACTACGAAACCTTTAAATAATGAGAAGTCCCCGTCATGTCACCCTTTTGTGTCTAATGTTTTCATCTAAAACTAAGTTGCTGTAGAAGCAAAGCCTAGTTTAACGCGTTCAACGAATCTCAGCACCGTCTCATGAATATTTCCAACTTTACAGAAAACTCTTTCTCAAGAGGTATATTGTTCTGCGCAAAATGGAACGTTTTATAGTTTAAGAGCCGCAGAACAAATAACTTTAGTATATAAAAGAGGAGACGCTTGTATTTTATGGGGTCAGCTTTTATAAGCTTTCCTTTTTGAACTTTCTCAGTCTTTGTTAAGAAACTATTATTGTGGAGTGCAGAATACTTTGCGGCAAGGAGGTCAGACGATAAGTGACAGAAGCTTGGTTCTAAGAGGGATTGTGTGAATAATACCTACGTGATATGTAAGAAAGAACCTACCAAGAAGCTCTCCTAGGGTTTTTGGTGGTTCAAGCGTTAAGGGTTGAAATAACGTTGATCTTCTTCCAACTGAAACTAGTTGTTAATCCGCTAAAATACATAACTAATTCGTCAAAACTTGATAGTTTCCTCCATTTGAAAGTCGATCCGTTGGTACTATAAAACAGCGCATTATGCGGTTTTCCTCCACCTTCATTATTTGCACTGCTAAACAATGGAATGGAACTCGATTCCTGATTCCGGCGGATGTTTTTCCGGCCAATTACAATCTGAGTCCCTGCAAGACTAGAGTGACTACTTAGTCACTCTAGTCACTCTAGTATAAGATACTTATCTTCTCGACCTTTGTGTTACATCGTCGGCCACATCTTCATTTTTCATTCGTCTCTTTCCATGAGGTCACATTGCGGTCAAACGAAGGTCTACTACTACTATTAAAAAACACGGCAACTTCTTTGGTTTGCACCAAAACTAATGCAAATTGTAGGTATTTGTGGTCGTATCTAGACAGGTTCTGTTAGTATACCTACCTACTGGCTCTGTTTTTTGGCGCTGTCTTTTAGCATTAATCATTTGGAATAGAACACACAACTGGGTGAGAGCCAAAAACAGTGGACTGACCGCAAATGCGTCGTTTTATGTTAACAGTGTTATAGGACGCGATTTTTTTGTCGTAAAGCATAAATTTATAAAGATCCAATTTGTTCTATATGATAAATAGAAACATGGAAAAAAGGATGCCCAATAATCAAGATGAGTAACTTTATAAACATTCTTATTTAGGTTTATGTACCTATGTGTGTAAATAAGTGGATCAGGTGATATCTGGAACTCTTATACACAAATCCTCTGTGTGTCTTATCTTTGAGAAGGCAGGAGATTATGACATGAGATTATTAGAATAAGCCATTACAGTAACTAAGTGTCAATTTGTATTTGATGATTTAATTAGTAACCTTTTAATACCTACCAATATTTAATACTAAATTTATAATATTTTATGAATCATTTGAATGCTGTAATGTAGAAAGTTAAAATTTCACTCGTTTAATGATAATTTTAGCGTAGATATTAGATTATTTACCCTTTTATGTAGTAGTACAGATAATATACATTAGATATTAGATTAGATTAGATATGAAAAACTCGAGGACGCAGCGACGAAGTGTAATGCAGTTTTAGTCGCGTCTGACACAGTCTTTTTCCACTAAAACATTTTACTTTTAGTACGTTCCATTAAACTTTACATTGTATTCTGTTATAATACTAACAAAGAGGTGCGAAATTTCGAAAGGAACGGATGAAAGCGAAAAAAATATGTTTTATGGGGAATTTGATACTACTCTTCCGTAACATGTTTACAAGAAAATTTTGGTATCTAACACTATCGTTTTATTAAGGAATTCATTGCGAATATCAGCGGTTAAACTACAAACCTTATTTAGGTTGGAAGAACACCAATATTACACAAATAAGGTTCGCATTGTTTTGACCCGCATAACTCCGTAATATGACTTTCATTCCTTATTTTGAACTCTTTTCATGGGTGTTCAAAGAGGGCGATTAAGGGATATCTACCAGGGGCAGCAGCGCCTTCTGCAGAACAAATCTACTACCAAACTTCGATCTCCAACTCGCATGCCCAGCGTGGGAATTAGGGGCACTGACCCCTCATGACATAACAGACAATAGGGCACTTATCGTTAGTTGTGAACCAATTATAGGCTGTTGAGGTGAGTTCATTATGAATGTAAGCTGGTTAACTACGAACCTTGTTTGTGTTGAAAGAACACCAACGTTTCATCCCTTAACGAGGGACATCTTCAGGGCGAGTGCGGTTCTAGACGCGCGCGTTCCGCATCCTTTCGAGCACTGCGGGTGAGCGCGCGTTGTTGAGGTGAGGATTATTTTATTTCAGGCCATATGGGGGATACAAAATCAATATCATTCTCGTCATCAAACTTAAAACCTGAGACATGATAAGTATAAGAATGAATCTTATCTTTGAGCATTCCAAAAATTTAAATCTATACACAGGGTTTCCGGTAATTAATCGATAACCACGCAGGTAGGTATTTGTGGGAAGGTAACATTTTTTTTTAGTCCAAAACTTGATGCCTTTGTTCAGATTTTTGAACACTACGGCTACAAATTCAGTAATAACGAATTGATTTTA
Source organism: Eupithecia tripunctaria (assembly GCA_955876795.1). NCBI lineage: Eukaryota > Metazoa > Arthropoda > Insecta > Lepidoptera > Geometridae > Eupithecia > Eupithecia tripunctaria. The sequence goes on from OY041622.1 coordinate 6,046,013, forward strand.
TCTGCAAATAACCGTGGGTAATTGGCCTTGCTATGGCTTATCACAAAACATTCCTAGCTACAACGGCTTGTTTTTTTCAAACATAGCATAAAATAAAAATTAGTGTAATCGATTTTACTATGATAAAGTTTGAGCACCTGTGGTATAAAAAAAACGTATGGAGACCGGGGTGGCCAATAGCTTAAAAAACATGCCAATTTCATGTGGTTTATTAAATGGTATTATTACACTAAATTTTTTAATTGTAAAATCACCGGGTTAAGGCTACCTATGTTTTTCTAGCCCTATTATTCTTAGCGGTATCGTCGAGTGTGATTAAAATGACGATATTTCTAAAGTTTTTTAGGGAGCTATACGTCTATCTTATATTGTTGGAATCGTTATAAAATAAGTTAACACATTAAACATGTTATAGTCATGCATTACCTTGCAATGTATTAATAATTCCAGCTTGAAATCAGGATGATACAATTTTTGCCAGTTTATTGTACAAAAGTCGTTCTAAATACTTAAAAACCATTTTTTTCTACAAAAAGTTGTTGTTTTATTTACAATAATATATACACTACACTAGCACAATAAAAGAAACAAGCCTTCCGATACAAATTTTTCACAGAAAACGGCTTACAAAAACATGGATCATACCGGCCGACGCGGAGCGAGATTTTTTCATCTGAATGTTACGCGTATGCCTTGTGTTATTTGATAATTATATGGTTTGTAACAAATAACAAGATACCTAACATTATACGTGGTACCTTATTATTATATATTTTTATATATATATATTATACCTATTACGTCACAGTCAACACTGATCTCCAGGAGATTACCCGACAACACCGATGTTGTTGTAATGATCTTCTGGAGATAAGCCGACAACCGAGAGGATAACAAAAACAAATAATAACTAGATTTTATTTTTCCAAAATCAGTGAAAGTGTATTATAGGGCTATTATTAATAATTGAAACAACAATTTCAAATAGGTACTCTTACACAAATGTTCAAGTTGTTTGCCACCGATAAAAAGGTATTTACGGATTCCCAATACAGTTTTTTGGTCTCATTGTTCATAGCTGTTGATAAATAAAAAATGATATAACAATAAAATCGGCCTTTAAATATTTTACTTGGTAATAAAATAAACGTTTATTTTAATAAAAGGTAGCGCGAATTTTATAGACTTCCGGAAATTATTATAAAGTCCACAGACTAAATGTCCATTTATCATTGAGCATTGAGTGCAGAGCAGTGGCGCTGGCAGAATAAAATAAAATTAATAATGATGACGGGGCCTTGACACCATCCCCTCCCGAAACTAGTAAAGGAACGAAAAATATATAAATCGACTCTGAGGTTTAAAGAAACGAATTTGTAAAAATAGTGTACAAATAACACTATCTATGGATCTTTGCAAAACAAATATCTGAAGATGTATCAAAATAATATTGTGATCGCCGAAGGAATAAACCTCGAACGACTAATATGCAAATAAGTTAATTCAAACATGGAATGAAAGCAATAAATTCTCCTTTTTTATCTTTTACTAACACTGGGTAAGCCATCCTTTGTGAATGTCGATGAGCAAGGCCATTAATGATGATGGTCATTCTGTTTCTTCAGGGGTATTTTTTTTCTAAAGTTCCATCGGAATTTTATTCCGACGATATTTTGATTTATCATAAGTTTCCGACATCAATCCGACGAATTAAAATACCCCCCCGCTGATCTTGTATTGAACTAATCAATGAAACTAGAATCCTTTCGCCATTCATTCAGAGAGTGCGATACCCCTCGTTACTGAAGCTCATATAAATAACAAACAAGCAAGAATTTGTTTTAAATCTAAAACAACCCATTCATATCCTAGGGATTAATTTAGTTAATTTTGAACCATGATGGACAGATCAATTTATGTTATTTGACGCACGGATTTTGTTTGTGTAACTTTGTTGTTTTCTTTAGCTTTGTAGGAAGATGAACATTTAATTCTCTCTCAATTACATCAACTTCAACTTCAACAGCCTGTATTGGTCCACTGCTGGACGCAGGCCTCCCCCTGGTACGCGCCTTGTTGGCGTTTATCTAGTGGGGGATTATGCCCATAAACCCCACGCTGGGCATGCGGGTTGGGGATCGCAGTTTGATGGTAGAATTGTTCTGCAGGGGCGCTGCTGCCCGCCCCCTGTGGATATCTCTTAGTCGCCTGTGCAAATTCTAAGCCAGCACCACACAGCTTGTGAAAGCTTCTATAACTATATTTTAAGAACGTTGTTGGTTCAAATATTATGATAATTATTGTTGAAGATGTTTAAAAAAAATCTGGGAGCTTGCGAGTGAACCAATAGAGTAAAGATTATAAACATGAAAACAATGTATTACATACAGAGTTATTCCTATACATAATAAACTATTCAATTGTTCTGCTACCCGTACAAGGCTAAGGATACTTTAATACATTGACTTACCAGGCACAGTGCGAGTCAATACAAATCTGTCAACGAAATTGAACCGCCCGCCCTCCGCAAAGGACACAATCTTAGAATATTCACGCAACAAGAATTCTCTGAATTACCATGTCACAAAAGCCTAGATTACGCGACAAGACCTCTTACATTAATCCGAACCTTATCTCCAAATAGCCAAATAGGATGGCGGCATGTTTTTGGCTTAACACGTTGTTTAGATGTGAAACGCAGAGATCTTTGTTGTGAAAACTTTACAGATGATCTGACTTTGCAACACATTTAAACATTTTCGTTGAAAGGAGAACATTCTATGAATCAAAATTGCGAGAGCTGCCAACGCGTTTCGCAAATTTAGATGGATAACATTATTAATGAGAATAAGAAATTATAGAACCAATATATTTTTATAAGAGTAAAGTAACGAGCTTTAGCTTAGACTGACATGCTTGCTGGTTCGTATGTGTATCGCTTAAACTATTTTTGCTGCACTTTTGTTGCTTTTTAATTACGAATAAACAACAATCATACACAGGTCAGATGTAGTGTAGGACGCCCTTAAGCGACTGGAGCCGCTCAAACTCATCATGCGGGATCAGTTGTCCTAATGAATATTTTGAATCGGGCAAATCATCCTGTCGATACGTTTTATGATTTGTATAGATACGTAAAAAAGCTAGGTAGGATGACGGCCTACGAAAGACTGCAGGCAGATGCTCGACCCGTCAAGCAGGACAGGGCGCTATGGCGCTCATTAGGGGAGGCATGAGGCAAGCTGTAGACTAATACCGCCTACCTACACTTTTCATACTTTATTGTAACAGGGTATATGCATGTGACTTCAAAAAAGCTAATATTTTTTTACGTATTCTCTATTGATATAGAAATATATCTGTATATTTATTTTTGTATTTTATGATGTTTTTATTGTAAAATTTAATCATTGAAAAGTAGATATTTTAAGTCTCAACAGCAAAATGTCTAAACGCTGTGCTGTGTGAAATGTCTAAACTATTGGCACGTGAAGCGTGACGTCATACTTGAACATTTTTGTATGGGCATGAAGTTTTGACTTTGAGTTTTCATATGGGACTCGATGATCCGTGACGTCACAAAATGCAATGGCTAACATGGCAGCGTTTTTATCAGCCGAAACTAAGTGTAGTTTTACTCTTCGTTTTTTACCTCAATAATTGTCATTTTTTTGGCTGTTATATTTTTTTTCGTTTATGTATTAAGCTAAATAAAATAAAAAAAAATCCATGCATATACCCTATTAAATTATATATTTTTATTCTACTACGTAAGTCTGTATAATTATTACTATTTTGTTCTGTTCTGCAACTAAGTTGTTTAATAAGTTGTATAATACATAATAATATAATCTAAAGCGAAAGGCTCATATTAGTTCATAATTAGCTGAGGGTTTTGCTAGCGTTAGTTCCCTAAACTTGTACCATACCTGGTGCCATGTTAATATTCTTAACCCGTTTTTTCGATGTTGGTGCATACACTTTTACCAAGACTTCTTTTAGGCGACTCAGAGCACGTTTTCTATAACAGCTTAGTGACAGTTTATATCCGCGTTACAAAAAAGGTGTGAATTTATAAAGTTTAGTGTTGGGATAAATATCGATAAAAAATTGTTGGCAAAAGATAGCTGGACGAGTACCTATTTAGAGTTTTTATTGAGTGAAAAGTAAATATAAAAACATTTTATTTTGTTTTATGATACATTGTTATCCACCTTCATTTATACGAAAAACTGACAATCTCTACTCAAATTGTACTACTGTTCGCATTCGAAATTCGAAAACGTGCAGTCCATTGACTTTAATTTATCATCAGATTTAAAATTCCATTTAGATACTACCTAGTTACCTGATTTATTACCTATCTTAATTATCAATATGTCAGTGTGCCTTGAACACGAAGAATTGCTCAATAAAGTCATAACTCAAACTTACGACCTTAGCTTGACAGCTGAGACTACATGGGTCCCTTAATACGAAAAACAAAACGAGGCAACATAGTAAAAATATTTCAGCTCGGGGAAAAATAGAGATTCATTTATAGTAATTTATTTCACTTACGCAAACAAAAAATGATTGATAATAAATGACTATACTTATTATCTCCGATACACGAATATGATGAAGATAGATTTTTTTATAAACCTTCTTTGCTGTTTTATTTTCTTACTTCGTAGTTTTTTTTGCTCTCAGTTATTGAGAATCTGAATATAAAGAAAACTCTTAAATTCCATAAAAATAGAAAATTTGCAATTGAAATTATCGGGAATATGAACAAAAATACCGTTGAATCCCAGTAAATAGCGGACATTGGTAAAAAAACGCTAGAAAACTTTGTGGAAAAACAACCTCCTAGAAAAGCAGACATCAAAGTTTGAATGTGTTAAGAAAGGTTGCCATTGTTTTGAAATTTTTGACATTTACATTTTAGACATGGTTTTAAGGCTGCGGGTTCGATTCCCGCCTCGGGACAAATGTGTGTACGATCTGCAGATTCAGGGCGTTCTGGATGTTTTCTATGTATAATAAAAAATATCTATCTATGTAGTGTATTGTATTATGTATATCAGTTATCTAGTATCCATAACACAAGTTCTGCTTAGATATTGTACAAACCTTCTCAAGCGACGCATAGATTTCCATGATAAAATCAAACGTTATCGATAGAGCTTGATAAACTGTCATCATGCTGAAGTGATACATTAAATAATTATATAGATTTAAAAAAATATTATATTCGACATAATAATTTTGAGTAACTATATAGCCTCATGTTCTTGTAACTAAAGTACAGGAACATGAGGCTTTATAGCTATGTCTCAGGTTGACGGACGCAAGGTAGTGCATTGTAGGGCACGTTCTTAGCGGCCTGCCCTACGAGGTGAAATTTTATTATAGTAGATGGTTAAATACCACTTAATATCAGGTAAATCAGGTGGGCTATCTACTTGTATCGTCTTGTATTAATATAAAAAGTAAGTCCAAATAGTTACAGTTAAAATAATAAAGTCATTAAAGAACACTACAATGGCAAGCTTTGAATTTATTAATAAGAGTTTGGATAATTCATCATTGTTATTCAGTCGGTTGTGTAAGAGATTCTTTGCGTTATAATAATTAATAAAAGATTTTAGTTAGTATTGATACTCATCATTTTATGATTTAACTTCATGCTACCATCTAACTTCTAACTTACTTTATTTAAAAAGAAAATTTCTATCAAATAATAAAAATAAATGACAACTACAATTTACAATCGAAATAACTGAGATAACTACAGACTGTTGCAAACAATCTATAGGTAACTCAACTGATCCATATCAATACCCTAATTTGATCCCACAATAAAAAGAAAATAGTAACACCAAAATGCATTCGATCGAAAGCAAGTTTTTCGATGTTTGGTACATTTTCCTTATAAAAGAATTTTCATATGTATAAAACTTGAATCCCGCTTTACAGAGAAAAACAAACTTGTAGTCAGCTAGGATTCAATATCAAAGAACCTTCCAAATCCGTTCAATAAAACCTCTTACGAGCCCCAAATATCACGATCATTTGAATTGAACTAGTTTATCGATAAAAACATCGAAAAACATCGTCAAAGTAACAACACTAAAAGGTTGAGAGCCATTCCGTAAAAGCCTGCGGATTACGTGAGTATTTTTGTCGAATCGTTTGCATTTTCAGGTTTGTCCTCTGCATTTTTTTCCGACATTAGAAGGTTAAATGGAAAAGCCTGCTATTTATACACGATTGTAGAATCCAAGACATTTTATGTGACCAAAAACATTAATTTATGATAACAGAAGACTTCAACAATGCATTATCGCATACGCGCAGTGAAAAACGTAGAAGTTCGAATCGGTAAACGGACGATATACGTATTTAAACCAAAAATTATTTTGGATGTTGAAATAATTCCCATGCTATCCGTGTAGGTAAATATTTTAGACTAATATTTCTGTGGTTTTGTAACTCCTCTATTTACAAAAATATCTAGGGTTCGGTTTGATGATGGACAGAACCTGCAGTTCACGCAGTGTGAATTACCAATAACCCTGTATATTTTTACCCGACTACCAACGGAGGAGGGTTATTTGGTTGGCATTCTGTGATTGTTTGTATGTATGTATGTAGGTATGTAGCCGATTTTATGTTCACACATAGCGCTGAAACCACTCGTTTGTCGTCTTAAATACCGTTATCATCATAAAAAGTAGGATCATCAAGCTGTTTGGTGATATCACTATGATCCTCCATTAAAGTGATTCCAGCATATTTTAAGATCAAATCACTTCTTTTAAACCGACTTTAAAACAGGAGGAGGCTCTCGATTCGACTGTATATTTTATGTGTTACCCTTGACAGGGTGCTCCGATTTTCATGATTCTTTTTTTATATGAAAGCCTGTGCTTCCCTTGTAGTCCCATTTTAATTTGATTCAGTTCTGACACTGGGATCCATGAAAATCCCTATAAAACTATAAAAATGTATGTCGGTTTATACTTTATTTAAAACAAAATTAAATATATGCTAGCCAGTTTTCTCAGTGTACCCCGATGATTTTAGAGTATATGACGTCAGACGATATTGGGGGTCTATCGTGATACCCGCTATCACGATAAACCCCCAATATCGTCTGTCTAAGTAAGAATCGAAAATTTCATCGTTAAAATAACTCTATTAAGCACAATCGGTGATCGCCGCTGTGTGGTACTGGCTTACAATTCGTATCACCCCAACTCTTCCCGTGGGTGTCGTAAGAGGCGACTAAGGGATATCCACCGGGGGGCGAGCATATTTCATATTTCATTTATTTTGCTTACATGTACAATTCATTCTTAAGTCTAAGTGAATTAGTTGTTATTATGTACATGCACCCTGGAAGGGCACTGCAAACTTGAGTTCGAATACATAGTCAAAACATTATTATCAAATATTATAAATTAATTTTAATTCAAATATTATAAACGTAATACATTAGATTTAAAATTATAAACTTATAAACTAAGAAGCCAGAATCTTTTGTCAGTCATTCAAAGGGGTACCTTAGTAGAGAAACAAAAATGATATGTATATATATACTATAGGTATATAATATATTATATATCATTTAAATAAACTGTACATAAAACGAAATCTTATCAAGAAAGCCTATTACTCCGTAGATGACTACGTAAATGATGTTAACGCTTGGCCGGATGTCGCCCAGTTCCATACAGACAATAGTATGTAAGACCAGTTAGACTTAGTTATCCTAAGATTGTATTAGTTGATAAGCGATGGACTTGCTAGTGGTTTCTTTTTCACTTCTTCCGCTAGTGGACAAAAAATTGAAGTGAATTAAAGTCAATTGCACCTTATTTCTTGTTGATAGTAATAACTATTTATCAAGCTGTTTATATAGTAAAAATTTGACTTGTCTAAGAACTTATTTTGTAAGTCTAAAGAAATAAACGATTTGACTTTGACTTTGACTTTGATTTCTGCCTCTCTGTTTCAAATTGTTGAATAGAATAATAACATTTTCCTAATAAAAATAATTTAGTCTTTTTGTAAAAGGTAGTGTCTCTTTCTTCCTTTTTTAAATATTCAGGTATTTTATTGTAGATTTTTGCCAATCTATGGTATGGGCTTTGGCTAACCAGTTTCAGTTTAGTTGTAGGTAGTACTATTTTTGTATTATTGTAGTCAATATTAATATCTTGCTTGGTTTAAAAAAAGTCTTTATGTTTCCTTACAAATAAACAGGCTTGCATAATATAAATAGATGGTAGCAGCAGCGCTCCCTGCAGAATAATTCTACCACTGAACTGCGATCTTCAACCCGCATGCTTAGCGTGGGGATTATGGGCAATACGCCCCATTAGATAAACACCAATAAGGCGCGTATCATGGGGAGGCCAGCGTCCAGCAGTGGACCAATATAGGTTGTTGAGGTTGAGGTTGAGGTGATCGCCATAGTCGAGTTTATCGAGTTTATCATCTTGGTGCTATTGTATTTTGAAACCCTTGAAACGCACGGACCTGACTTATTTTATATTCCAAGCAGTCCAGAGCAAAAACTTATAAAATACTAGAAAAAGCCACACAATCTAAAAACTCGTACCATTTAAAACTCTTTTACCTCAAGCGTTCAGGTTAATAAACTTTACATTTTGTTTCGTTTTACAGTACACTGATTCAACCTCTAGGTACTTGCTCAAGTCTAGTATACTTGAAGTCAACCTCTTTTTACCCGACTGCGCAAGGAACAGGGTAAAAAGAGGTTGACTTGAAGTACACTATTATCGTAGTCTCCAGTTAAGTTGCTTTGTATATTGTAGGAACTGCTTTAGCGTTGAATAAACAAGAATAAGAGGTGGTTTCACCGTAAGTATTGACATTGAATAAGTTTGATAATGTTACACCTCTATACTCTATCATAGGCTAGTCCACAAATGACAATGCATTCTTAGCTATATTTTACCCTGGTAAGGTAACTGTGATAATTATTTAATATTTTTTATATTTTATTATGACAGATAGTGCCATTTTACAGCAGCACCATTAATTATTATTTGCACATGACTTTACCGATGTCCGAAGCTGATATATTTATTCATTTGCCTTTTTTATATGTACCTACATAAACTCCTAAGTAACTTGATTATTTTTCTGTTTTGTCTGTTTTATGGCTTTAAATTAAAATTTCTTCTTCTTCTGTGTCGTCTTCTTCATTGCTGAAGGTCGTGCCCGTCCTGAAAAGCTTTCACAGAGACGCTAATGAGCCGCTTCCACACTGCCCTGTCTTCGGCCTGTCTCAGGGCTGCAGGCAAAGTAAGTCCAGTTATGGTTTTAATTTGGTCAGACCAGCGGGTTGGTGAGCGTCCTCTTGGTCTTTTCCCCTCTATCTTGCCGAGTATAACCAGTTTTTCGAGGTTGTCTGGTTGCCTTCGGGCGATATGCCCAAAGTAACTGAGGACTCGTTGATAACAGGTCGTGGACAATCGGGTTCTGATCTTTAGTTGGTCGAGAATGGATCTATTGGTTCGTTTTGCTGTCCACGGTATGCGCAACATTCTCCTCCAACACCACATTTCAAAAGCCTCTATCTTTTTTCGGTCAACTGCACGTATGGACCATGATTCTGAGCCATACAGAAAGATTGAGAACACCAGAGACCGCACGATTCTCATCTTGGTGGTATTAGAGATACTTCTGTCTTGCCAGATAATAGTCATCTTGCTCATTGCTACTTTGGCCATTTGCGTGCGTCTGCGAATCTCTCTGTTACAGCCTCCCTGATCACTGATCAAGGAACCCAGGTAAACAAACTCGTTTACGAATTCCAAGTCAGTGAGTTCTCCTGTACGTGCAAGGAGTCCGCCTCGATCAACTATCATGACTTTTGTCTTCGCCTTGTTGATGGAAAGACCAACCAGCTCGCTCGCGCGCTCTATCCTGTTAAACAGTGCAGCTAGTTCCTGTTCTGAAGAAGCAAACAATGTGGTATCATCTGCATATCGAAGGTTGCTGATCTTGTTGCCTCCGATGGAGATGCCTCCCTCCCACTCTTCTAGGGCCGTCCTCATAATATATTCGCCGTAGATGTTAAATAGAAGAGGTGAGAGTATACATCCCTGTCGAACTCCTTTTTGGGGTTTAAAGGGTCCTGACACCACATCGTTAACTCGTACCATTGACTCTCCATCTGTGTATAAGCTCGCGATCAAAGATACTAGATGCGGAGGAACGCCCATTTCTCGGAGAATTTTCCATAGACAATTCCATCTTACACAATCGAACGCCTTGGAGTAATCAATGAAACATAGCAGCATGGGAACATTGAACTCCCGGCTCTTCTCTATCAGTTGTCTGACGTTGACAATCTGCTCCCTTGTCCCACGTCCCTTGACAAACCCAGCCTGCTCACTTGGTATTTGCCGTTGTAAGAACGGTAGTAAGCGTCCATTGATGATGTAGAGCATGATTTTGCTAGCATGGGATATAAGCGCCACCGTCCGATAGTTGTCGCACCTCTTTGTAGAACCTTTCTTGTGCAAGGGTATCAAAAGAGACTCCTTCCAATCCTTTGGCCATCTTCCCGTCGTCCAGAGCTGATTACACAGATCCTTTAGAATTTGGACTCCTGTGTCCCCAAGATGCTTTAGCTCTTCAGCAAATATATTGTCTCTGCCGGCTGATTTATTTGATTTTAGCTTTTTCAGAGCAGCTCTTACTTCTGATTCAAGAATTTCCGGCTCTAGGAGGTTTTCGTTCGGTATCATTGGAGATTCTTCTAAGATTGTACCATCTTGGTACAGACTTTCGCAGTACTGTCGCCATCTTTCCGTGACCTGGTCTATTTCAGTTACCAAGTTACCCTGATAATCTTCAATGGCCCAAGTTTCAGGTTTGAACTCCCGAGTGATGCCTTTAACTTTCATAAATAGATCTTTAGTGTGTAAAGTCTGAGCATGCTCTTCAATGTCCTGGCATATAGAATTCAGATACTGATTATGATCCCGGCGACATAAGCGTTGAACCTTTGCTGAGAGGGAGTGATATCGAGTTCGGTCGGAGTTACCTCTTGCTAGTACATTCTTTCTTTCCTGAATCGCCTCCCACGCCTCTTTTGAAATCCAAACCTTCCGCGGCCGGCTTGTATTCTGACACTGACTGTCGTTTCGTGCTGCAATGATCATGCCTTTTACTCTCGTCCAGTTTGCATCTACGTCAGAATTTCGATCCATTTGAAAAAGCTTGGCTTTGTCATTGAAACTTTCCTTGAACGCCGCGAGTGTTTGTGGTGCGGGTCGACTTTGATGTTTTGCTACAGCTCGTTGACATCTTTTAAGTTTGATGTTGATCTCTGCCACCAAAAGTTTGTGATCGCTTCCGCAATCAGCACCCGGGTAGGTCTTTGTGTTAGTGATGCAGGATCTCCACCGCTTAGCCACCGCGATGTAGTCAATTTGGTTCCCAAAGCGATCTCCTGGCATCACCCAGGTGTACAGACGTCGTGGGTGGTTCAGGAAGCAGGTGTTCATAATAGTGAAGGAGTTTTCTGCGCAAAATTGCAGCCACATCTCACCTCTATCATTCCTATCTCCAAGACCATACTTTCCTACAACATCTCTTAGGTGGTTATCCCGACTGGTTGATCCGACCTTTGCGTTAAGATCGCCCATCACAATTGTTATATCTCTTTTGGGTAAGTCGTTAAGAGTGCTTTCAAGCGAGCCATAGAAATCTTCGATTTCTGCTTCAGATGACTGTGCCGTGGGTGCGTACACAACAACAAGGTTCAAGCGACATGGTATGGTATTTATTTTCATGGTTATTATTCTATCACTTACTGGATTGTAACCAAGTATTGACTTATTAATAAGTGGCGATACACAGATACCGACTCCATTCTTACTCTCATCCACTGGCCCTGAAAAGTATAGAGTATGGCCAGTAGGGGTGGTGTAGAACCTCTGGGTTCTACACCACCCCTACTGGCCTTTTTTGTGTGTTTCAGTAATTGCGAGTATCTCTAGCTGGTAGCAGATTTGTTCTCGTCCTATGATTTCTTCTTTGCCTGGTTGCAGCATACCCCGTACATTCCATGTCCCGATCTTGAGTTTCTTGCGAAGCTGTGGGCGTTTTGCTTGGGCAGTCGTGTTGTTGTCACCAGTAGCATTATGTACGCACTGAGCCTGATGAGTCGCTACAGTGGAACCAGTAGCATACTTCCCACCATGTGACCTGGAATCGACATGGCGCCAGGTGGTAGCCGGATTACATGCCATCGCTATCTCATTTCTTTGTTCTTTCATTACGGGTTTCTTGGGAGGATAGTGCAGTGGTTTCCCCTTGCCTTCTGCACCGCAGTATTGCCATGCGTGATCGAAACGCCCTGCTGCCAGCGCCCGATATCCAGATTTAGTGAAATATTGGTCCGGACCCCCTATCTCCCTAACTGCTTGTCGACCTATATCTCCAAAGGGGATGGTTACCACGATCTTGATGATAGGATATATAAATTATAATTTAAGCAGCATTATATTGTATAATAAACTTATCCAAGTGTGCCTTGTGCTTCTACGACGAATAAATGAGTATGAGTATGAGTATCTTAAAATGCGCTCAACAAAAACCATTTCTAAGTAAACGCGATCTTTCATTATATCCAGTTAAATCTCGTTTATTCGAACCGATTTCACTGGCTTTGGATCTAAATTTTGATGGGTAAACGAACATTTAATTCTACCTCAAATTCACATCAAATCATAGACAATATCGAAAAAAGAAATGCAAAGTCATTGACAGTTCATAAATGCGTTTATAAACGCTGAACTGCCAATATCGGACGTTCAGGATGTTTAAACGAGTTTCGCGTTAACTGTGTTTTGTTCATGTTGGTGAAATGTAAATTGTACCAACTAAACGCAGTGATAACTGATCTACATTACATTACATACATATACATTACATAATATATTATTATACACATTATTTATGTAGTGTACTCTCTACATCTACAATACACAACATAGACATACAATAATAAAAATAATGCTGGACAATTCACACAGCATTATCTAGGCCCAAGCTAAGCAGAGCTTTTGTTATGGGTACTAGATAACTGATATACTTAATACAATAAATACACTACATAGATAGATATCGCTTTATTATACATAGAAAACATCCAGAACGCCCTGAATAACTAATATCTGCAAATCGTACAAACCTTTCACTCGTTGCACTTTATGCACTTAAACTATATTCTCTACACTAAAGCAAAAGGTCCATTGACATATTTACCTCGAGACGTTTCTTACCCCACGCCGCCGTTAAGTTTTTTTGAGCCGTCTCACTATGTCCGTGCTTTATAGCTTTCTAACCTTAAAAAATAACATTATAATGTTATTCTTGGTCCACACTTTTATTTATGTGAAATATATCAGCCCGATATATTCCGTAGATTTATTGTTGCTTTTGGCCAAATATTTTTCCAACAGCGGCGCAAACTTTCGCCTTTTTAACCTTAAATATTTTCGCCCTTAAATTAAAGTACATTAAAGGAATGCATACTCCAAATCACTAAGCCCTGGTACCTACTAAGAAAAATAAGTCCCGGCTTAAGCTTTTGGCTCTTGTTTGTATAAATATAAGGACCAAATTCCAACGGTACGTGCCGTTGGAATTTTTTGCATTAAATCCCTTGGTAAAAACACAATATTTCAAAACAGATATTTTTAATGACGTACTTGGGAATAATATGATCCATAATTGACATTATAAATGGAAATATCATGTTTTCTGAGATCAATACACTAGGAGTATGCACTGGAGATGGATAAAAGTAATGTTTCGTATTTTTCCGCTAGACTCTTTTGTATGATTTAAGTATTTTATTTAAAAACTATCGTAATTTGACGAATTCATTACGGATGTGAGCGAGTTAACTACGAACCTTATTTGTGTTGGAAGAACACCAACGTTTCATCCCCGAGGGACATCTTCAGGGCGAATCGTTGGTGTTCTTCCATCCAACACAAATAAGGTTCGTAGTTAACCCGCTTACATCCGTTATGGATTTTAAGTATTTATATTGGTAAAGAAATTTAGTAATCAAACATAAATTTCTTTACCAATGATAGCTTCTTAGTTTAAGCGTAGATCATTATTAGGGTACCGTACCCAAGGGGTAAAACGGAAACCAAGCCTCCGCTGTCCGTCTGTCCGTCTATCACCAGGCTTTATCTCATGAACCGTGATAGGTAGACAGTTGAAATTTTCAGAGATGATATATTTATGTTGCCGCTATAACAATAAATAAAAGTTAAATAATTTTAATGATTAAGGAGGGCAACGTTCTTATCATCTTAAGTACCGATCACCGAGGTTAAAAAACGTCGGGCGCGGTCTGTACTTTGATGGGTGACCGCGTCACGTCGACTCTTTGTTTTTTTACGAGGAGAGATTTGTATTTTTTAATATGAACGCCAATCAGGCTCATAACTAATACAGACTGTTGAGGTTTATGTATCACGAAGATTCACTCTCATTTTGAAAACACCTAGGTTGCACAATGCTGGCTTCCCTTTCAGTTTAAACAATTCTTCGCTCGACGATTACGCTCCCTTTGTAGAAAGTCATCTGGTATATAATTTATGTACGCCCAAGTTACTCATGCGTTACTAGATTTTGCCTAAAGCTTAAATTATCGGTGTATTAGAACAAAGGTTTACGCATCGTGGTATATTATAGCATTGTCTAGTGAAAGTGCTACAGTCTAGGTAATGAACAGCCTGTTCAGTGTACCTCAACTTAAAATACAAAAGTAATCAATTGTGCACTTAATGTTGTCGTCCTTTTCTTATCGGAATAAAAAGGATGGAATAATTATTGTCTACTACCGCCTGGTCCACGGCTGAACGCAGGCCTTTCTCTGATAAACGCCTTATTGCCTTTTTCTCAGGGGAGATACCTTGAGGATTATGGGCCTATAATTCCCAAACTGGGCATGCAGGTTGGGGACCGCAGTTTGTGGGTAGTAGAACTATTGTTGTGCAAACAACCGTTCTACTACGGTTGAGGCTGAGGTGTCGAGTCGCCAAATCTGAACTTATCCCGGTCCCTGTTTGGATTCTAGATGTTTTTTTTTATATTTTATTATTAGACCCCTGGTGTCTGCTCAGATGATTTATTACAGGGTTCTATATAAACTTCCTATATATTTTACAAAGACTGACTTATTTTTCGTTTTGTCGACATACTTATTAAGGGGCGAACATCTTAGAGGCCCAGATCTTAGAAGGTGCTCTTCCCGTGGTATAAAATTTCTACGGCATAAAATTCAAAAAGAAATGGTTCCATGCATGGGAAAAGACGAATGAGAAACAAAACATGAAAGTGTACTACGGGTTTGGTTGTCAAACTAGACCTTGATAAATCTTTGGTTCCTTTAATGTGAAAAGACGATGGACTAAAAAAAACATGAAAGTCCCCTTTTTTGCTCATAAGTTGGTTGAGATCTTGCGAACCATGTGTTTAAATGACTTATATTTTGATTTGTAATTATTTTGTTCTAAAAGCAAACCAACACCGCTATAATAAGCAAATCCTCGTAATTTTTAGATACATTTTATTGCACTAAAATGAATCACAGTAAACTTCAAGCGAGTAAGCCCGTGAGTTGTCTGTTATTTGATGCCGTCAATATAAAATGCATCTCACCTCACTTCACTTCAACAGCCTGTATTGGTCCACAGCTGGACGCAGGCCTCTTCCTGATAAGCGCCATATTGGTGTTTACCTCATGGAGGATAATGCCCATAATCCTCACGCTGGGCTGCGGATCAGTTTGGTGTTATAATTGTTCAGCAGGGGGCGCTGCTGCGCTGCTGCCCCGGTGGATATCCTTTAGTCGCCGCTTACGATACCCGTGGGAAAAGTTGAAGTGGTGCAAATATTAAGCCAGCACCACACAGCAAAAAAAATTGCATCTAAATATTATAAACCATAGCCTATATTTGAGTACACATTTTGCTGCTGTGCGGCAATGGTGTGGTTTAGATCTGCGACAACCTTTATCTATGTATCTTACCTCAAATGTAGAAACGCGATTCGTGGTAAATTCCAGAACTGAAACAAGGAACAAAACGTTATTGGAATACATTATTTGATCCGTTTACATAATATAACACTATACCTAGACGGATTTATGGTAGTTGAATTTTTTAACAGGATAGACCTCTCTACCATAAAAACTATCGTAGTTTGACGAATTAATAACAAATGTAAGCGGGTTAACTACGATCCTTATTTGTGCTGGAAGAAAACCAACGTATGAAACGTTGGCGCTGGTACCAAAGTATCGAAAACACATTTGGATTTGTAGCCATTTTACGATTTTCTTAGTGTTGCAGCATTATGAAATCTATCCTAACGGATATAAGCGGGTTAACTACGAACCTTAATTGTGTTGGAAGGAGAGTTTCATCCCTGAACGATGGACATCTTCTGTGCTCGGAGAGAGACGGACCAGCGAGTCTCGAACTGCACTTACCCTGAAGAGGTCCCTAGTTAAGGGATGAAACCTGTGTCCTTTTAACAAAAAAGTTACCTTTTCTATTCTTGTATTCTAGCTGATTTATCTGATCTGTGTATAAATCGTTATTGAGTACTTAACCTTCACTCAGTGTACTCGACGCTATTCCAAGTATCTAGAGGTAATCTTCTACACAGACTTAAATATTATTTATAATCATGCAGTCTCGTAAAATTGTAAGTAAAGGTAGATGGTAGTTTTTTTACAATTTATGAGTTATGTTAAGTTAAGTTAAGCTGACGAATAATTTTCTTACCTAATTTCTGTGAGTTTATATTTTTATAGCATATTAAAGAGTAGAGAACTAAGAGATTTAGAACAGAGTATCTGGGGCATTAATGTATTACTTATTTATTTATTTTATTTTCGAATCTTAGAAAAACTTATATACATACTTAAATACCTGAGGGTTACACTTACTTCTACACTTGTAGTAAAATTCATAAATAGTTAAACAATGTTTCAGTGGTAATGGACGACAAAAAATTACCTAATTAATTTATTTGATACACAAAACTTAGAAATAAAGTAACTTTAGTATTTGAGTAAAGCTAAGTTTACGTAGAAATTTCCAAAAAGTCTTTGTCGCTTATCAGTCGTTTTTTTTTTAATCTTTTATTAATTTTTATACAGGGTTTTAAATGATTATGACACCCTTATGAACCAAGTCTTAAATTAACTAATCCGATTGTGATCTTTCTTTAAGAACTGCACGATATATTTCTATCAGCGCCCTGGTATCCAGGGATACTGGTTCTGAGAGGATGCTGTTGCAGCCTCCTACGTTCCAGAAGATATGACATGACTTGAACGATCTTTGGCGAATTTCTTCGCCCCACGCACACTCCATCAAAGTGTGGTAAACATCTTCGATTGTGCCACATCGATTGCAATTAGCTGACTCAGTTTTGCCCATCATAAACCCAAACATGTTTAATGGAACATGCCCAGAGCGAAGCCGTGCAGCTGTTAAAATTTCATTCCTATCCATGTCGGCCCACAAAAACCACGGAGAACGAAGTAATGATGGTTGAACAGTTTTATACCAAATGCCCTTAGATAATGATCTTTCATCAAAATATTCAGACCAACTATCAAACATATTATTTCTTATATCTGGGATGAGACCGGTATAGTTAGGTAGGCAATCAAATATTATTCCATCAACAGCTGCTTCTTTTGCGAGGTTATCGACTTCTTCGTTACCCGCCAGGCCAACATGGGATGGAACCCATGGAACCCACTGAATTTTAATTGTTTTGTTCATGCTTCTTAATCGACTTAAACTATCTAATAAACTATAAGCTATTGGAATACCTCTAAAGCTAGACCCAGACACACAACGGGCTAAGTGAAACATGGCGCTCTTACAATCAGTAAAAATAACAAATTTATCGTAATTGATACACTCGATATAAGACAAAGCTTCTAATAAGGCTATAAGTTCCAAATTCACTATACATATTTTTGATTGAATTAGTAACTTTACACTGTGCCTCGTCTCCGCATCTAAAAAAGCTGACCCTCTTCTTTGGTCTATCAAAGATCCATCTGAAAATATTCTATAGTATCCTAAGTATGCTCTTGAGAAATAATAAACACATTTAAATTTAAGATCCACAGGTTTAAAACATCTTTTCGGTTTATCTATAGTGTGAATTTTAAGCTCCAATACATCTATCAGATTTATATTACTTACCCATGTATTTATACTAAACATTTCTAATTGTATACTAACATTAAACCTACTAGTGCGAAGACAGTTATGGACAGTCACTAATAAAAGTACCTTCTTTCTACACCAATAAGGTAATCTCAGTAGAAGGGACAGCTCGTCGAGCAAGTCAATAATAATATTATCGCGCATTGACTTAGATTTAAGCCAATACTTTGACGCTAAATATTTTCTACGAGCAAACAGAGGAACTATACAAAGTTCCGACTCCATCACATGTATAGGCGTACTCTTAATAAATCCACCTATAAGCCGTAAAAACTTGTTTTGTAATGTATCTAATCTGTTAATTTTAGTACGACAACAGTTATCAAACAAAAAACTAGCATAATCAATACGACTACGAACAATAGCTAGGTATAGTCGTCTCAAGTGAATAGGGTGGACACCCCAGGACGAACCTGTCAATATTTTAAAGATATTTATAAATTTCAAACATTTTTCGTAAATTTCATTAATCTGTTTTGTCCATCTTAGTCCTCTGTCCAGCCATAAACTCAAGTATTTTACATTTTCTACAATCTCTACCGATGTGTTGTTTATTTCCATATTCAACGTGTTTACAAAAAAACCCCGTTTAAAAATACATATTTTCGTTTTATGAGGAGAAATGTCTAAACCTAAATTAGCTGAAAGGGAACATAATATTTTTAAATTACGTTTTAATCTGTCTCCTCCTTCATAATTTTTTTTGCATTGATTATAAATAACGAAATCATCCGCGTACTGTGAAATATAAATAATGATCTTCCAGTGTCTTACAAATATCTATTGTTACTATATTAAATAGGAGGGGTGAAAGGGGGTCCCCTTGGGCTAATCCCATACCGGTTACTCTTGTCAAAAAAATATTTCCAATATTCAATTATTGTACCTAACTTTCTTTCTTTGAGGAAATTCCATAAGTAGTGACAAATCTTTGGGCCAACCCTAATTTTATTTAGCAAAGTTAACAGTACAGTTATATCTACATTGTTATATGCATTTAAAATATCTACAAAACATCCGATTGTTGTCATATTTTTAGAAAAGCCATTTTGAATTCTACATACCAGACTACTTAAATTATCTATACATGATTTACTTTTCCTAAATCCAGTCATATTCAAAGAAAACATATTATTGTGTTCCAAATACTCTAATCTCTTATTTAAAATTGAATGAAACATCTTACATAAGCACGATAGCAAAGAGATAGGCCTTAATGACGTAACTTCATTAGGATCACGGCCCGGTTTTACGATAGGCACTATGTTAACCGTTCGCCACTGCGTAGGTACAAAACCAGCTGACAGAAATCCATTGTATAGTGATAAAAGTAAGCTCTTACCATTGCTTGGTAGGTGTTTTATCATAGAATACGTAACATCATCACATCCAGGAGATGTATCCTTGGATTTAATACACGCCTCAAGCTCCTGTAATAAAAAGAGGTTTTTCCACAGACAACAAAGTTTATTTTTATTAGGAGGTACGCACACTGTTACCACAGATAACTAACCTTAGGGTCAACACACACATTAGTTTGGTACAAATAATATTTCTACAGCCTCTCCTAACAAAATAATGTGAACCATCGATATAAAAAATTGTTACAACAAACAATTTAAGCTTAGGATTGGATTATGTCCGCAAGACCTAACAATTTAATAAATTTATAATGTTTTACAGCATTAAGACTTTTGGTTAAAACATCTGCGGGCATATTAGAGGTTGATACATACTCTAAGTTTACTTTTGCATCAGCAACACATTTTCTTACAAAATGATGGCGTATGTCAATATGTTTTGTTCTTTTATGAAAAAGTGGATTAACTGCCAATTTGAGAGCACTCTGGCTATCACTATACAAACATATTGGTATACTTTTACATAGCATTCCTAATTCAATACATAGAAATCTTAAATACAAAGCCTCCTTGCAGGCTTCTGATAAGGCCATGTACTCAGCCTCAGTGCTAGAAAGAGCCACAGTTCTCTGTTTTCTAGATTCAAAGCTTATAGTACTTCCTGATACGGTAAAACAAAACCCAGTATATGACCTTCTGTCTACAGTACATGAAGCCCAGTCTGCATCTACATAGCCAACTAAACTGTTATCTGAACTCTTTTTAAATACAAGACCAAAGCTTTTTGTCTTCTGCAAGTATTTCAATACTCTTTTCAAATGTTTCCAATGGGTTTCATTGAAACAAGTATTATACTGACTCAAATAACTCACAGAAAAAGAAATATCCGGCCTTGTTAACACAGATAGATACATTAGACTTCCTATCAGCTGTTGATAAGGCAAAGAATCATTAAGTTTACAATTTTCTTTTTCCAGCTTTAAATTTGCTTCCATAGGGGTATCAGAACCTTTACATTCAGTCATATTAAATTTCAATAATATCTTATCTATAAATTGTTCCTGATCTACAGTGATACAGTCTTTCGTGACATTCACTCTCATGCCTAGGCATTGTTTAATGGGACCTAAGTCTTTTATTTTAAATTTAGACACCAACTCATTTTTTAGTTCATCATATGTCTTTTGACAGTTATAAAACACAAAAAAATCATCTACAAATAATGCTACATACACTTTTACTTTATTTTCACATTTTATAAATAGACATGGTTCATTTTCTGATTTTTTATAACCTAACTCTAACAAACATTCTTCTGCCCTGGTGTACCAGGCTCTGGCACTCTGACTGTTTTAGACCATAGATAGCCTTCTTAAGTTTTAAAACTTTATTATCACAATTTACATACCTTGAATTATCTGGTACTTCGATGTATACACTCTCATCAAGTTAACCATTCAAAAAGCAGTGGGGACGTCTAAGTGATTGATTTTAAAGTAAAATTTTCATTTTGGACACTCAAAGCAAACAAGAGCCTCAGGGTAGAATACCGCAGCACGGGGGAAAAAGTCTCATTATAGTCCACTCCTTTCACTTGAGTAAAACCTTTTACCACAAGCCTAGCTCTATATCTCACTTCACCTTCACTATTATATTTTTTTTTGAATACCTACTTGCACTTGACCACTGTATTGTCTTGGGGATAATCTGTGAGCTCCCACGTTTCATTGTCTTCAAAGCATTTCAGCTCCTCCTTCATGCTTTGTTTCCAAAACTTATTTTCAGGTCCACTCATAGCTTCCTTAAGTGTCACCTCATGATCAATGCTTTCCTTGCCCTCGACTAAGCACAAGTTTGTGATTCCTAGCCGTTCAGGCCTTTTTCTTGATCGTTTCTCCTGAGATGGATGTTCTTTCGGAGCTGTCAGAGTAACATCTGGATCTGAAGTTGTGTCTAAAAAGGTATCATCTGAGCTGCTCTCTCCTGGAATGAAGGTTGGGTCCATGGTTTCCTGTTCATCATCAGAACTTTCAAGCTCACTTTCCTCCTCTAACTCTGTACTTGTTGCCACTGATTACTTAGATTCTATCAGAATAGACACTGTACCGTTAGTATCTGGAGTTTCCATGATGATAATGTCTCTACTGGTGTTCACAGAGTTCTTCACTGGATCATAGACTCGATAGCCCTTGATCTCGGAGTACCCAACTAGGATTAGCTTCTTTGCTTTTCTATCCCACTTCAAACGTTTTTCTTTTGGAACATGCACCATGACTGTGCTTCCGAAGATACGTAAGTGACTCAGGTCGGGTTTTTCTCCTGTCCAGACTTCATATGGGGTTCTATTGTTTAAACCTGTAACAACAGATCTGTTCCTTAAGTACACTGAAGTATTCACCGCTTCTGCCCAGAATTTCTTGCTTAATCCTGCATCGAATATCAAACATCTGGCCTTTTCAACAACTGACCTGTTCATTCGCTCACATATGCCATTCTATTCGGGTGTATAAGCATTAGTTTTTTGATGAACTATTCCTTGCTCTTTCAAATACTTCTCAAATTCTCGACTACAGAACTCACCTCCATTGTCTGTTCTAAGGACTTTAACCTTCTTTTCTTTCTGTCTTTCTGCCATCTCTTTGAACTCTTTGAAAAATTTCATGGCTTCATCTTTCGCTTTCAAGAAGTAAACGAAAGCCATCTTGCTGTAGTCATCCACAAGCAATAGATAATATCTGGAGTTCCCGATGGATTTGTTTTCCATTGGACCACATAGGTCGGCGTGAATTATCTCAAGCACATTTTCTGACTTTGATGAGCTTCGTTGGAAAGGCAGTCTGGCTTGCTTGCCTTCACAGCAGACCTGACATTTTCTCCGTCTTTGCTTTATCTGTGTATGTTATTCCTGATACAGCACCTTCTTTCATTTTATTCAGGCTTGTACTATTGATGTGTCCCAATCGTCGATGCCATGTAGCACTTGATGCTACTGCAGTCGCTGCTATATATATATTTTCTGTTTTTCTAATGCATAATCTGTACACACCATCTTCTTGATTTGCTTGGCCAACCAGTTCATTTCGTTTGTTGTAGATATGACAAACATTTTCTTTGAAAACTACTCTGTTGCCATTTTTGATCAACTGACTGACTGAAAGTAAGTTTGCCATCAGGTTAGGTATGCACAATACATTTGATACTGTGATGTCGTATTCTATATCTTTTACTTGTGTAACAATGTTTACATCACCAGAACATAGCACTGGGACACTCGTCTTGTTAGCAATAATAATTTCTTTTATCTCAATTTCATGCGATGGGTTCATGACAATATCACTTCTTGGCGTCATGTGATGGCTGGCTCCACTATCAATGTACCAACTGTCTTGGTTGAATTTACCACTCAAGAAAGTTGCACTAAAAGCATTTGATTGCTTGCTTTTGCCTGTTTCTGAGTTTGGACACTGATTTTTATAATGCCCGGTTTGTTTACATCTGTAACATTTTATGGTTTTGGCGTTAGACTTTGACGTTTCTTGCGATTGTCTATTCTAATGATGGCCGCCTTTGGTGTTACCATTTTTCGCACGTCCTCTCGCCAAAAATGCACTTTCGGAACCGGAAACTGCATTATCACTGCACATGTCCATCAACTTGGTTTTTATGATGTCAGCACTAACCTCAACGCCGGAATGCTCTATTGCCATTATCATGGGCGAGTACTTTTCCGGCAATCCAGCTAACATCAGAGCGCCAACCCACTCATCAGTAATTGCGAAGCCTGTCCCTTGCAATCTTTGCGAGGTTTCTACGATCTGGCTAACATATTTCGTCATACTTTCGCAGTTCTCGAGACGAATGTTGATTAGACTTCGCAGCAGACATATCTTCATGTTGTAACCAGAATCATCAAATAATTTTTTTAGTGTCGTCCACAATTCGTATGTTGATGACGCATTCTTGATATGCACATACAGCGATGGGTCTACTGTTAGGATCAACTTTGCTTTCGCCTTCATATCTTCTGCCTTTTCTGTCGCTGTAGCCGTAGTCTCTATCTGTTTCGCAATGTCCGTCGCCATTCCTTCGAGCACGAGTACATTTTGAGCCGCAAAAGACCAGTCTTGGTAGTTTTCCCTTCCTTTCAATTTGGGTACACTCGCGATGTAATTTAGGGACATTATTTATTGCGTACACTGCCTGAGATTAATTTTAATTACTTTTTATGAATTTTGGGATCAGGGCCCATAACCTAATAAAAAGAGGTTTTTCCACAGACAACAAAGTTTATTTTTATTAGGAGGTACGCACACTGTTACCACAGATAACTAACCTTAGGGTCAACACACACATTAGTTTGGTACAAATAATATTTCTACATCCTGAAGGGAGATATTAACATCTAATTGTGAATGAAAATCTAAAAATATCGGCTGATTAGGGGTGACGTAAGCTGGAGCCAGGGAGTTAAGTAAGTTAGACGCTTGTACTTCGCTGATGTATTGTTGGCTATAACTTCGACCTTTGACCCATCTCATGCGCTGCCACATCTGCGCCGAAGATGTTTTTTCATTAACAGATGTACAAAACTCTTGCCAATACCTACTTACTTTTCGCTTCGCTTATTAATTTATGCGCTTCACCTATTTTTGAATTTAAAATATCTAAGTTCGAAGGAGTAGGGTTTTTTCTAAATTTTGATAATGCTAATCTTCTTATAGCTACTGCTCGCGATAATTCGCTATTCCAGTATGGTTTAGGCTTAAATTTTGATTCTGGGTTTTGATTAATTTTTTTTATTGGAATATGAATATCAGCTGCTAAATTTAAATAGTCTAAAAACAAATCATAAAATATTTGGTTATCTAAAGGAATTTCTATTTTATCAAACATATCACTTAAACAGGAATTGTAACCTTTCCAATCGGCTTCTTTGTAATTTCTTTTATTAATAGGTTTACTATGCGAATGATAGCCCGTACTTAATTTTAAAAAAAGGTGGTCGTTACCTAGGTTTTCTTGGAGAACTGTCCAACTTAATTCGATTACAATATCAGATGTAGCTAAAGATATATCGGGAGAAGTCTTCTGCAGGTGTCCGTCCACCAACTTAACACGAGTATTGCGCCCGTCATTCAAAACTACATACCTACTATCTATGATTGCGTCAAATAAAAGATTTCCTTTAGTATCAGTTTTACATGACCATGACGAATGATGAGCATTAAAATCTCCAAGGATAAGAGTACGGTTACCGAAGATGGATAAAAGATCGCTAAAATCGTTAAATGTCGGGTTCGATGATTGTGGAAAATAAATCGATATAATGTTTTCTAAATGTTTACAGTTAAAAACTTTCACACAAATAATCTCTATGCTGCGATTACGCAATGTTAATTGGTGTACCTGCGATCTGATAGATTTATGAATAAATATGGCCACGCCCCCGCCGTGTGAGTCACGATCAGCGCGATAGATATTGTACTGACTTACCCTAAACGAGCTGTCCTCTGCTAACCATGTTTCACTTAAACAAGCAACGTGGGCTTTTTCTTGCAATAATAATTGCTCAAATGGGATACGTTTATTTCTTTCACTTTGCGCGTTCCACTGTAAAATGTTCAGTTTTATAAAGGACGTATTAACCATTATACTTTAATATTCCGGAGAGTAAATCGGCAATAGGCCAATCCGAAACATTATTTACTACCACATTAATTAACCACTCGACACACAACTTAAAAACACTAATAATCTTTGATTTCATGACAATGTTTTTCATGAATATTATTTCTTTTATTCTGGACATAAGCTCGCTAAAGGACGAATTTTCCTCTGTATTTTCTGGTCGCGGAGGTTCATTTTCAAGTACCTCTTGTAACTCATTCCATTCCAATGGCTCGCTCCAATCATTATTACTCTTTTTCTGTTTTTTCTTCAGCTGTCTTCGAGGTAAAATAAAGCTTCTGTCGGACTGTGCATCTGGTGGTTCTAGTCTTGTACTAGGGCCCGGGGAGGATGTATAGGTAAACTGCGCTCCACTAGTTTGCGTAACTATCTGAGTCTTTGATCTCGGATTACTTTTAACTGCTGGAATGATGATAGGGGACTCCGCATAGATATGGGACGCTCTACTGTAGGTACAATTATTGTCAGCCATGATTACTCTAATCTGTCTTTCCTTTGAATAAACTGGGCACGTCTTAGACATCGATATTATGTGGTCCTCAGCAATTTACGCATGTGAATGTTGTAGGATCACAGGTTTCATGATCTCCGCTGCATTTAGGGCATACCTCTCTTCGGACAGTACGTGTGGCCTTGGCAGTGTGGCCCAAGGCCCAGCATTTGAAACACTGGGTGACGGGGTACACATAGGGCTCGATAATTATTTTAACTCCATGTACATTTACAAAAGTAGGTAGCCAGTTGCCCTTGAAACAAAGGCGTACGGACTCGGATGCACTCCACCTCCCTTCTTTATTTTCTTTGTCCCTACTTCTACGAGACAGTCTCTTTAATGAAATCAACTCCACTGATTCAGGGCTGGTAATATTTTCCATTATCTCTTTATCTGTTAACTCCATGTCAACATCTTTCATTACGCCATAAGAGTAGCTCACTTCCGATGATTTGGTAAATCTCCATCCCTTATCTTTCAAAGCGTCGATAGAAAACAGGTCAAAGATACTCTTTTCTTCAAAAAACGTAACTCTTACTTTGAATGGATTCATGTATTTTATGTTGGTAATATCGCTTAATTTTATATCTTTGAAGAATCTTGCCATAGCGAATTGCTTTGGCAAGGGATCATCACTTGAAATGTAGATCTCTCTCTTCCTTTCCTCTTCTGGTGTCTTCTTCTGTTTCTTGTGTTTTCCTGACACTGTCTGCCAATCGTCATCACTGCTCTTACTCTGTTCGAGGGTTCGCTTCGCACTTGTCTCTCTGTTTTCTGTAATCTCTTCATCTAATTCTATGTCAGAAGATACTGCACGAACATCGCTATCGGAAACTTCCATTGTTATTGACGAGCACACGAGGACGCGCCCGGCCGGGTAGCAACACCAAGCCGGGCTTATCACAATGCGCTGTGAAGGAATGCACTCAACTCGTAACCACGTTCGCCTCGCACGGTTACCGCAGCGAGAATGTTATCAGTCGTTAATAAATTGTATCGCATATTATTCTCCTGTTTAAGTAGTGAAAAAGATAGTCATTGGAATTGGCGTTCATTAGAGCGGGACAGAGCATACGTTTTTGGAACAGCATGGGCGTAAAAATTAAGTTTTTGTATATTTACAAGAAAACTACACCACTTATGAAAAAACGAACCAAACGAAAAAGAAACCAAAGAATTAGTATTAAAACAACAATCTTTTCTATGGACACGTGCAAAACAGTGAACTTTCATGATTTTCTTATCGTATTTTTTAATGATTCGTGTTTTCACACCAAGGAACCAAAAAAAAAAATGTTAACTTCATATTGTAACTCTTGTAACTATGTTTTTTATGTAAATGTAGCTCCAAAAAGCCGGTGAATTCGGTTACGATATTTAACTCGTTAAATGAATACGTTTACTTAGAAACGAGTTTAGCTGAACGCGTTTTAAGATACTAACGGTGAAATCCCCCCTTAGGCACGCTTCCGACTGGTATTGATATGGATCAGTTGAGCTACCTCAAGATCGCTAGCATCAGGTTAAGCTGACCTAATTGTGTCAATTGCAAAAACTATTTTTAATTTTAATATTTTCCTATCATAGTTTATTACCCTCCTACTCTATTTTAATGGTACGTTTCAGATCATTCAGTTCCAGTATGAATAAAAATACTCAGCGATTTAAATCAAGCCTTTCAAATAAATGAATGCTAATAAATATTTATTAAAAGCGCTTTTACTCGTTATTCGAATAGCTTGTAAATAACATTCTGAATTAATTGTTCAATCAATAACCTCTCGAACGAATAAATTTTTCGATTACACTAATCAGATAGAAGATTCGCTTGGCTGGTCGATTTATTATATTTGTTTACTCGCTTGCAAGATAAGAGTTCCAAGTGCCGTGAAGTTAGAAGGCTCTTCGGGTTTAGAAAAATTTGAGCGTCTGTTCGAAGCAACCCGACAGCTGTTGATTATCCGACGCAGCGCATCAGCATTGCCATACAGCGCAACGAGTCAATGCATTCATCTTGGGGACACTTCCGATTGGAATTGATAATTATGGATAAATTTAGCTGCCTTTAAATTGTTTAAAGTTAACTCAATTGTTTCAATTGTAAATTCTTATTCTAATTTTCTTTGTTAATAAAGATAAGAGATACTAAAGATGACACAGTACGTTTGGTTATTTGTAACCTGTTCACGCCAATACTACTCAAAACTACAAAGACGTCATGTTGAAATATTTCATGGATGTTGTTCTATACCGGGAAAATTATGCTAATATTATCTCAAAAAAGGAAAGTAGTTGGAAATCCACATACTGCAGTTATTAACTGTAGCAAGAAATCTTCTTAAAACTGTTTTATTCTGCTGGATAGTTGTACCTCCAGCACTGGCGATTTAGCAACTTACTATCGGCTATTTCTCGATCAATAAACGTACAATAGATAGGTATATAAATTTTGCTTGAACACCATTTTAAAAATTAAAAAACCAAACTCTTACATCAAACAAGGCAGATCCTTGTTTCGAAATATTTTTCTCGTTAATTCCTTTCTTTAAAGGCTTACGACCCTTTGAAGCATTAACTTATTCTACTTAAAGTACTTCAAACCAAATTACGCGTTCCATAATTATGAAACACAAAAGGTTTTTAATTTAACAGATCCGTTGTTTTTTGTTAAAGGGGTAAGATTTTAACGGAAGCTGCGGTGAAATCTAAGGGCGTTTGTGGACTAGGAATTTTATTGTCCGGCAGTACGATTTACCTTATAACGCAAAGTTCAGATTTATTTTAACATGTTTTAATTTTCTTTACCTATTATTTGCTAACATAGTAAGGTTTTCAGTTTAGAATCCCATATGTGCGGATAAATGGAACCGGGTTCCAAATTACCCGCAATGCCTTTAAAATCTTTTTTTTCCTGGTTCCAGTCAGGTCTCGAACTCAATTGCCACCAAAGCTAAAGAAGAAGCCATCTGCCACTAGTTTATTGACTGTATCTCCTGACAAACAGCAACGCAAAGACAAACGCAAAGAGAAAGAGGCGGGTGAAAAGGTCGTGGACGAAGAGGTAGGCAGAAAATCGGCAGTTCTTCTAGAACTCCTCCAAACAGCCAAGAAGCTACATCTTCAGATTTCAATATCATCTCTTTTTTCAGGTGACACTGGGCGTCCAAAAAATGCAAAAAAAGGCTACATCGTATATTTTGCTCTGAAAGTTATTCCAATGATCAACGAGGTAGAACTTGAATTCAGACCCATTCATTATGGGTTGTGGCCATAATATATTTTAATACTCAGGATGCGATGCAAATTATTTACATTTGTGATTTTCATAAGTAAATTTATTCCATACTTGTATTTTGGAACTTGAGTTCCATAATACCAGCACAAGAGCTCCGAAAACATTTTTTTAATTTTTTCTATTAAGAAAATTAATTATAGCCGGTAGTGAGTGGTTTTATTTTGTTAATTCGTTCCTAATATAAAAGTTCATAAGTTTTTTTTTGTAAATAATTGATGTTTTTTTTTTTTTTTTTTTCCTTTCGAGATGATTAGTCAAGTAGTTTTGTCCTGCCATAGCATTTGCTGAGTGTTGGCCATTTTTGTAACCTTTATCTTGTGTACCCATGTATTTTGTATGTCTTAATTACGTATGTGTACTGGTTGAAAAATAAACGCATTTTTACTATTGAAATACTTAAAAAACAAAGTAGGGTTCCATATTACCACCCCTTCTTCTAGTGTTATCATTCAACCCCGATTTCTGAAACGAAGTAACCTATAAAACCTTTTCTTTCAGGGACCACAGCAAAGTCACGGAAAATACCTAGTAAGGGAACAAAAACCGAAACCCATACATTACAGAATTTACATTTATAAATACCGCATGCATATTAAACGATTAAAATGACCAAATTTAAATGTTTTAATGATACAAAATTGCATTGTTAATGTTTAAATCAGGGAGTCCTGATAATTATGCTCTCAATAAAGCTGACTCTTTGACATCCATTGTATAAAATTAACTCTAAAGCTCTCATGACATGCATGATTTATTGGAAATTTATATTATTTACTAACTTCTGACCTCGATTTCGTACGGTTTTTGGGTATAAAGCAGTTTTAATGATACCCGCCACTTTTCTAAAACTTCATACTTACAACTAAAGTCATTTACAACGGGATAATAATAATAATAATGATATTTACTATGATTTGAGTTTTGAGCTTTTCAATATTTCGGCACAGTTTCATGCGCCATGATCACGGAATAACTAAGGTTATTAACTCAAATCAAGCCAAAATGGATTGAAAGTTTTTTCATGCTTACAAAATTTCAGACCGATCCGTTCCATAGTTTTGCCAATCTCTCGTACTCGTAACAAAATAACAAACAAACAACATTACACCCTAAACGCATAAACTGTCTCCATTCTGTCCTGGTTAAAAATGTTTTACCTTAGAATGGGTTTTTGGCAATTTACCTGTGATGAAAAAAAACTAAGTATATGGTATTACCTCCTATGACATTAACGCCAATATGGCGCTTATCGGGGAGACCTGCGTCCAGCAGTGTACAATCATGTCAATATAGGCTACTGAGGTTGAGGAAATTACTTAATACCTCTAGCTACCTCTTCCAACTCCTTGCTGTATTTTGTCTATCTATGTTAATGTATAGTCACCAAAAATTGCGCCTCACTACCACTAGGGTAATTTTTCTGTGAAGTGAAGAGTTGCCAACCCCGGCTTGCTCGATATCTTTTGTTTGTCGAAACGCAAAGCAAAATAGTTTCAAACTGGATAGGCATTACGTTTGGCGATGGTTCCTACCTAATTATAACAGTTGTACCTATGTAGACACCTGTTTTGGCCAAATAATTGGTGGTTAAGGGTTAAGTGGTTATTTTGCTGGGCAATTCACACAGCATTATTTAACCCCAAGCTAAGCAGAGCTTTGTGATTATGGGTACAAGATAACTGATAAATATACTTAATACAATATAATACATAGATAGATATTTTTACTATAGATAAATGAAACCGGCCAAGAGAGAGTCGGGCTCGCACAAGAAGGGATTATGCTACCATATAAAAAATGTATAAAAAAAATACAAATCTTTCCTCGTAAAATAACAAAAAGTCAACGTGACGCGATCATCCATCCAAGTACTGACCACACCCGACGTTGCTTAACCTCGGTAACCGGTTCTCAAGATGATAAGGACGTTGCCCCCTTATTAAAATGATTTTACTTTTATTATTTGTTGTTATAGCGGCAACAGAAATACACCATCTGTGAAAATTTCAACTGTATAACTATCACGGTTCATGAGATACAGCCTGGTGACAGACGGGCAGACAGACTGACAGCGGAGGCTTAGTAATAGGGTTCCGTTTTACCCTTTGGGTACGGCACCCTAAAAACATCTAGAACACCACACCACCCATTCTTCTGCGTATATCCTTGGGTCTTTAGTCGTTTCGCACCGCGAGCGGTTCGAACCGCGGTGCGAAAACCGCAAGCACTGTTTCTGAATAGGGCCATTCGCACCGCAGGCGCAGTGGTTACGGCGGCGGTGCGAATCGCCCAAGATTCTTTTGAAATGGGTCGTTTCGAACCACGGGAAAAAATCGATGCCCATTTTGTTAAGTCCAATTCAGACACACATCATTTTTAATTTCTACAGATATGAAGAAAAATGGATAGAGATAAAAAAAATTGTAAGATTCCCTCCTTTCTTATTTTAATGGCGTCTACGTCTGGGTTGACATAATTTAGCCAATGTCCGTAATATTAGAGTAAAATAAAAATAAAAGCAACGTTGTTCGGTAATAAAGATAGATAAAGCAAGTGAATTCTTCGATAAAATGTTAATCAAAAAGATATAAGAAAATAACAAAATTAAAAAAAGACACAATTAATTAATTACAATTTAAAAAAGGCAACGTTGTACGGTAAGGTTTGATCCGAAGATCTCCTGCGTATATCCTCATCTCTGATTCGATACTCAATATTCAGATAGTCAATTCTTGTTTAATTCAGCTATGTTGTTTAATAATCTCAAAGGATAATATTTACGAGCACCGCGAAGGTTATATTCAAGAATAACTTAGAAATAATTCGGTTATATTAAACAGAATAGAGCAAAATGTTTTACTGTGAAAATATTTTGACGCGCAAGAAACTGTAGATATGTGTATAAAACTTTTATTTGCAATAACTCTAGTAAGTTGAAAATAAAAGTATTATACACATTCAGTCACCTGCTAATTTGTTTTTTTTTACTCCTTGATCTATTGATATATATACTGAAACTCCGTTATTATGTTGTAGTTTTTATAAACAAACTGAGATTTAGTTTTAGGTCAAAATCTGAATACTGAAGGTTTTAATTGTATAATTATATCAATGAGTTGAAAATGTTTTTTTTTTATTCCTAGACAAGATATCTTGTACAAGAATAAAAAGTAAGAATCTTCAACTCATGCAAACAAAGAACCTCCTCCTATTTTCTAAGTCAGTATAAAGTATTAGTTAAGTTATTAAAGCAATGAACTTGCAAAATATGACAGTAAATTACTTTCCTGCGAATATTTCCAGCCTGAATGCCGGCCTACGTCTCGAGTAGAGAGAGCTAGCCTACAGCGCCGCGGTAGAACTAAGTATAGGTTGACCCAGAATACTCAATTGAACTCGATCTCCGGAGAGGCTTTGTAAACAGTTCGGGTTGCACTTCATGTTCAATTCGATTTGAATGGACTAGAATATACATTTCAAATGGAATTTCCGCTTTTATGTTGCAGTTTTTATAAACAAACTGAGATTTAGTTTTAGGTTAAAATTCGAATATCAAAGGTTTTAATTGTTTTTTTTAATTCGGTTTTTTTTGAAAATGTATTATAGTTA
Source organism: Eupithecia tripunctaria (assembly GCA_955876795.1). NCBI lineage: Eukaryota > Metazoa > Arthropoda > Insecta > Lepidoptera > Geometridae > Eupithecia > Eupithecia tripunctaria. Next base: position 6,078,773 of record OY041622.1, read on the forward strand.
CAATGCGTAAATTCATATAGGTAAAAGCCAAAACCCATTTTTTTTCAGATCGATCAAGTAAATAAGGTTGCTTTTGTTGGTACATTATTTTTGTAATAAAGGAATGTAGTACTTACCCACAAATAATAGTAAAAATAATTGGTCGCTAATAGAGCTAATAATGTAGTAAAGAATAATTATTTATTTTGAATTCTAAGGCCCATTATACATACTTACATACATGCATACATAAAATACATTTTGAATGTAAGCCGGTTAACAACGAACTGTTTTTGGAACATACGTACCGAACCGTTTGTGTCGGAAGAACACCGGTGTTCTTAGTTAACCCGTTTACATTTATATCAAATTTTTCGAACTACGAAAGTTTTTTTAATTAAAATACAAAAAATATACAAGTGTACCTACATAACATATGAAACTAACCCCCTTATTCTTATGGTCTACTAACATAAAACAACTGGTAAGTAGTGTTATTTCTCAGTCTAACTTATGTCAATAGAAAAAGACAGAGCGAGATTTAGCAGTGTGCTAAGTTAGCAGACTATTATGATTAAGAGGGTTTATTTATAAGTAACTCAATTATTATGTAGGTAGCTAAACTTAGACGGCGACATGGCCGGCCCTGGGACGGACCGCTCCTCTGGGTTTTGCGCTCTAAGCCCAGTTGGAGCGGTAGTAGGTTGCGGTGTCGTATGGGAGGTGCTGCAACTGAGGCGGGCGGCCATGCTGTATGGGCAACATGGCCGCAGATAGGTGGAGGCCGCGGCGGGAGAGGAGTGCCGGTATGGCGGTACGCCGCTCTCCCTGCCTTCCGCGGCCTTGGCGGGGTCGCGACGCGGGTCGCAGGGGAAGAGGATTGTCGGTATGGCGTAGGCCGCTCTCCCTATCCTCTGCGACCGTGTGGCAGGCGACGGGGCCACTCGACTGACCGTCGCACTGGGAGACCTTGGGCGTTCGGACACGGGGTTGTCCGGCGCCCAATTGGCAGGTAAGGTCTCCGAGGTGGTCGCAGCGCGTCATGTATTTCTGGCGCGTCGCAAAGGGGGGTGCTCCACACCCCCCAGTGAGGGGCCTGATATCGGGCAGCTGCGGTGGGTTCGTGGAAGAGAAACTGTTCCCATGTTCCCACCACAAGCGGCAGAGGTGGAAGCACCCTGAGGGTTTTAGTGGTGTTGGAGTCCCACATAATTGCACTGTCTCCCCGTGGCAGTGCGATATGCGTGCGCATTTCCCTCAGGATAATAAAAAAAGGTACCTAAACTTAAAATTAAGCCTAATTTCAAAAAAAGTTTTGCTCTGTATTTTTCGGGTAGCATATTTGAAATCTATCAAACCAATATCAGAAAATTACCAAACTAAACGAGATCTTCCCTTCAAGCAAAAATGAGCAAGTCACCCACTAAAGCCAAAGACACAGTTCCACTAAAGCATCGTTACTGCATTCAATAAAACGCTCGGATCGTACAAAAGGCGGTATCAATGGCGTTCGACGGCCTCTTGAATGCAAGAACGGATTTCATTGTGACAGCCAGCAGTTTTTAAATTCTAGGGAATTGACAATTCCTAGAGCTAGAGTGGGTGTTGAAAGTTTATTGCACTATGTACGTTCAACATTATTAATGTCAAATGAATTGAATTTTTTTTAATATAGAAACTTTCGTTGTTTGACGAATTCAACGCGCTCAACGAGCGCTTACGCGCAGTGCTCGAAGGGATGCGGTACGCGCGCGTCTAGAACCGCACTCGCCCAGAAAAGGCCCTAAAGCCTAAGCCGTTAAGGGATGAAACGTTGTTGTTCTTTCAACACAAACAAGGTTCGTAGTTAACCCGCTTACATATATAATTCTTATTATAAATCGTTTTTTTTAAATAAATAACTGTTGCTGTGTGTTGTGCTTATTTATTTATTTATTTATTTATTTAAATAAATAAATAAATATATTTATATACTTACTCATATACTTTCTTTCTCAACTACTAAGGTTGAAAAAATTCAATTGATTGAAAATAGTCGTGCCTTATTGATTTTTGTCCCGAAAAATTAAGTAATGAAAATCAGTGATGCTAATATTGTTGAGGCTTTAAAGAATTGCGTCATTCACCCAGAAATAATTTATGTGGTCATCAACCATTCATTTTGTCATTTATGTGTGTCGCGGTTTCTTTTGTTCCGGTGCTTTCAACTTTCTTTTTAGCTGACGAACAAATACATGTACCAATTGTCCTTATGTACCGACAGACCTACTTATTGCTGACGAAATACGTTTTTTTTCCCTCTGTATCCCAACTTACTAAAATTATATGAGGACCAAATTAATCTTATTATTATAAAATTGTAAGCTATAAATACAAATACGAATACAAACCTTTATTCAGAAAATTAAAATACATTATATAACAGTGTTTGTGACCCCTTTTTAAGTTAAGTATTTTACTTGTGTTAGGGGAATCTCGCTCTGCCGCAAACAATAGAATTTGGAACGTACGTTCGGCTAGTAGTTATTAAAGCTACCTACTAACTTTTGTACATAAGAATTCTAACTCAGAATGTTGCAAAGCCCTTACATGAACCCTTCATGTAGATTCTATTTAAAAATTGTTAACAGCTTCTAATGGACATGAAAGCAATAAATAAATAAATATTGGTGACGAGCAACAATCTCGTCACCAAAAAAGTCTTTGAAGAATCATGTCTACGGACTAAATTAGGTTTAACTTCTACAATTATTATTATCATTTTCACTTTAAATAAATCTGATGAATATATAAACAGGGTAACTCTTTCAAGAGCTTTTGAATCTGTTGGTTGATTATTTCCTGAGTAGCGAAAGTTTATAATAAATTCATTGAACTTTACACCGACAGAGTGGAGAAATTAATGTTTAATTTTATAATTTCATCTTAACTCTTTAATTCGTTTCTTTGACTATATTTTTTATTCAAAATCAAAACTTTAATAGGCCAGACGACTCAAAAATTATAATTAGTACGTCAGTTAGATTAGTATAATTACTAAAATTCTGGCGATAAGGTAATGTTTCTAGGGATTGTCTTTCGATCTAGCGAATACGTCCGTCTAGCTTTAGCTTTAGCTTTAGTTCCGATTTAATGGTGAAATCTATTTCTGCTTGTTGGTAAAAGATTGGGTAGTGTCAGGGACAGGGATTTCTTTAACTGTAAGGCCAGATTTTACTTACTGCTAACTATTTTAAAACATTTAAGGGTTCCGTTTCCAAAGTCTCACTCTTAAGTCGCATTATAGGTATTAGAGATAATTATTATTATATTATAGAAGAGAGAAGAAGTGAAAACCACGCTTATCAACACGAGCGTGGTTTCTTTCACTTTTTCCGCTAGTGGACAAAAAAATTAAGTGAGTTAAGAGTCAATTGCACCTTATTTCTTATTTGATAGTAATAACTATTTATCAAGCTGTTTATATAGTAAAAATTTGACTTGTCTTAGTGCTTATTTTGTAAGTCTAAAGAAACAAACGATTTGACTCTGACTCTGAAGGTGCCAACGATAAAAAATCGGTATCATTGATACTGAGCTGCAAAAATTATCAATAAATAAATTCAAGCAAAAAACCATGCTGTGCAAAAATTCTTACTATAAAATATCAGATTATTATAGGGGATAAAATAGCTTGGGACGGATTTTGCTCCAACTCGAAAAATAATAGGCTAAAGGTTTCTTCGTCGTCGTTTCTTTACTTAAATCTATATACCGAAGCGACTGAAATAAAAAATACCACTTTATTGTCTTGTCAATCAAACTTTTTAATATAATTTTACCTTTTCTGAGTGTACATTTATTGTATTTCACACTAATATTATAAATGCAAAAGTTTGTATGGATGTATGGATGGAGGGATGTATGTTTGTTACCTCTTCACACCAGAACTGACATATCGGCCTGAAATCTTGCATACAGATAATTCTAATCCTGTAATAAAACATAGGCTACTTTTTATCCCACAAATCAGTTCCCGTGGCATAAAAATCACATTTAAACGTTTCCATAGAAATCACGCGTGCCAAGCCCCGGGGCGCAGCTAGTTATCAATAAAGCATTTTTAAGTTTGAGTTTGATGTACCCTTTTGCTAAGCCTCTATGTCCCCCGAGCGCCGCTGTCTAACAGCGGGATGTTTGTTTATTTCCCGTTGAAAACGAAATCGAAGTTTCTAATTGGTTTTCGTTCATAATAAAACCTTGTTTAAGCGACATACGAGTTGGTTTTGCACGACAACGAAAACAAACTTCGATTTTCCTTTTCGAGTAGGCTCCTTTTATCTCATAAACCAACAAGGTTTGGGGGAAGTTGGTTTAACTTTGACCGTTTTTGTGTCCAGATGCGGAACAGCATAGCTAATAACTTTTTGAAGGTAAATACGAGTAGTTTTGCTTACATCGTAATTGCTGTGTGATGCTGTCTTAAAATTTGCACCTACCCCAACTCTTCTCATGGGTATCGTAAGAGGCAACTATGGGATATCCGAGAGATCGTAACTTCTCCTTTTTCTACACAATTTGATACAGTGCCCCTATAAATATATTATGTCGTGACGACAGGAAACTAGGCAAATCGCAAGCAAAGAGACGCCACGATCACGTCTCGTTACTAACGTCTAATAGACTTACCCTTCCAGGTCACTGGAACTTCGACAAAATTATATTAAGCAACTTCAATCCGAGAATAGTTCCTAGTGCTTCCACAGCGCGCTTTGAATAGGAAGTTAAAAACTAATCAAATTATAAAAAACTTTCTCGAACGAAGTCCTTTCAATAATTTTCTAACTCACTGAATATTAAAAAAGATCTAAAAGTAATTTGGAGACTTTGTTCAGGTGGAAGCTTACTTATCAGTGTACTTACAAAGTTTGCCACGGAAAAGGTGTACTTACTAAACTAAAAAAATTGCGACCTTTTATCTTCATATTCATTCTTAATTTAAGGCGCATAGCCAAGCCAATGTGGCGCCGCCACTTTATTATATTAATATTTTTGTCACAGTAAATTTAAAAAATCCATCGTACAATTTGCGATACCTAATAAAAGATTTTTTTAATACCTCTTTAATAGTTTTATTTTGTATAGTTAAGACAGAGAGAGATGTGAAAATAGAGTTTGGTGGCCACAGAGGGCAACTTCGTATCTGCATAAGCTTAACAATATAAAACTATTGCAGAGGCATTCTAAAATAGCTTATAATAGGTACTCTCTCGATTTTTGCTGTAATTTCCTGTGATAAACGTAATAAGAAGATAAAATAGGTAGTGGCGCCACCTTGAAAAAAAAATACACGTTTAAGGCGCATACCTGGGGTATGCGCCTTAAACGTGTATTTTTTTTTAGTTTTAGAATTTTTTTGTAATCATTTCAAGATAAAACACTGCTTTTGCTAACAAAACATACAAAAAGCATTTATGAAATATTTTGTGATGATAATATGGATGATGATGGCAGAGTGAGTGTAAAAGAACACGAATAAAAAATTAGAAACAATTATTTGTTGCAAAAAAAATTTTAATCGTTGATCACTTAGCCCTCCGCTTATGAGCCATCTCTTAGCTACATCCAAGCATGATTTTACAGATCGTCATCCCACCTCACCGGATCGCGTCCTACCACATCATATTGGTTACCTCAACCTCAACTTCAACCAACAGCCTCTATTGGTCCACAGCTGAACTCAGGCCTTTCCCTCTTAAACTTAAGGACGGGTGGGTCAGGGTCTTAGAGCCCTTTCCTCACCCTGGACAGCCTGTATTGGTCCGCTGCTGGACACACCGCCTACTGATAAGCGGCTTAATTAGCTTTTATCTCATGGATGGGGACCGTGGGGATAGGGTATATGCATCGATTTTTTTATTGTTTTAATCGATTCTTTAGGTCATTATTTAACCGAGAAAAGATAAGAAGCTCACTGAATTTCGCATTAACAAGGTAAAAAAAACAAATCAAAACTACAATAATTTTCGGGTGATAAAAACGCTGCCATATTGGCGCCATGTTTATTTGACGTCGACGTTCACACTTGATTGAAACCTTTTGTGACGACCTCGGTAGTGATCATCTCAGGAAAGAGGTTTTCCGAAAAAACTGAAAATAATCGACAATACGAAATGTGAAGTGGGCAGAATAGTGTCAAATCATGGTGCAGCAAGCAGAATAAAAAAAGAAGAAATGTGTACAGTGATGTCATGTCCGCTCTAGTCAATGGCGTAGCGTTTTGAAATTTTGCGATAGAGATTTAAAATATCAATTTTTCAATGGTTAAATTCTACAATAAAAACATCTCAAAATGCAAAAATAAATATGTAGATATGTTTCTATATCAATAGAGAATACGTATATGTTTTTTTAGCCATTTTGAAATCACATGCATAAACCCTATTGAGGGCATTCCCACCATGAGATAAAAGCTAATTAAACCGCTTATCAGTAGGAGGTGTGTCCAGCAGCGGACCAATACAGGCTGTCCAGGGTGAGGAAAGGGCCCTAAGACCCTGACCCACCCGTCCTAGTTAAGAATCAGCTTAATAACTACAGAAACACTAAATTACTCCATATCCAATTATAACAACGATCAAAAGTCGTTTATCATCGTGTTATTGTAATGTAAACAGTAAACACTGGTCATCTATCAAGTTTGACACGCACTCCAAATTATAGTTACGCATAATACAGAAATATAGTTTGACCTTTTACGTTTATAGAAGTTTGACCTAATATGGGCTCGACTTTGCGTCCCGAGTTCGATATTGTTTGTAACAATATCACCAACTTCGTTATAATCAAGTATAGAAGTTAGTAGACATTCATAGAATACCTTTATTGTAATACCTTCATGATGTATTTTAATAAATTGTCTGGTTTAGATCTATCTTGTTTTGTCTGGTCTGGCATGCTCTGGTACTGAAAGGAACATAATACACGATACACTATGCAAAATGTCAGTACAGATATTCAGAATTAGAATAAGGTCTGTCTTTGATGGTAAAAGGAGAAGACTATTCAGATCTAAGCTACGCGGTATACCCTATGCGCGGTTACTGACAGTAAGATTAACGCATACCCACTCTGTTTCTTCGATTTACACAGGGGGATACTATCGCTCACGTTCGTAGGTGTTACCCAACACGTGTCCTCTGGGTGGTGCTATGAGAGGTACTCTCTGGTGGCAGGCTTCGGCCTTGGCTTATCACCACCCTCCAGACTAAGCCAGTCCGTTAAGCAACTCTGTTGTGTTTCTGAATGTGGTCCGGAGTACCCATCTTCTAGACCTTCGTGATACATCGTTGGCCGCATTTTTCCATCAGGTGAGATTGCGGTCAAACGAAAGTCTATTTCTGATTTAAAAAAAACTACGCTACGCGGTATACCCTACACAGAGCAAAGATTAACGCATACCGACTCTCTTTCTTCGATTTGCTACCGCTAGGTACAGTTTAGGTCTAAACAGGCTTTCTTAATAACTTCGATTAATTTTTTATGTAATTTATGGATTCAAAAGTAGTCTATGTTTTACTATTCCAGGCCAAGAACTTTGTAGAATTTCGAAGGTAAATGTCAGCCCGATCCGTTCAGATGTTTTGGAATTCCGAACATCTAAACATCAAAATCATCGCACTATAATAATTAGTGTTATTTATTATTATTCACACGAATTATTCTAATACTAGTTTCTGCCTGCGACTAGCGCGTTTCCATTGAAGCATTTTACTCCACGGGCACTGATTTATGGGATAGAGGTACTTGTTACCTGTACACAAAATTTGAGCCCCAACCGCTCAGTAGTTTTGGCGTGAAGAGGTAATAAACATCCATCCATCCCTCTAAACATCCGAACTGTTACTATTTAAAATAATAAGTGTAATGATGTTTTATTCAGGTACGATGCTCTGAGTAGAAGCTCGCTATATTTAGGCATCTTCACAGCATCTTAATTTATTTGTTATCAACACATAATTCCCAAGAGGCTGTGATGATAACAGAATATATTTGTCAACGCCAAGCTGTCGGATCTCCTTGAATAATGGTCCGTGACGATGGAAGTAGACTTGAAGACTTTATTACCAGAGGTTCCGTATAAAGAATATTCGGAGAGAGTAGAGTCAATTGACGGTTCAATCATTTTGCAGATTCGATGGAATGGAGTCAAAGGCTGGTAAGGGCATAACAGCCAAATAATAAGTAATTATTGCGAACGGACATGCTTTTATGCGTATGCATAAAAGGATGTCCGTTCTTATACAATGCATCACTAAGGCCCGTATTATGAAAGCATGCTCAGTCATCGACATAATACTTGAGTGATTCTTATGTATAGTTTTGAGCAAATACTAATTTTAAAACTATGCTTGGGTACTGATATCAAAATCTACACTCACTCGTGTAACCCTCAAGTAACGATGCCTTCTTACCACGTTATTACGTATTATGGAACGACTACCAAGCATTACTTTCCAACAATTTCCAACCTTAAAATCTGTACCTAGTGATTCTTTGAACTCATCTTCACTCAAGTGAGGTCTGAACCACGGTTGAATTATGCTTGGAAAGGATTTCTACGCACAATATTATGATTTATCTTCCCAGACATCAAGTCAGAAAAGGACCAACAAATCTTTTACTGAACCCCAAAAAGCATTATCTTAACGTATTTTTCCTTCTAAAAAGTCACCGATTCACCATCGCGATAAAAATCGTTGACAAGCGGGAAATGAATGAATCCTTGTTATAGACACTTTAAGGGGTAGGTTTTTTCAAGTATTTTTTTTTATCTTTTTAACGAATGAAAATAAATTTAAAGGTACTTGTTACATAGTGAGAGTTTACATTAGGTATTGGCTTTTCGTACAACGCGAATTGTCAGTGCAAATCCAAACGTGCCTTGAATTAAAAGCACGCGTTTGGGTATAGGATTTAGAAGATCTCATAGGTCTTCAAACTTCTTCTGTTGTTTCGTCTTTCTTCCACCATGCAGCCACACGGGCAGAAACTAAGACTCGTTTTATGAAAGCTTCCCCGAGGATTACTTATGCAGTAATTAAATGAGCTCTACTCAAGCTTAGAATCTCTGCTCAGGTAAATTTTAATTGAAGAATGTAACTCTCACGCTACTTAGCTAGTTGCATTAGCAAAATTTCTATTTGAGCGAGTAGGGTTTTGTCTCACATTTATCAGCATTTATCTAAGCGAAAAACGTTTCTTTATCTTATCAACCTGGGTATCACAATATATATTTTAAATCATTTATGTTAAATTGATGGTTTTTGAAAAAGGATTTTAATTATTTTTGGCGCTATGTTTTAAAAAAAACTTTGACGCCTACAAATCCTTTCCAAGCCGTACTCAAGCGTGGTCCAGACCACACTTGAGTAAATATGAGTTTAAAAAAAAACCTAGTGTTTACTAGGCAAAGATATGAAAGCTTGAAATCGTTCTAAAATAGGCAAATAATCAAGTAATGCTTGGTAACCGTTCATTAATGCGTAATAACGTGGTAGAAACGTATCGTTACTTGAGAGTTACTTAAGCGAGTGTAGATTTTGACATCAGTACCCAAGCGTGGTTTTAAAATTAGTCTTTACTCAAACTAGACATAAGCATCACTCAACCATAGGTCGATGACTGAGCATGCTTTCATTATACGGGCCTTAGCTTCTGCCCGTGTAGCTGAGTTGGCGTTTTGCTTACGCGCTGCAAATGCTCGCTTGCAAACACCTCATGTTGTTACGTGTGATGAGAGAGAATAATAATAATAATAATATATTTTTTATTTCCAGACATGAGATCCATATACATAAAATACAATTTTACACACAATACATCACATAAATAATAAAAATACAAATACAAATACAAACTGAGGTACATAGGGTACCCAGGTCATAAAAAAAACATAAAATTAAAATATTCTAGGTGGCAATAGCCACCCACCGTTTATACATATCTGACAAGATCAGACGATCCGCCATACTCCTGATAATATAGTTCTTACACATGTCAACTCTGGACATAAACGAGGCTATTCTCTTTCTCTGGATGGCATGGAAAGAGTCAACACGGGCTGCTGTATACATTTCTGAAGCGCTACAATAGCGCTTCAGTCCCATGAGATGCCTGAAAACGTTGTTGTAAGTTACTCTGATACTATCATGTGATTTTTTGGTGGAATCTGTCCAAAGTTGACATGTGTAGAAAGACTGACAATATGATTGAAAAAGGGTGATTTTCACGTCGGACGAACAGTTATAAAATTTCCTTGGTATCATATTGCAAACTACATACAATGATCTTCGCTGCCGCTCTATGTCAGTATCGTCTTTTAGGTTTGAGGTAACGATATGTCCCAAGTACTTAAAGATATCTACTATTTGTATAGGTCGCCCACCAATGCAGACTTTAGGAACGTTCTCAGGCCCCTTCCCAGATTTGAAGATAACCATCTCTGTCTTTTTGGCGTTATAGACAAGGTCGTGATCCTTAGCGTATTCCTCACAGATGGCAAGCAGTTTGGTCAACCCTTTGATCGACGGGCTGAGCAGAACCATATCATCGGCATAGCTCAGATTGTTGACATACCTGCCATCCAAGCTGAGCCCTACCGAGGCACTGCTCAGCTCCTCGATCGAGAGAAGATGAGTGTGTATTGCCGTACTGTTTACTACAAAAATTGCGTAACTCTATTTTCCATGGAGAAGTCTGGAGGAGGCTGACACCCTCACATGAGATTCTTGCATGAATTTGACGAACTTGATAAATGAAAACTTTAAGTAATATATTATATTTAAATAGAGTGACTTAATTAATCTACATCTCATTAATTGTATTAAAAATGGCAAAGAAATAAAAGGCTATTTCATTGTATATTTATTTTCCATGGAAATACAGCGCCCCAAGCGGAAAGTTTACATTACTTCCATAGAAAAGTTCAAAGTTTCGATATAAAATAACGTTAACGCATTTTTGGAGTAAACAGTATATAGCAGTTGAAACGCATAGACGTGTCTTGCTCGGAAAGGTATGTATTCGACTTCATAAGAAAGAAATCTTTGTGTCCCTACAAAAGAAGAATGGTTCCCTTTACGTAAGGAGAGGGGAGTTAAACGTGAAGGTTAAATGTTGTCGTGTTAACAGCTTTTTTATGCGAGTGTCTTACTGATAAGAATTCCATAGTCATTGCTTCGAGATTGTTCGAGAAAATCTTGTACAGTTGGTGCAAAAAGATGTAGGTATGTATGAATTTATAAATATAAATAAACAACCAACTTGTCACGAATATGACTAGAAGACAGCCAATAAGTGTCCAAGTCTAAGATTCGACGGAGGAGCTTGCATAAATCCATCCGATATGGATGGCTAAATACGTTTTAATCCCATTTCTTCCTTTTCCCACTTCACCATTCCTCCAATTTCACACTTTGTATTGAGTTGTCAAAATAAATACACAAATATAAAAATAAATATAAAAGTATATCAATCTGTTAAGCTCATGTACCTATTTAGTATTGTTCATAAAGGCTAAAAGAGGCTTGCAAAATAATCCTAATTGTATGAGGCGTTTATCTTTAAATTGTATATTGTCAAGATACAAGATACAAGATTTTATTGGTAAATTTTAAATTTACATGTAAATACATTAAATAACATTTTTACTCCTTATTTAATGCATTACATTATTGTTTACTTATTTTCAAATTACATTATTTCATTTAAATAAATTATTATTTTGCCTTAATAAATCTAAACCGCTATAGCCCTACCATATTTTGCACCTGACATGTTTTGCATCGTTAAATCAGGCACGGGGATTGTATTCTGCATTCGGTTTTTGTCTTGATGGCAAAAAATAATGGAGACCCTACATTGGTAAACATGACAGTCTACTTCAATCTTTTTTCTTTCACGAAAGATATCTGGTTCATATTGAGTTCTAAGGCACAGGGATTTATCTTTATTGAAAAGCGCTTCATTGGGTAGCATAAATCATAATTATGTCTTAAAGAATCACGGCTCTATTATATCAAAGTTACGTCACTTTATGGACTGAAGTAATCATGTATAGGCAACGCTTTCAGTTAAAGTTTTCTCACTGACAGTTCTGCTAAAATACCTTACTCAAATTACAAAGTATTCAGAGAAATCTTGCTGTACAACTTTAAAACCACTAAGAACTCGGACAATTTGCGATAACTACACCGTCAGTATAATATCAACGGCAAAGTTCACTGGCTGGCAGCCAACTTGCGCTTAGCCGTGTACGTAATGACAAAACAGTTGTACAAGTTTTGAGCTTGTTTTTGGTTATGAATATTTAGGGAGTTGCTATTTTTTATGCAATTTGTACAGTTTTTTGAAGAGCTCTTGTCTGTTGTTGTTTTTGTATGAAAAAGCTAGAGAGGAAAATGGAACTGCAGGGTAAGATCAGAGGGAAGAGGTGAATAGGATATATGAGGCGGAAGTTAGATAATAATTTTGTTTTAAAAAACTATAAACCGACTTCAATTTATTATAGTATTTTCATGAATTTTTATGGATCCCATTGTCAAAACTGAACAAATGGGACCACACGGAAAGCACCAGCTTTCATATTAAAAAGAATCATTAAAATCGGAACACCCAGTCAAAAGTTCTGAGGTAACAAACATAAATCGATTTGAGAACCTCATCTGTTTTGAAGTCGGTTAGAAATAAATAAATTAGAAGCGGTTCACGCTTCTTACCGATCCCGTTTTACTAGTTGTGTGGTTTTTTCGGTGTTCCAGTCAGTACCACCGAAAATTATTTTTTCGGAAGTTCAGTTTATTGTACCATGCCTTTTTTTCAGTGATTTTGTTGACTGGACCTCGGAATAGATTTGTCATCTTCATGACCTCGGACGACGATCACGGCTGAGCAAAGGCATCCTTGAAAGATTGCTAAAATGACCAATGATTTTATTTAGCGAACTACATAAATATATTATATCAGATCAAACATTTATCTGGTTCAACAAAAACATACAATTAATAAAAATATAATAATATTTTTATTAATTGTATGTTTTTGTAAAGCTACCTATTTCTAACGGCTCGACTGATAAAGAAAAGAAGCCATGTTCAAAAAAAATACTGAAACGAAAAGATGAAAATAGTGCTATTCTGTTAAAATTTGTAGGTAAAATTATTGTCCCTACAAAATCGCTTGTGAATACTTCTGATTGATTAGATTACTTTAGGACGCACGCCCGACGCACACTGTCTGTCCTTATCGCGCTGCGGTCGTCGTCAATATTTTCTATACCTTTTTATCATCATTTAAAACTATTTGATAATATTTACAGATAAAATGTTGTAATTTAGAAATAAAACGTAAATTACTAGGTGTTTTTATGTGTAGTACCTACAAGTTTTTACCAATGTACCATAGTTTTTGCATTTTTGGAAGGCACAGCTCGACATTTATATCGCAATAATGCCACGCGCGGTCACGTTCGCTACTTTCTCGACTAAATCAAAATTACGACAAATGTAATTTAGCCGCCTCAGTTACCACGCGCTAGTGCGTTATCTACCTCATTTATACATAATATAATATAATTGGTAATACTATAATAACATTTATTAATAAGGAAATATTTTAGTTTATTTGTAAACAGGTTGTATTTTGTCGTGTCTTTTATTTCTTGGGCGAGTTTATTATACATTTTTATTGACATTTTGTAGGGCGCTTTGCTGTAAATAGGTACCTACACAGGTTAGATTGAGGTTGGACAAATTTATTTCTACTGACTCTGAGGCTATAAGTAGGTCGTCTAAGTTTTGATGTGGATATTTTCTAATGAATTTATAAATTTCCGGAAGATAAATCCACGGTAAACTTAAAATCATTCGTTTTTTAAAGTGAGGCTTTCTTTATCAATGGAATTACGGCAGTGAAACAGGCTCGATTCAGGTACTACACTTGCCGATCGAGTTAGAAACTTCGAAAGTTTATAATCAACCTTGTTACCTACTTCGATGCAATCAGCCAATCAGAGCGGATTGTTTGGGTGAGGGCTTTGTGATTGGCAGATGGTTTTCAAGAGGATTTTTAGAAGTTAGATGTTACGTTAACTTTTGGGAACCGATTTGGTTTGAACTTTTAAGGGTTTGTAGTTAAAAACCCTTAAAGTTCAAATTTCATTTTCCGTTGAAAGCATTGTTTAGTAACGAAATTGTGACGTCGGACCTAGCATTTTATTATGCCTCTGACTAGGCATTTTGACATCTTTAAAGCATCTTGATTTTATTCTTTGACCGTGTTTGACGATTATCACACGTCATATACCTATTATTATTTTAAACAAGAGTCCTCTCCTTATTAATTTTCCAGCATTATTATTTATTTAAGTACCATTTGTATAGTTTTAAGTATACTTTATCTTTAAGTTGGCTTAATAAAGTTATTTCTATTTCTATTTTCTATTTATTTCATTTCCTACGGACCAAAATAATTTTCGAAACACTTTTTTGGTTGATGTCAGTTACTTATTAAAAATACTGGTAAAAAAACTGTTATGTAAAAGTTATGAATGAGTTGACAACTAAACATTTTAAATTGACTCAACCAAGCTGGATGAAATTAAGTAGTTAAGATGACCAGCTACTCAACCATTGACCATAACCTTAGAAATCTGATGTCGAATTCATCTCATCGAAAACTGAGAACTCACAAGACCTTACAACAACTACTGTCTATTCTGTTGTAACTAACTATACCTACTTGTAGTGTTGGTGACTTGAAACCCTTAACCCGTTAGAAAACAGATCCTACTGCTTTGAGATAAGATTGTAAACCGAGTAAGCTTACCTAAGACGGCGGAATTTCTCGTAAATTAATTGCTCGGGGCAAGACTTTGAAACAGATTCTTAAGTCAAAACGGGATGTACAGGGTGGGCAAGACTTGTGTTATTTATTTGAGATGGGTAGCCTAGTCTAGTTTTACACGTGTAAAGCAGTTCAGAAGTGAATATCAAAGTTGTTTATTTTCTTTAGATCTTACAGGACTCTTGGCACGTCACAAATAAAGTGATCACTTTGATTTTTCGTCATAGTATTTGTTATCTCATCTTCGTTTTCCATCGGGTGGGATAGCGGTCGAACGAAGGTAATTTACCTACCTTCGTTTGACCGTCAATGAAAAAGAACAATTTTTAAGTTAAGCATTGGTGTTGATTCTGTTGTTTTAGGATGAGCTAAAATTAGGATTTCCGAATTTCAAATAGATGAAAACGATTCTATGGTTGAAAAATTTGACTGACACGCTTAAAATTAGGATGACAGCTCTGAAATTAGATTGATAGATCTAAAACAACTCAAATTAGTTAAAAGTTGCTTTAACCCTATTCTTTGCATTACATTTTAGCTATGGTTAAAAACGTCTAATTTTAGCAGGCATCTAATAAGGTCATGATAAAATTTATCGATTTTAAACTGGTATCGATTTGAATTTCTAAACGATTTCTCTTACAAATGGATGAACTGTTCGACCCATGTAATTATTATTATTATAAGTATTTTTAAATACACCCAACTACTCAACTCTGAGAGGTTTAGCTATTTTGAAAAACGTTCTAATATAGGTATTTTTAGGAAAATAATTTATTATGGTTTAGAAAATGCCATAATTTTTAGGTCAATCTAGCATAGAAAATTTAAAAATCTTAAAATTTAGGTTAAGAATCCTAAAACAACAGAATCGATACCATTGTGTTCCTTATAGATTTACTAGCTGCTAACCGCTTTGCATGCGCTTTTTAAGAAGCTTTTGTCTGTTTCCGGGATACCATTTACCTCCCTGCCAAATTTTATTGTGATCTGTTCGGCCGTTGCATGCAAAGTATATTAAGATACATTTTTTTTATTTCCGCGCATAATCTTCTCTGATAAGATAGAACAAAATACAATTCACGTGCACTGCCCGCCATCCCAAAAATTTGCATGCTAATGGATTCGAAAAATAACGACTGAATCTATTTTTTACTATCAATTTATAATAGCCATCAGAGTTGAGGTAATTAATCGTGCTTAAATCTGAGTTGCGTTTGAGTGTTGGTGAAATCAGTTCGGTAGTTTTTTTAGTTTATCGTGTTGAGGCCAAAGATTTAAATCGTTAGATATGCCCTTTCCGTAGTGAGACCACGCTGTGTTTAACAATAGAACGATGTTTGTGAGCTCACAAACTTGTTTTTGTCATTTTGAATCAGTGAATTGTGTGTTTTTGTGGTGTGCTTGTTCACAAAAGTTCAAGCTATGTGATTGCACTCATAAAAGTTAGATTTATTGACAAAAAAAATCTACTGATAGTGTGCGTGCGTCGGCATTTTGTTAACTTACGCATTCATAAAAAAAAAGAAGATGCCACAGTTTTTGGGCGTCAGGGCATATTATTTTTGAGGCAGAGGGTCGCAATGGGAGACTTGGTTTTTTAATAAGTACTTACTGATAAATTATTCGGCTTTAAGACTTTTTTGTTGGTAAATAGCTGTGGCTTAGTAATATATATATTTTTTTTTTGCATATTCTGCCATAATACCCATAACATAAGCTCTTCTATCTTGGGCTAAATGAGACTTTCAAGTATCCATTATTTATTTATACATTTTACTTTTTCTTTTGTGAGCCTATTTACATCCGGTCATAGCAATCACCATAATTGTTTTTTGTTACAATTGTGATAAAAGACAATATATTTTAGTGCACCTTGTAAGGCTTTACTCAGGTATTTTGTTTGATGGTGTTATGGTATAATGGGTTGTAATCTGTATTAGGTGAAGGGATTGTAATTGAGACCTTAAATTCAATTATACTAATAACTACATTAGCTCATACTTTACCCTCAACTTGGCCGACAAATACTTCGTTGAATTCATTTCGTTTGAATATTGTATAGAAAAAATAAGTTATCAAAGTTATTAGAAAATGTATCACTATAAAGTTATTGTGTGTGGAATATTGATATGGATATTTATTTATTCCATAGTAACAATATGCATTATGTGTGGAAGCTTAGATAAAAATAATAAAATAAAAATAATAATAACTAAGAAAAATAATCTTTTTATATTACTTTTAAGAACAACTATCACATAAATCTATAGAATAGACACAAAGAGACAACTATGATAATATTATTAGAAATGTTTATTATATATCTGAACATGCTTAGATATATAAAATGTCATCTCTTATAACTAATTCCAGTTCAGTGGAGATGATACACCTTTACAGATCAGAAAACATTTTTTTTTTTTTTTTATTTATTCACGCTGGCCCAGTATTCTATATACTGGGCCAGCGTGCGTAGACGTCTCACTCGCTCGACTGGTGTTTGTAAATGGCAAACATGATAGAACAGAGAGCCGAGGCCCGAGGATAAGTTTTGCATACTTTAACGAAACTATGCAAGAAGTTTTTGTTTTTTTCCATACATTTTACACATTTCAGCTCGTTAAATAAAGTTCACGTTAAACAGTTTTCTAATTAACGATAAAGAAAAAACCCCGAAAAATATTTAACTTAGACCTGTGTCGATTGATAATCTTTCAAGACCTGTTCGATCACGATCTAACTTGCAGAAAGTTTCGTTCGTTCAGACTTGCCATTGCCGTGCAGTCTATCGTTCGATCGGTCTTTCGTATTTGTCGTCCGAATCGTACGCAACTACCTTACCGTTACGTCATAAGGTTCACATTTCTTATACTTAAAGCAAATTAGGCATGATTCAATCAAAAGACCCGAATGTTTTGAAGGTCGCGGGTTACGGGTATTTTTCAAGTAAAATTACTTAATAGTCACAACATAAGGTTCACTTTTTTGACTGTCAAGCAGTCTATCATTCATTCAATCATTAGGTCGATCATTCGTATTAGTGTCGAAAAAACTACCTTAACAGTCACATCATAAGGGTCACTTTGCTTATTGCGCCGGAATGATCAAATCCTTTCTTTTTAAAATTAGGGATTCGATCAGTCACGTACAGGTCGCGATCGAGTCTTTATCGTGATCGACACAGGTATATTTGCCTTTGATGGGACTTGAATCCGCATCATCCTCAGTATCCTGAGGTATTTTTATTCGTCGGAAAGTCCGTCGGATTCGACATAGCAAACTTTTTACAAATCAAAAGAGCGTTCTAAAGTTCCGTCGGAATAGAATTCAAATTTGAATCCGACGTTTTCTCTTCGGAAACGAATGAGGTCAAGTGACGTATGAGTCGAAAAACTCTAAGACTACCTTTGGACTGTAGTGTCGTGTGTGGGCTAAGGTGGTGTAAAATTAAACCTTTCAAAAACGACAATAAAGAAAAAACCACTCGCACTAAGCGGTTTTCCTCCACCTTTATTATTCGCACCACAAAGGAATGGAACACGCTCCCTGCCTCTGTTTTTCCAGCCAATAACGACCTGGATCTCTTCAAGACAAGGGTGAATAGGTATCTTCTAGACCTTCGTGATACACCGTCTGCTGCATCTTCACTTTCCATCAGGTGGGATTGCGGTCAAACGAAGGTCTATAAACCGTAAAAAAAACAATGCAAACAGAAGCCTGACGACAAAAAAAACTAATTAATCCGCCAGTTAGATTATCAGAAGATATTGGACACGTATTTTTTCTTTTCTCAATAATTCAATAAATGCTGAACATTGTAGCCAGTTACAGTTCCGCGTGGCGTCACAGCTCATTACAAAGTGTCACTCTTTTACTGAACTGTGACGTCACTAGCCCTCACGCCCAAACTGACGCACTTTATTATTGTAGTTGTTTGTTTGATTGACAAAAGAAAAAATACGATATTTTCTGTTCCAAATTTTCTGATTATCTAACTGACTCATTAGAATTTTTGATTCGTCTTATTGTTATACAAAAAATTTTGCAAACTCATACTTGCTACTCTGTAGGAATCCTTCATAAGTAATGTTTATGACCCAACCATAAAGGAACGTAAGCGCGTAGTTGAGGGCCTAGGTCTAGATTCTTTGTAAGTTTACGACTGTCAGTTGGTACTTACGGTTTTAAGTGCCGATTTCACGAGCGCCAACTACCAAGCAGACGCTTTACTAGTATAGTTTTGATACTAGTGTCTTTAGCTGATGATCAAGGCGATCCAAACTAGCGTGCGATGAATTTTATTTTATTAAGGCGCATACACAAGTGAATGTGGCCCGCATACATAAGACATAGGAAATTTCAAAATCGTACAGTTTGTGATACCTTTACCCTTGTAATAGTTTTATTTTGTAAATCTTATGCAGAAATACGAAGTCACCCTTTGTGGCCAGCAAACTCTAATTTCGCATATCTGTCTAAACTATAAAAAATTAAACTATTACTGAGGTATAAATAGGTTTTAATAGGTAACAAAAATTGTACGACGCATTTTTAAAATTTACAGGTGGCGGTGCCACATTTGCCCGGCAAATGAGCATATTTGTAGATTATTATGTCAATAGAAGGTAAGCAAATTGACAGCATTATCTCGAAGCTATTTCGTCCAGGTAGCCAAAGAGAAGCTCATAGGATGGCTGGATGTTATGAAATCAAGTGAGTATATTTGGAAAGTCCATCTTAGTACCATCCAAATTAACACAGAGACTAAGTTTTGTAGAATAAATCAGTGTCATGGCAGACAAATAAACTATAAATAGTTTCATAGAAATATGCGATGCCGTAGTTGAAACGAAATCTGAAATTGTGACTTAAGAAGGCTACATGGCTCTACCAAATCTCAGCAGCCGGCCCGTGCGAATTTGATGTTATTTCACGTAAAATCGCATCGTCTTGGCCATACAAATGCAAGGAATTAGTATCCTGTAAAACTAAGATGGTTCACCATAAAAATGTACCATACTATACCTAGACTAGTATTATACTTGTACCTACTCCTACTCATTGTTTATGTAACTAAACTAGATATTAACTACAAATTTATGTACCTTTTTTTAGTTTAAATATGGGAAGAAGCTGTTAACCTGTAACACAGCTACATTGTAGCTACCACAGGGGACAGAGCTCTTATTTTATTTGTACTAATATTTTGGAAAATAAACGATTTTGTATTTGTATTTTGTATTTTTGTATTCGGCGGCGTTCGCCTTATTTCGGAATTATGCTCCTCGTGCGTGTCGCATCGCCCTCCACGTGTGAGCGAACGGTTGCAGAAACTAGAAGAAATTTCAGCATTCTTGATATTTTTTCGTACTTTCCGATTCATTTTGAATAAACAACTGATATCAGAAATGTTTTTGTTTATTTGTAATAGAAATTATATATAAAATGTTGCATCATGCATAAAAATGCTTGAAAATGACTCGATTTGTTGGTCAAAATATTGCAAAAACATAAATATTGGTGAACCGATTATGTATGGAAAATTTCAATACGATCGAGGATGTATTTTCCAAATGAGGCTGCAAGTACGTATGTATGGGGGCTAAGGTATCCGCACCGTTCTTAATACCGGCTTACATTTAATTCGTTTGACTATATGCACTGATTTTGTTAGTCCAAGTCCTCTCAAACCATGTCTATTACATTGAACAGTGATGAATTTTCTAGAAATTTCCCGATTATTGGGAAGTTCTATGAAGTGTAATCATATCGAGGGTTTACTGCGAAAACCAGTTAGATGCAATGACATGAGTTTTGAGATATTTGATTTCTAAAGTTTGAGTCCATGTCACTTGCTAATTCATCAATAAATTTGGTATTGTATTATTTAAAAGAAACAATACATCTAATATGATCATGTTTTGTATAGTTTCAGGAAAAACTATTAGCCGGATTTCCTTAAATTAGGCAAAATATGAGCAAGGTCGTGCAGTTACCATGTTTTACCTGTTAACTTGTAAAATGCCGTTTTAGCGAAAACTATTAATTAGTTTTTGATATGATTTATTAAATAAAACATATAGTTTATGACAAATAACTACATTTTACATTATATTGAGATGCTAAATGACTAAATTAATTGATTTATTCATCGACGAAAAAAATCTAGCAGGTTTTGCCTGTTACTGTTTCAAATTTTATGAAGCGGGGTGGTCCCAAAAAACATTTAAATGCAAAATTATGTTTAACTGTTACTTTTAATCACATTTTAATCAGGGGGGCTACTCGGAAAACTATTAACGAAGTTCCTGATTCGTTTTCATTCAAAAGTTACTTTGATGTCTACTACATAAAATAGCATTTGCACGGAAACGAAGCAGAGGACCTACTCGTACGTCTAACGTACGTAGAATTTTCGTTTCTAACGTACGTAGTAGTGCGTACTTTGATGGTTATTCGTTATCCCCAATTGTATTATCATCACGAATCGCTGGCTCTGGTAACCCATCTTTTGGAAGTTCCTAAACCAGCCGTGAAGCTCTTCTGGTAATATGCTTTTGGTATATAAACTTACGAGGTCTTGTTTCTTAGCTTCACTTTCAGGTGATCTGGGTAAAAGTGGTGTAGTTGGCTCGGAAACTGATGGTTAACTGGAGGCCAAGAGGAGGATCCAGTTAGGCTGGGCAGCATTTGTAAAACTACGTCGGAGTCTTCTCGTCATCTATACCGCAATGCTTGTAAACTAAAGTTTTGAATCAGTGCGTCCTACTAAACGTTTCTGTTTCTGTTTCTGTTACTGTTACCCGTCATGACCTACGGAGCTGAGACGTGGACACTCACGATAGGGCTGGTCCACCAGTTTAAAGTCGCTCAGCAAGCTATGGAAAGAGCTGTGCTCGGAGTCTCTCTGAAGGATAGGATTCGTAACAAATACATTCGACAGACAGAACCAAAGTTATTGACATAGCTCAAATAATTAGCAAGCTGAAGAGGCAATGAGCTGGCAATATCTCGCGAAGAACCGACAACCGCTGGGGTAAACGTGTTCTTGAGTTGAGACGCGGCGTATGTAGTGTAGGACGCCTTCCGGTCTGCCAAAAACTGCAGGCAGATGCTGGATGCGTCAAGCCTTTGTCCAGCATTGAAATTATGTGGGCAGATTATGATGATGATCTTTTGAATGGCCCAGAGGAGCAAGGCAGCAACAAGCTGATTGTAGTTTTGACTGTGGTCAAGCTAAGTAAGCTTCTTCGTTTTCATTTTTATTTTCTGTGTAAATTTGTGCACACTTAGTACACAGTAGTCAGTAAGCATTGATCTTTCCTTAGTACGAAAAAGCTCAGATTATATTCGCGCACAAATGTTCCCCGGTAGGTTTTCTCAGACGCTGGTTCAGAACAATTTTTCAAACATTTACCTTTGTACAATGAATTCATTTTTAGAACCTTATGACGATGATCTACTTTCGCTGTGTATCTTTTCTACAGCTCATTGTACAGTCTTTTGTGCAATGAGATTCCAAAGAAGGAAACAATTCGATGTGTTTTCTTTCTCTTTGAATAATTTCTGGTTTAGTTTTATTCACAGGTTCGTGTCCTCTTCTGTGGTCAGTTCCGTCAAATAAGTTCACTTCATTACGTTTTTTAATTGCATCAGTACGTAAGACGAAACACACAACGTTTTGTGCGTGTCGTTTGCTAAAAAAAACTGACATAAGCGTAGGTACCTACTTGCTTTTTTCATCTTGTTTAAAAAAACCTTTATTTGAAAATTGATTTTGGGCTGGTCGGTTACGTACAACCAGGACTCGTTTTGGTGGTTGAATAGTGGCCGAAATAAAAAATCTTAATGTGAAATCTGCAAAATCTATGTGTCAATTTAAGTCCTCAGACACATTTTCTGTTACCTATTGAATAAAACTGTCTAAGCTCTTAAATTGACACGTGGAGCAATCTTTAGCTTTAGGAACCTTATCTGATCTGACTTTCGCACTTGTTTTGTAAGGCAAACCATCTGTTCGTCTTTTTTATCCATATTACAAGTCTAATTGTTTGGAACAAGATTTTAACATTTTTTTAATAGTTGAATTAGCAACCAACTCTTTTAATAAGCTGACTCAAGATGTTTTTTCACCATTTCAGTCATTTTTTAATGTTGTCTATTGTTTTGTTCAACATTTTGAATTAATTTCCTTTACTTGCATTACATAAATTGAGCGTAAAATTGAACAAATTATGTTGCGTAAACTAACTAGAGTCGTTTAGTTGGTTTTGCATGTTAACAATTAGAAAAAAAATATAATATTATGTTCAAGTATATACGATTATTGCAACAAATACTGTTTTCACAGTACTTTTCCTATGGCGTTATTGTTAAAGTACAGTCCAGTAATTCCGTATAAATGCTTTTGATTAATTTTTCACGAATAATCTTTTGAACATTGATATAATAAAAGTGTTTATGCAATTTTAGCAATAGAGTATTAGTCCATTTGCTTCATTTAGTCGGTTTTGCCATTGAATAACTTCTGTTTGGCTTGTCGTAGCATTAAATGGGTTTTACCAGTCGAAAGAGCGCGAAAAATTATGTACCACTCATTTTTCGAAAAATTGTCATTTAGTCGGTTTTCGCAGTAAACCCTCGATATAGTTTTTCGCTTGTTACTATCACCAATAAAATACAAATTATTGTTTAGTCAATTGTAAGTCTAGTGTCTATTTAATACAATTCGATATAGTGAATAAGTTCGAATAAGTTTGCAAAAGATCCTCACTAAATGGCAGTTAAATGAACCACACTATCACATCATCACACTAATTCGAAAGTTTGTATGGATTTATGGATGGATGTTTGTTACTTCTTCACGTTTACTGGACGGATGTGGCTGAAATTTGCATACAAGTAATTCTAGTCCTGGAATCAAACATAAGCTACTTTTTATCCCATAAATCAGTTCCCGTGGGATTAAAATCACCTTTTAACGATTCCAGAGGAACAACGCGTGCGAAGCCGCGGGGCGCAGCTAGTTATACACGCGAAAAGCAAAATTTCATTCTCAGATTCAATTAGATTGATCTTTTTTATATGGTATATAACTGATCTTATTTAACTTTTGGAAATATAATTTAAAAAAATAATTTGTAAAGCTAACACAGACAAACTTGAAAATGTCTGAAGAAGTTCAGACTGCAGTATTTTTGCAGTAGGGCTCTGTAACCAAAATAAACCTTATCTTGGTTACAGAGCCCTACTGCAAAATTTCTTATCATCTTTTCCTAGACCCTACCTTCCCAAATGCGAGGTAGAAGACCAGCGCTGCATTTGCTCCATGAAATACTGCAAGCACACGCTATGTGGCTGCCTTTTGGTATCATACTGTATTTTGTAATTGTATATTTACTTATTTTAAACATTGTACTTTTTTGTTTTATGAGCTAATAAAAATTATCTTATCTTATTTCATGGAATATTTAGACATCTATTAGTTAATTAAGGTTTTATTTATTTAAATGCGTACTAGTTTACTACAGTCTTATCGCTTGGAGGCTCCTTGACGCATAATCCAAAAGGTTGCCGAGATTAAGCTACGAATGGAATTGGTTTTTAGGGACATAAATAGTGTCCAAATAGTGTCAATAAAACCTACAGTCTTTTACGTCTCAGACAGACTATTGCCCACTCAGCCACAGCTGTCATTCGATCAACAGAAGGGTTGACTTCGGTTAACCAAAAGCAACGCATTTGGCCACATCCAAACTGGAATTTTACGCCCCAATTTTTCGTGAGTGAAAATAAATGTGATTATGTACGCTGAAATGCGGACTTTTGCCAATCTATTCGGGTATTTATATAAACGGGCGGAACGGGTACGGCCATATTGTGCGTCAGATCTCAGCATTGAGCGAATATTCCGATATAGGCTAACTGGAGCTTTTTTGACGATCTATGTTGCGGGTTTAATTCCTGTCTCGGGATAAATGTTTGTACCTGCAGATATTTATTCCAGGAACTCCAGATATTTGCGAAGCATAATTAGAAAAATCGGTCTATGTAATTGTATTTTATTATGAATATCAATTATCCCTAACACAGTACTCATACCACAATCTCTGCTTAGCTTGGGGCTGGGTTTAAATTGTCCAGAAAAATTGATTTATTAATTTTGAGAGGCATACATCGTTTTTATACTAAAAAAAAAGACGTGTGGCACTCGGGGACTGCCGCGGTAAAGCTATTGCATAGCATTTTGCATCAACTTATGCAATTATAATTTTATTCATGCAGTATTGCTTTTTCTTTGATATTAATTCAAGTTACACTTTTTGAGCGTGGTGACCCTATACACCTATACACTTTCTCATAAACAGCTGCTTAAGTATTCGTCCGATTTCGGAGCAGCTCGTCCTCGCCGTCTCGAGGGTCTCGATTCGTGCTAGTTTCGTAGAGTCGTACAATACGTCTAATCGCACGCACACAACGCCGTGTCGAAGACTGCCGAACTGAAACGACGTTAGGCGATGCACGGCCTTCAAGCCACACCTTGCCCGGCGGAGTGGGGAGCGTGAAGTTTTTTCGTTACGGAATTTCTGTATTCGGTCCCCGCGCTCAAGGCCCGCGATAGAAGCTATGCAATAGCTTAAAACTAGACGATTGTGCTGTGGAAGTGCTACAATATTGCTGTAAGTTGCTCCGAAATTTGCTACGAGTTTGCTAAAAGATTGCTACGAAAGTGCTACGAAGATGCTATGAAAGTGCTACGCCTTTGTAGCACGTTCCGCACTAGCACGTCCTGCTACGAAACTGATTATACATCGCGATAGTTAACAACATAAATAGTTTAGTAACGCTCCATAATTAACGACGTAACTTCTTTTTTCAAGATCGATGTAAGTTTTTTTGAAAGTGGAGCCAACTTCAAAAAAGGAGAAGGATGGACATTTTTTTTTACTTTTTAAATTATGTTTGTTACGTCAGAAGTTCATTTTTTGTTTGAATGCTTTCCGTGGAGTCCCATTTTAATTTAGTCCAGTTCTAACAATGATATCCATGAAAACACTATATAATTGAAGTCGGTTTATAGTTTTTAAAATATTTTTTTTTGTTTGCAATCTATAATATGAGATACCAAATCTTTTTAGCAACTTAAAACTCGACGATTGCGCTGTGGAAGTGCAACAATCTTGCAACGAGATTGTTACGAGATTGCTACAAAAGTGCTTTGAAGATGCTACGAGAGCCTTTGTATTGGAGCATTCGTAGCCCGTCAACTACTTCTACCACGTTACAGCGATTTTGTAACGGGTGACTGGATGTACACGGAGTTACAGCCGAGAATTGACGACGAAGATATGGTGTATTAATTTGACTAACATTTTTATATTATAGGGTAAGGGTTGGGTAGACGCCCCAGGGAGGCTCCGGCAAGAAAGCTACCTTCACCAAATCAAAGTTAAAACACAAGGATACATTCTATCAATGATTTATTGCTATGTTCGCAAACTGCAGCACGTTTTGGATGCTAAGCTTCTAAAGCGCCAGAACACAACACACCACAAGCTAGATCCACACTTCTAGCATAACTCTGGTTCGTGTTTATGAATATTAAACATGTTATAAGTCTGCAAACTAATTCGTCTATAATCCTTTACATCCTCAGCACACATAAGTTCACTACAGAACATGTCTCAGTGAAACAAGAGGTGTTTTCAAAGAACCAGGAGAGCTGAAGTTGTTTGGAGATGGAAGAGAGGTAGAATTGTTCTGCAGGGGGCGCTACTGCTCGCCCCCGCCGCCTCTCCCGACCCCCTTAGTCGCCTCTCCCGACCCCTGCGGAAAAAGTTGGAGTGGTTCAAATTCTAAGCACTACACGGCACCTTACATAATATATTTAATAGATACATAATACACCTTACACAAAATGATCGTAGTGCCAAATGCGGAGCATTGACCTATAAAATATATCCTGACCCGAAACTGGTCACAGAGGGCACTTAGCTAATGAGTCGTGAGTCGAAACGGCGGTGATTGTACTCCCTAATTTGGTTAGATAAATAACACGGATACTGGACGTTCCAGTATATTGTAACTACGCGGAAAAGAAAAAGATTTTTAAAGAGGTTAGAAAATTTTTAGATAGGGATAACTATACCTCTCTACCAAAATAAAAAACTAAAATTATAGCCAATGTTACAAAAAACTATTTTTTTTGGATAGAAATCACAGAACTAAACCAAAAAAATGTTCTGTTACATAATAGCCCGTATGGAAAAAAGATAGAGCATCTTTTTTTATATACAAATACATACTCTAATACAAGCTCGGATAATCTTATTTGCGTTGCAGCTTAAATTTAAAAAAAAATATTTATCGTGATGATTTTCTTAAAGATTGATGTGGGCATTAAGATAAAAAGAGAGGTAAGAGATCAGAGTCACTCCAGCTAGTGATAATACATTTCTCATCGTCAAAAACATCATACGTCTAAATATAGCAATTAAGTACGCTCGTACAACCTTTCTCCGCAAAATAATGTTGAGTTGTATTATTAATACAACTCAACATTATTTTGCATGTATTTTCTACATTATTTTGCATGTATTTTCTCCCTAGAGTCTTGAGTCCGTCCCACAAAAGGTTGTCCGCTAATGCAAGTAGATGCTACTTTGTATGCATAAGTATATTTTCATAAAAGATGTGATATTTATTTGCAGAAACTGTAGTATTTGAACTAAAAGTTTCTGTAATAGCAAAAGTGTATTATAGCCATTTTATCACCTTAGGAATTGGAGAGAAGAAATACTTTACTTTGTGGAACGAATGGTTTGCTTGCAAATTAATAAATTACAAAACAGTGTCACACAAATATTCTAATAAAAAATAAAATGTTGAATTTGTTCCACCCCAACTCCTCCCGTGGGTGTCGTAAAAGGCGACTAAGAGATATTTACCGGGGGCGGGCAGCAGTGCCCCCTGCAGAACAATTCTAACACCGAACTGCGATCCCCAACCCGCATGCTCAGCGTGGGGATTATGGGCATGACCCCCATGAGATAGATGCCAATAAAGTGGTTATTAGTGGTATCATCACTGGACCAATACAGACAGTGTTGAGGTTGAAGTTGAGTGTTATTGGTTTCTATTAACCGTGTTAATGAAATAAACAATAGTGTAAATTCTGTTGTTTTATAATTAGCTAAAATTAGGATTTAGGAATGTCAAACGATACATTTCGATTCCTTAATCGATTCCTAATGATTCCTTAATCCTTATTTTAGGTAGTTTTGATGACAAATATAAGAGACCTATTCAATTTGAAAAGCTATCGTCTATTTGACATTCGTAAATCCAAATTTTATCAATTTTTTATTATGATATAGTATTTATAATTATATTATGAAAAGAAAAATAGAAAGATTATTATTAATTTAATATACCTAAAATTTAATTTTTAAAATAATCTTTAACAACAGAAACGACACCACTAATTTAGTAAATTACTCTCTTATACATATTTAAACAAGCTGTCAAAACAAACAAATTAAACGACTTTCGTATTGACGGCCTACTGTACCTACTGTAGGCCGAATCATAATCCCTCCTCTCTCCCTAAACGAAATCAAATAGGGAGATTAATTGATTGCAATGGGAAAAATATGAATGACAGGGCCAAATCTAATCGCTTACTAATCCCTCATTGGCTTTGGGTCGCCATTTTATATCCTCGGCAAATAAATTGATTCACCAGGTATTTGACCTAAATTTGATTAAATTAACCCTCTGCAACTGACATGGTTTCTCTTGGACACCGCCAAACCGATATATGGTTGCCATCTGGCAATTTGGCGCGATACAGTTCTGTCTCGCTCAGTACCTTCCTCGATTAGTGCGCGACAGCGGGCAGTGTGCCGCGATCATTTGTGCGGGTCACACGTCGGGCGCTACAAGCGAAAAGTGTCTCTCAGACGTAAGTACAGCAATAAAACCTGATTCTGTTAGACGTAACCTCACAAAGACCGTTTGTATTCCATAGTGTCCAATATTCGTAAACACAGTAAAATATTTAACTTTTCATAGTGTCTCGCATACATAGTCTCAGTGTTATGTAATTGTTCGCCTATCTACTAAGTTGATTATCTTTTTAGATGGCAAATTCTGAGGACTCGGACTTTGAGTTATATGAATTCACTAAAGACTACACTATTGTATCTTAAGTGCCATAAATAAATAAGGCTGTGATGCTGATTTCTTTATCTCATCACGCACCAAGTACTGATGAAGCGACTAATAAACCAACGATGATTGTTGATTACAATCACTCAAAGGCTGGAAACGAAATTGACAAAAAATGTTCAATTTTATTCATGTTCTCTGGCTTCTGGCAATATTTTACAGGATATTGGATCTAGCCGGTGTGCATGCATACATCTTGTACCAAGGATGTCCAGGTGCTAAATTGCCTTTTTGCTCTCTCTGGCAAAAGAGTTGGTTCTTCCCAGTTTGAAGGAGCGAGTCTATAATGACGGACTGCAGATAGAGCTTCGTCTGACCATCAGAAGAGTTTTGGGTGAGGATTTGCCTCCCCCTTCTGAAACTCCCCCATCTGGGCCATCTGGAAGAAAGCTGTGTAGCGTATGCCCCAGCAGACTTAAAGGGTAGACCAGGTTTAGCTGCTGCGCTTGTAAGAAAGCGATAAGCCTACAATGCGCTGCTCAAATTTGCGAAGACTGCAAATTTTTACCTAAAATAAGGGTGAACTTTGAGACTGTAATGTGTCTAAACGTATCATGCGATTTCGTCGATATTTTTCCTAGTTTTAGATGATTGTTTTTAAAAACATATATTGCCTAAGTTTAGGACAAAATGTGACAAATGCTACTTTTTTTAAATAATTTGTAAGGTCTGTTACCTAATATCTATGAATTTGATTTCAATAAAGATGATTCTGTAATAACTAATATATTGTTTTATTCCAATATTATATTTATTGATTCTATAAGTTTATAAACCGTTAAAAAATTATATGAAAAGGAATTTATAAATAAACCTTTATGTGATGGTAATTCACGCTAGTTTAGTTGACGCATGATAGACACCACATCAGTAGAATGTTAACATTATTTTCACCTCAGCTGCAGAGGGTTAAGGCGCATACATGAGTAAAAGTGACACCTTCACCTATTTTAAAATATAATTACGTTTAACACAGCAAGTTTTATAAATCTATCGTGCAGTTTGTGGTATCTATTATAAGTTATTTATTAATGCCTCTGTAATATTTTTTTTTGTAAAGCTTAGGCTGAGATACGAAGTTGCCCTTTTTGGCCACCAAACTCTATTTTCGTATCTCTCCTAAACTATACAACATAAAACTATTACAGAGGTATTAAAAAAATAGCTTTTAATAGATATCACAAACTGTACGATGGATTTTTAAAATTTCCTGTGTTAAACGTAATAATATGATAAAATAGGTGGCGCCGTCATATTGTCTCGGGTATACGCCACGAATCGAATCTGTAGATCACAAAAACGCACATACATACTTAGTGCGTGATGAATTAACAAAATGGTTGCAAACTTGACACTCCAATCTCAGTCTGTCTCCCTATCTGTTTTTTATTTAATCTAAGGTAGATATATTGTAACGAATACATCCGACAGAGAACCAAAGTTATCGACATAGCTCAAAGAATTAGCAAACTGAAGTGGCAGTGGGTCGGCCATTTCTCGCGAAGAACTGACAACCGATGGGGTAAACGAGTTATTTAGTGGCGACCGCGACTCGGCAAACGAAGTGTAGGGCGCCCTCCGGCCAGGTGGGATGACGATGTGAAATTGCTTGCATAAATTGAGGTAATTATCGGTTAAGTGTATGAAATTTTTAGACGGAAACAATGGTACTTTATAAACTTATTTTAAATACGCTTGATTCTAAATAATAATCATTTAAAATATTTTTTCCAAATCTGTGATTTCTATTCCAGTATGCTTCTTACGAGCGTACAGAAGAAGAATATTAAATAACTAAAGAATGTGGGACAAATTACACAGCATTATCTAGCCCCAAGCTAAGCAGAGCTTGTGTTATGAGTACTACATAACTGATCTACATAATACGATGCATTACATAGATATATATTTTTTATTACATAGAAAACAGCCAGAACGCCCTGAACAAATATCCGCAGATCGTACAAACATTTGTCCTGAGGCGGGAATCGAACCCCCTCCTGCGTCGGACTTTCGCCCACCACTCCACAGACGTCGTCTAATATATAATAATAACAATACTATCTATATATCTAAGCAATTAGTATGTCAGAATAGGCGTGTACATGTTTTATCGACCTAAGTTAGTATTACCTGTTGAGGCCTTATAATATGTATACAGGTATTTAGAAGCATGAGGCCTTATACAGGTATTAGAAGTGGTATTAAACTTTAAGCTGTATCATGCACCCAATGTATTCTATTTCATGAAATAAAGTCTGGCTTAAAAGCTTTCTGACATTATAAGCTTAAGTACTAACATAGATAAAACTGCTTTTAGCAACAACTAAATATATCTTAAGTGAATAATGTCTTAGCTAAGCACTAAACACTACGTCTTAGTAAATATAATCTTTAGTGCACGTTCGAAAGGTACCTAGTACCTTATTTTCACAGCTCTTGTAGTATCCAATCGGGAAAATGTTAAAATATAATGGCATTATTAAGACCATCGATATTGGAGAATATGGTGGCCGTATTTCAATGTATGAATAATTTCCACCTAACCGAATTTCGACCACGGCGGCCAGTCTCATCGGAGACACGCCGGATGCGCAGGATATATCATAGTGCACAAGTGTGCACGCAAACATAGGTCCACTCTCTATTCCCTTAATCTCATAATCCGATGGGACGACAGATTGACATGACCGGGGAGAAGTCAGGCGCAGGACCAACGGCTTAACGTACTTTCCGATGCACGGGGGTGTAACACCGCCAACTTTCTGACTCCGGGCTGTGACTGTGGATTTTTCCTGCTAGAAAAACCACTAAGTATGTATATCAACTATTGGCCCCTTTTA